>LPNX010887669.1:87447-351169 GCA_001517045.1 Pseudotsuga menziesii | reverse complement strand
GGCTAGTTGATCGATTATGAGAAGCTCATGTAACTTTCTTTCTTTTGCATAATAAATTGCTCCGAGTAGCTATTTGGCCGGGGCAGTGGACTGTTTCCCTCTCGATGGTTTTAACCACATGACAAACATTGGTGTATTGATCTGTGATCTGTTTGTGTGAAGCGGTTGTTCTTGGTGTTCGGTCCATTGGGAGTACCCTGTGTACCCTAACACCATAGGCCAGTGTTCTCATCAATCTCTCAGCATCACTACCACCCCTGAGCTGGGAATGATTCCCACAAGGAATAAAGGAACACTAGCAGGCTCACACATAGCCAAAGATATATCAAAATTCAGCCAAGCCAAAACTGCATTTGGGTTTATCAGGCTGCTAAGGAGGTGGGAAGCTTGAATTGCTAAGCTAGTGAGCTCAACCATAGATATATGACCACCTGCACCACATCGGGCTTGGCTCCTAAAAAATATACACACCCAACATAAGGAAGCATCCCCTTCTTTGCTACACAGTCCCTTAGGCTATTCCTTCCATTCCATTGCTATTTAGGGTGTGTAAGAAGAAAATGAGCCCCTCTAGATCTGTCTGTGAGGTTCCTTCCTACACTAGGTTTATCAAGCTAGTTTAGACCCAATTCTACTCCAAACCACTTTAGAAAAAAACAAAATATGCATACACAACAAAATACAAGTTCTGGGATTGATGAAAAACGTCATGGGAGCAAAAAACAGAAATGGAAATTGGGGAAAAATGACCCATCATGAGAAATTCATTTCAGAAACACTCTATGGCTTCACGTGGGAAAAAATGGCTCCCTTAGTCCCTAAATTTGTGGATCTGTCCCCCATTGACTATGCAACACTAAAAACATGAAATTGCCAACAGTGGGAATGTGGAAACAACATAAAAATGCCCAGGAGAGATCCCAACCACTGTACATTAACAAAACCACTTCCCAACCATGGGAAAAATAAAGAACACTGCAAAAATGTGAATGCATAATGCACATGAGCTCCAAAAACGTGGATGCATTGTAGAATGGGCATACGTTTTTGGGTTTTTACTTGCCCAGGAAGTCAAAACATGTTTTTCCAAAATGGGTGCTTTCCCCGTTTGGAATTTTTCCCATACTCATCCCATTCCCATGAAATAACTACCTCAACCAATTTATGGCAGAAATAAATGATTGGGGAAAAATACAAGAAATGGGCAGTTGACAGTTTTGATGGTTTCTCCCTTTGACATTTGGGTTTTCCCCATTGGCTCAAAGGTTTGAATATTCCCCCCCCTTATCCTTAGGAAATCATGCTCCCATCACTTTAATATTGCATTGACATAGCTGGTTATGGCTATTTTGATTAAATTGCATATGTACATGATGTCCAAAATTATAATGTGCCTGGCTAGCATGAAATACCATCGGCAACGATTTTTAATCGTCAAAACATAAAACACTAAATCGATGGTGGGGATTTTGCCTTTAGCTCCACACCATGATTAAATACAATATCTACATCATATATATTTTTAATGCAAATGGGGTCAAAACCGGGGTGTTACATTCCCCTCCCCCTTCACAAGCATTGTCCTTAGTGTTTTACAAAATTGAACAAAAATGCTACACTGGTACCACCCTCAGTGCTCCGCAGAATTGAACAAAAATGGATGTGCCAATCGCATGGAATCCTCCAGCTCCCACGTAGCCTCTTTAGGACCATAGTGCTCCCATTGCACCTTTATCTATCCTATGGCTCGATTCCAGAGCATTGTGACCTTCCTGTCGAGGATGTGCATTTGCTTGATTTGGAACTCTTCCTCGGGTTCCACTTGAATCACATCCCAATTTATCACATGGTTAGGGTCATGTACATATTTCTTAAGCAAATAAACATGAAAAAAATTATGAGCTCTAGTGCTAGTAGTCAATGCAATTCTATATGCAATTGGTCCTATTCTTTCGAGCACTTCAAATGTCCCACAATATCTAGGTGACAACTTGACACAACTTCCAAGCTTCAAGGAACTCTTCATTGCCCTCACTCCGAGGTAAACATGATCCACAACATTGAAATCTCTATTCACCCTATGCTTATCTGCATAGCTTTTTTGTCTGTCTTGGTCTACTTTCAGATTCTGCCTGATCTTTACAACCTCCTGATCCATCTCCTTGAGCAATTCTGGACCAAGCACAATCATGTTCACTGGATTATCCCATGTCACTGGCGTCCTACACCTCCTGCCATACAAAGCTTCATATGGACTCATCCCCAAGGATGCTTGATGTCCATTGTTATATGCAAATTATAGCAAGTGTAAATAATATTTCCACTCCGTCGGTTTGTCCATCACATACATGCGAAGCATGTCTTCAAGCACTTGATTCACTCTCTCTGTCTACCCATCAGTCTGAGATGGTAGGCAGTGATGAAGTTCAACTTTGTACCCAAATATGCAAACAACCCCTTCCAAAAATTGGAAGTGAACTTGGCATCTCTGTTAGAGACTATTGCCTTAGGAAATCCATGCAATTTGAAAATATCCTTCATGAATATTTTTGCAATGTCATCAGTTTTATGTGTGGACTTAACCGGTATGAAATGTGCTTCCTTTTTCAACTTTTCCACCACAACCATGATGGAATCATGTTGTCTCCAAGTCATTGGCAATCCTGTAATAAAATCCATGGAAATAACTTCCCACTTCCATTCTGGAATTGGAAAAGGACGCAACAAACATGATGGGTGTTGATGCCCAACCTTTACCTGTTGACATTTCATGCACCTTGAAATATATTCCACCATGTCCTTTTTCCTTCCTAGCCAAAAATACTACTTTCTGGCAGTAGCAATTGTGTTCTGGTATCTTGGGTGACTAGAATATGGAGCTTGATGGATCTCATCCATAACAACCCTCCTCAAATATACTTCATTTGGAATGTAAATTCTGTTTTTATAGGTAAGAAGTCCATCTTCTTCCAATTTATATCCCTCGTACTTTGTTTTAAGGATTTGCTGCTGTAACTTGTCCTTGACCTACGCATTCATTTCATCTTCAACAATATGACTAACAATCTGTTGTCTCAAATCTGACTGAAAAATTCTAAGAGATGCCACATGCATTTCTTGCACCTTCCTGCTGAGTGGATCAACTACTTTATTCTCTTTTCCTTTTATGTGTTTGATTTCAAAATCAAACTCACATAAAAAATCCATCCATATCGCTTTACTAGCATTTAGAGTAGGCTGATCAAACAAATACTTCAGACCACAATGGTCTGTCTCGAGCTCAAATCTTCTGCCATCAAGTAATGCCTCCACATCTTGAGAGAATTTACTATAGCTGCAAGTTCTAGATCATGAGTGGCATAGTTCTTCTCATGCTCCTTCAAATTTCTTGACTCAAAACATATCACGTGGTTGTCTTGCATAAGGACTCCTCCAAGCCCTTGACCGCATGCATTGGTACACACCACAAAATAATTTTCTGGGTCTACAATCTTCAAGACTGGTGCACTTGTGAGAAGATTCTTCAATTGCTGGAATACTTTTTCACACCTCGGTGTCCATCCAAACTTTGTTCCCTTCTTTTGCAAAGAAGTAACTGGATGTGCAACCTTGGATAATCCTTCAATGAATCTCCTGTAGTATCCTGCAAGTGCCATAAAAAATCTTACATTTGTTACATTTCTTGGAGTAGGTCAATTCATAATGGCCTCAATCTTCTCAGGTCTATAGATATGCCCTCATATGAGATAATGTGACCCAAATAATGAATCCTATATTTATAGAAGTCACACTTGCTCAACTTTGCATACAACTTATGCTCCCTAAGCAATTGCAATGGCAATCTCAAATGTTCTTCATGCTCTTCCTCATTCTTATAATAAATAAGGATGTCATCAAGGAAAACAAGAACATACTTGTCCTAATACTCGCTGAAGACACTATTCATAAGGAACATAAATGTAGTTGGTGCATTTGTGATACNCATAATGTCCATACCTTGTTCTGAAGGTTGTCTTATGAATGTCTTCATCCTTGATTCTCACCTGATGGTAACCAAACCTCAAGTCAATCTTGGAAAATAACTTTGCTCCTCTCATTTTATCAAAGAGGTCATCAATCCTAGGGAATAAGTATTTATTCTTCACAGTGACTTTGTTCAGCTATCTGCAATCAATACACACCCTGAGTGTACCATATTTCTTCTTCACAAACAAAACTAGTGCTCCCCAAGAAGATACACTTAGCCTGATATACTTCTTCTCAAACAACTCTTGCAGTTGCATCTTCAACTCTAGAATTTCTAGTGTACTCATTCTGTAGGGTGTCATGGACACTGGTGCTACTCTTGGCACAAGTTCAATTGTGAAATTAATGTCTCTCTTTGGAGGGAGCCCTGGAATCTCATTAGGAAACACATCCCTGAATTATTACAACACATGAAAGTCCTCCAACCTAGCAGTATCATTCTCTACTGCCTCCAAAATATGAGACGCATACAACTGGAAACCTTTCCTACAAAACTTCTTCAACTGCATTACTGAAATATGCCTCATAAAAATCACCTTTGGAATGCCTCTTATAACTCTTAGGTTTCCTTCTTCATCCGTGCATTCAAAAGTCTTATTATAACAGTCAAGCTTTACCCCGTGATATTCTAACCAATCCATTCCAATTAGAACATCATAAGAACCAAGTGGTAGAACATTCAGATCTACACAAGTTACCAATCCATTCATAACCAATGGGCATTTCTCTACCACTTCACTAACCTTTCTCTTAGTTCTAGCGGCTAGCTGAACTAACCAAGATTTTCTATGATTTAATTTCTTAAAAGCACAAATATCCACTACTCTAGGAGTAATGTAACTGTGAGTAGAACCAAGTTCAATCAAAATAGAAACAAATTGCTCAACAATCTTAGTTGCAACTTCAACCATAGTTGACTGGTGATTTTCCTGGCAGTCCTCCAGTGCTGCATAAATCCTAGGGACGACCCTTGCTACTTGACCCATTGTTTCTACTTATTGAATGTTGTAAGTTGGCCTTACATTCTCATTCTCAAGTGGACAATTACTGTGCATGTGGGGTCCTCCACATTTCCAACATTGGAGTGGTTCTTTGGGATTTTCTCTCACCACCCTAGTTGGCTGCTTCTCAACTTTGGATGGATGCTTTTGCTGATTCTTGAAGATAGAAGGTTTGAAACATTTCTTCCTTTGGCCATACTTCTCATTCTTTTTGTCCTTCCATGTCTAATGATAATCCAATTTTCCTTTGCTTTGTTCATAGCAATACTTAGCTTTCTTTATTGCTTCTTCCAGAGTTCTAGGTTCATAAAACTCAATTGTCTTTGTAAGACTGAGGAAATCCACTCAGGAAATGATGGATTTTCAGTTTTTCATCTTTGATATACCTGGCATACCTCAAAAACTCCAAGAACTTCTTTGCATACTCTTCCATGGCCTGCTGTCCCAATCTCAGCTCATGGAACTCTTTGATATTGCCATTGTAGTACTTGTTAGAAAGATACTTCTGGAAATGTTTCCACACAATATTCCTTTTGTTAATATTCTTTACTTGCCTGAAGTGCTCCCACCATATGGATGCTCTTCCAAAGTTGAATATGGCTACCCTAGCCTTATTATTTCTAGAAAAGTCTTGGACTTGGAAATATTTCCTCATCCCAAGAAGCCAAGCTTGAGCTTCTTGACCATTCTTTACCTCACCATTAAAGTTAAGTGGCCTTGCCTTCTTAAATTCATCATGTGAACGGTTTTGGTAGCGCCTCCTTTTCTTATTCTTGTGAGAAGAAGAACTTGAACCACCAGTGGATCCTTTAGAGTTAGATGACCCACTAGGAGATCATTTTCTTTTTTATAGTAGTGCTTTTACCTCCTTTCGGTCTTACTTTCTGATACCCAGATTTCATTCGCCTCTGAATGTTTGTCAAACTTTGCAACATGGATGCATTCAACTGATTCTACTCCTCCTGAGCCTTAACCAATCTTTCATTATCTTCCCCGTAACTTTGCATCTCCACCCTTAGGCTTCTCATGGTGGCTGCAAAATATGGGGGAGTATCTTGAAATATTCTCCCATTAGACTCTGTCTCAGCATTTCCCACACAAATGTTTCCCCCCATAACATCTTCCTTGTACTCATTAGGGTTCTGCCCATCATCATACATGTCGTAGGTTCTCATGGCTGACCGAAAACCAACTTTACTGAACTGCACTATGTGGAATGTTGCCTTTGAAGGTGACTATGATTATGAAAAATGTGTTAATAAACACAATTGTTAGTTGCATAACATTTGTAGGAATTTATACACTACTTACCTGCATATGGAAAAATCATACACACAATTTTTCTTTTCACAAACAATGATTGTCTCAGGGGGACGACGGGGGTCAAGGGGGATTTCCCCCTTTTGGCTCGCCATAGCACGAAGGGTCAAGGGCAGCACCGTCATTTTTTTCTTTTTTTGTAAATATTTCATTTTCATGCAATCTGGCACACAAACTCACTGCCATTTTCCATCTTTCCGCCACTTGCAAATCCCATTGAAACCTGTCAAAATCTTTGTTTTCACAAATTTTTCAGTTTTCCTCTCATCAGGTTTCCTTCCGACGTGTCAGTGAAATTTGCCAAATTTTTCCGACACGTATCGATAAACTTCACCATTTTCATCTGATTGACAAACTTGCCAAAACTGCCAGCATTTCAGAAAAAATTCTGAATTTTCTTTCGATTGACAGAAAATTTCCAAAACTGCCGTCCTTTCGGAAAAATTCTGAACTTTCTTCTGATCAGAAGAAACTTGCCAAAACTACCTCCATTTGGGAAAAATTCTGAACTTTCTTTCGATCGACGGAAACTCACTAAATCTTCCGTTGTTTCGGAAAAGTTTCCACTTTCCACTCGATGCGTTTCGACCGAAACTTCCAAAGTTTTTCGATATGCGTTGACGAAAATTAGTCGACTTATTGGCGAAATTCGTCTTTTTTCGCCGATGTGGAAATTTCGGCACTTAGAAAATTTTGAAAAAAATTTCTTCCTTCTTTTCATCAGTGAGAATTCAACTTTTCGCCGACATGCATCAACGAAAATTCAAATTTTCACCCAACACGCGTCGGTGGAATTCCTTCATTTCACTCAACATGCATCGATGGATTCAACTTTTCGCTTGACACACATCAACATAATTCCTCAATTTCTCCCAACATGCATTGACGAAATTCCTCCATTTCGCCCGAAATGTCCATACTTAGAAATTTTTTGAAAATTTTTCTGGCTTTTCTCTGTCGTCGCCGAAAAATATCAACTTCCACCCAAAACATGTCGGCTCAAATATTCCTTTCACGTCGACACACATTGGCTAACTCAACCGACACGTGTCTGCTCAACTTTGGCTAACTAAGCCGACACATAAAATTAAAAAAAACACTTAGAAAAAATTTAGAAATTTTCTATCTGCCTCTCTTTCCTGTTGAACACAGAGGTTGATTCTTCCTCTGTTAGCTGCTCTTCATGGCCCATTGAGGCCCAATGCTGTATCATCTGCTCTGATACCACACTGTCACGTCCCCTCCTGCCTGAGAGGACGTGATCAAGGCACTGCTACTATCATTTAAATGGGGAAACTAGGCCCCATGAACATTGACATAATAAAAATGTATTGAACATTACATATATAGATGCATAATGCAATCTACAGTGGAAGCAAAATTCATTCATTCAAATCATTCAACATGTTCATATTAATTCATAAATAAATATAGTTGTAGAGATAAAATACACAATAAATACTTATCTTGAAAATGAGTTGTCTCGCAACTAGCTATGTCACTGCAATGTTCCACCCAACCATAGGCCAGTGTGCTCATCAATCTCTTAGCATCACTGCCGCCCTTGAGCTAAGCATGATTCCCTCAAGGAATAAGGGAACTGTAGTAGGCTCACACATAGCCAAAGGTATATAAAAATTCAGCCAATCCAGAACTACATTTGGGTTTATCAACCTGCTAAGGAGGTGGGAAGCTTGAATTGCTAAGATATTGAGTTCAACCATAGAGCTATGGACACCTGCACCACATCGGGCTTGGATCCTAAAAAATCTACACACCCAACACAAGGAAGCATCCCCTTCTCTACTACACAGTCCCTCATGCTATGCCTTCCATTCTAGTGCTATTCAAGGTGAGCAAAGAAGAAAACCAACCCCTTTAGATATGTTTGTGAGGTTCCTTCCTAAACTAGGTTTATCAAGCTAGTTCAGACCCAATTCTACTCCAAACCAATTCAGGCAAAAAAAAAATATGCATACACAACAAAATACAAGTTATGGGATTGATGAAAAACATCATGGGAGCCAAAAACAGAAATGGCGATTGGGGAACAATGACCCAGCATGAGAAATTCATTTCAGAAATGCTCTATGGCTTAACGTGGGAAAAAATAGCTCCCTTAGTACCTAAATTCATGGATATGTCCCCCATTGGATGTGAAACACTAAAAACACAAAATTCCCAACCGTGGGAATGTGGAAACAACATAAAAATGCCCAGGATAGATCCCAGCCAATGTTCATTAACAAAACTACTTCCCAGCCATGGGAAAAATGAAGAACACTACAAAAATGTGAATGTAGAATGCACAGGAACTCCAAAAAAGCGAGGAAGAGAAATATGTGGATGCATGGTAGAATGGGCATACATTTTTGGGTTTTTAATTTCCCAGGAAGTCAAAAGAAATTTTTCCAAAATGGGCGTTGTTGGTCACTCTATATGCAAGTTAATACATCTAACACACATAATGCTCAATATATATTGTCAACCCAAGGAAGTCTTTTATTTCAAAGATAATTCACACTGTCTGTGCATAAACACTCAATAGCTGATCAAATAAATACAATATTAACTATCCTACTTCTTTGCTCGGTCAAACTCCTCTCATAGATAACTAATATAAATTACCTTCCTAGAATTCAGAAATGCAATTAATTCCTACAATATCAATCCAGTAATTAACTAATCTAGAAATAGATAACTAGACTTACTTTTGCAGAAAGTTAAATCCCAACGTTATCGGACTATATGTAGATCCATCATCACTAGTTTAATTCAACTAATTTAAGAATTGGGAATAACAACAATTGAACTAAACAAAATCTAAACAAACTCTAGGTTTCTGTCAAATTTAGAGCAAACTGTAGAGTCGTTTCTCGATGAAAACCATTTAAGCATTGAAAGAACTTGGTCCAACCAGCTGCTTCGAAAATGGAAAAAAACTCCGCGTTTCTATGTAGAGCCTCTGTGTCAATGTGTTCATAGCGGGAAGGGATACCCATATCATCTCTCTTTATGAATTCTGGTGTGAACTTATCAAATTACAGGCCCAAAAATGAAAGTTACAGCACAGGAACATGCAACCAACAACCGAGGTTGAGGTTGGATAAATTAGGAAAGTTATTACAGTTATGGGAAGGGAATAATTGGCAATATTTGGCACATATTAGAAAAAAGGTGATGGTTGTGTGATAAGATAAAATACCATTTCAAACGTGCTAATTGACAGTTAAATGAGTACGGGTCTAATTGCGGGTAGAAAAAGGTAAAGCATGATTAATATCTTCAAATGCAATTTACACCTAATCATGTATATGGTCAGAATCCGTACCTTCGCGATATAAGGTGAATCGTGACTTCAAATGATAGTTGAGTAACCATCAAATTAAAACATAATCTCACCCCTTGTGAATTAAGAACTGTTTTTTCATTCTTGACGAAAATGTAACTGGAGCTGTGAAGTGAGTTAGAACCCGACAAAGTCATGGACGACATAATTTGTGGCTGAATCTGGAGGAGTCAAGCTGTGGAAATAAGGGAAATCGACAAATTTTAGCAGAATCTCAGCCGTGGAAATAGGGAAATTGGTGAGAATTGGCGGAGTCATAGCTACAAAAAGTAGGGAAATCTACAAAATTTTGCGGAGTCGCAGCCACGAGAAATAAGGAAATCTGTGGAATTTGGCAGAGTCATAGCCGCGAGAAATAGGGAAATATACGAAATTTGGTAGAGTCACAGCCGCTAAGAGTAGGGAAATATGCGGAATTTGGCGAAGTCACAACCGTTAGAAATAGGGCAATCTGCGGAATTTGGCGGAGTCGCAGTCACAAAAAGTAGGGAAATATGTAAAATTTGGCGGAGTCACAGCCGCGAGAAATAGGGTAATCTGTGGAATTTGGCATAGTCACATCCATGAAAAACAAGGAAATTTGCGGAATCTGGTGGAGTCACAGCTGCGAAAAGTAGAAAGATAGGAAAAATTTTAACGGAGTCGCAGCTGTGAAAATGGGAAAATGGGCGAAATTGAACGGAGTCACACCTACAAAAATGAGAAAAGGGTAGAATTTAACAGAGTTACAGCTGTGAAAAATGAGGAAAATGGGCTAAATTCAATAGAGTTTCAACTATGACTGAACTGTTCATCATTCATTTTCCCCCAAGGAGCTCTTCCAAAACTAGAAAATAGGCTAGGGTGATCGCAGTCGTCAGGCCAAGTCACGACCGCTGCTCCTTAAGTAAGTTCCTGCATAGATTCTTCAAAGAAAACCAATCAAGCGTAAAGGAAAACAAAATAAAAATAAAACAAAGCATCAACTTATTTATGTACAAATTCCTGTGTGGAAATCACAATGTCCTTTTAAAGATCGACAGAGGCAGAGAAAAATTCTTGCCCTTGCGTTAACTAATATCCTGGATCATCTACAACATATGAGATAAATGCATCCCTTGAGATTGGCTTGTCATATGGTCGCAAACTGTGACCATTAGAAAATCATGGTGTACGATCTTCATCAATAGTGACCAGGAAGACTATGCCATTGTCGAATACCCTGTCTATTTGGTATGGACCCAACCATCTTGTTCGAAGCTTACCCTTGAAGTCCCTCTTGAATGTGGAATCATATAACAGTGCCTAGTCTCCTTCATACAATACTTTTTCTTTATGAACCGGTCATGCCACTTAGATCGCAACTGTTGAATTAATTCTTTTTGATGTACAACAATTGTGCATTTTTTGTCGAGTTCATTTAACTAGTTCAATATGTTCCTCTGAGCTTCTGTTAAATCTAAGTTTGCCTCCATAGTTGTCTTTAAGGTTATGATTTCAAATTCAATAGGAAAGACAACATTCTTACCATACACCAAGTCATAAGGGGAGAATCCCATAGTATTGCGCCAATTAGTGAGATATGTCTAAAGTGCCTCTGGAATTATGTCAGCCTAGTCTCTGTGATGGCTTCTGACTGTTTTTGTGAGAATAGATTCAATCACTTTGTTGGTACTTTCCAATTGGCCATTGGCATGTGGATGATAATGTAAAGTTATTCTATGATGAATATGGTACTTTTGTAATAGATCTTCCAGTTTGTGGGACACAAACTGCGGTCCTCCATATGTGACTATCTCCTTGGGTAACCCAAAACAAGTAAATATTTCTACATATAGGAAATCTATTACAGCTTGGTCATTGGCCTTAACCAAGGTCACAACCTCCACCCATTTTATCATATAAACGATGCAAAATAAGATGTAAACTTTCTGCTTCAAGGGAGGGTTGATAGGCCCAACAAAGTCCAAGGCCCATCTGTCGAAGGGTCCAACCACCAGCTATGGTTGAAGGGGCATCTCATCCAATCTATTAGGTTGGTCCATACTATGACAACTATCACAAGCCTGTACATACTTATTTGCATCCCTGAAAACTGTTAGCCAATAATAACCCATTCATAATGCCTTATGATTTGTTCGTTTATCAACAAATTTTCCTCCACAGGGATCGTCTTGACAAGCCTTCAATATACTGAAAACTTCATCCTCTCTCACACACCTCCTGATTTCAAGATCAGGACTTGTGTAGAAAAGATGACCATCTATCCATCAGTACCTGGCACTTTGTTGGATGATATTCCTTTTCTCTCTCTTTGATAGATGTGCAGGAAGCTTACCTACAGGAAAATATTTAGCAACATCTATGTACCAAGGGGGATGAGCTGATACTGCAAACAAATGTCCGTTTGGAAAATAATCTTCAACTGGCATGCTGTCATCGCTGTTAGTAAAATGAGATAAAAATTCAGCAACAACATTTTCCTTTCCATGGCTGTCAATAATTGTAATGTTGAAATCTTGTAATAGTAACAACCATCTCGTTATCCTAGCATTTTTAGCATGTTTTTTCATTAAATACTTGATGGCTGAAAGGTCAGTGTGCACAAAAGTGGGGTATTCAATGATCTAGTGTCTGAATTTATTGACGGAATAGACAATGGCTAAAAATTCCTTTTCTGTAACAATGTAATTGAGTTTAGCAGGAGCCAAGTTTTTACTGATATAGTAAATAGAATATGGGGATTGACCATCCTGCTATCCCAACACTGCTCCAATGGCAGTGTCAGAGGCATCAGATGAAATATGAAAAGGCAGAGCCCAATTGGGCCCCCTTAAGATAGGAGCTGTAGAAAACCTCTTCTTAAGTTTGGCATGCACCATTCCAATTGAACTATAAATCCTTCATCGATAGAGTAAATAAATGAGAAGCTAGTTTGGAAATTTTTTCTATGAATCTTCTGTAATAACCAGCATGCCCTAATAAGATACGTACCTCTTTCTGTGTTCCAAGAGTGGGTATATTTTCAATTATCCTGATTTCAGACGGAACTACCTGGATACCATCAATAGATATAAAGTTTCTGAGAACCACACCCTCTCTCATCATCATATGGCACTTTTGAGTGCTCAAAGATAGCTGGGATTTCTCACAGCGTGTTAAAACATTTTCTAAGTTTTTCAGTGCCTCCTCAAAGTCACTACCATGCGGGGTGAAGTCATCCATGAAAATATCCATACTGTAATTAACCATCTTTGAAAATATTCCAATCACAACTATTTGAAAGGTGGAAAGTGCGTTGCACAAACCGAAGAGAAGTACCCTATATGCAAAGGTACCCCAGGGACAGGTGAAAGTGGTCTTATATTGGTCTTCGGGAGCGATCTGGATTTGGTTGTACATGCTAAACCCATCCAGCAAGGAAAAAAATTCTTCCCAGACAAGGTATCAAGTACTTGATCGATGAAGGGTAAGAGAAAATGGTCTTTCTTTGTTTCTTTGTTTAATTCCCTATAATCCACACAGACTCTCCATTTCCCATTCTTGTTTGGTACTATCACGAGTGGAGAAACCCACTCACTGTTTGAGATTGGGTATATAAACCCTGCTTCCAAAAGATTTTGAATTTCCTGTTTCACAATGTCCCTAAGTTTGGGGGTCATCCTTCATTGTGGTTGGCACACATGTTGAGAGTCACTTTTAATGTAAATGTGGTGGGTGCATAGATTAGAAGGGATACCCTTCATATCTATGTACTCCCAAGCAAATGATCCCTTTTGTTGTTTCAGGAGTGTGACCAGGCATTCCAATTCTTTAGGAGCGAGGTCCAGATTGATATTCAATGTTTTTCCTAGCTCTATCTCAACAGGAATACTTTTTGAATTCTTAAGTACTGGAATTATGCTGGTGTCACTGACTAAAGTATCCTATGTGATTTTTTCTTGTTTTTCATCATTTAGGGTACTATTCAGGATATGGTAAACATGTTTATTAATATATGTAGGATCACTCATGAAAGTATTGATAGCATCATCCTCTATTTCATCTTTGAAGGTTAATGCTTTCTCTATCATTAACACCGACTGAACGTTGTCTTCCTCATCTAGCTACATCCATAGTGGAGTTTCAGCTTCTAAGCTAGGTCGAGTTGGAGGGTATAAGGTAAGAATTTTTGTCTTGGTCCCATTTGAAATGGTCATAGACCCTAACCGACAACTTATGTAAGCATATTTTGTGGATAACCAAGGTCTTCCTAGGATCAGTAGGTGCCCCCCTAGCTGTGACTTTGGCTGTAACACCAAGAAGTCTATGGGGTACTACCACGAATCTACTGAGATAATGAGGTCATCCAAGATTCCCTTGGTTTTGATGGTGGACCTGTCAGCGAGTTCTAAAATAGTAGGGGTTGGCCGAAGGTTGTTAAGCCCAAGTTTTCGTACAGTTTCTATGGTCATAATGTTAATGGCTGCGCCTAAATCTACCAAAATGTTTGGTATCTGAGTGTCCCCAATATATACTATGACACTAAGGTTCCCAGGATCATCGTATTTTGTCAAGGGGTTTTTTCCCATTATCAGTTCAGATTTTTTACCTAAAACATGGACAGCGGGAGGATCGCTCTGTTTTCTACCTGGTTTCCTTACACAAAGATCCCGCACTGTTTTGGCGTAGATAGGCACATCATGGAGGGCCCGCAACAGTGTAATTTTGACATATAAGTTTTTTAACTCTCATAAGAGGTTAAACTGAGGTTCTTCCACTACATTCTGTAGTGTCAGTCGCTTAGGGTATGACGGTTCTCTCACTAGTTGTGTAGGTTGTGTTTCGATAAATGTTTCTCTTTGTGTTTCAGCTGATGTCTCAGCAGGAATTTCAACATCCTCAATGATGGGGATTGCTGTATTGGATGGGTATTGTTGGTTCAATCTCACTTCAGTCACTGAAGATGGAACATCTTCAATGATTAAGGGCTCCACAACCCTCCCTGATCCTAACCGTATATCATGGCAGGGAACTGGGGTAATGGAGTAAGCAAGCATGTTGGTAGTCTCAAACTGGTGGACTTATTTATTATTGTTTGGGTTAGGATTAGGTTGAGCATGAAGTTGTGGTTATATTGGCATGTTCATCGGTGCAACATCATTATGAAGCTGCAACTACGGATGCTGGTACTATTGGACAGGGTATTACTGAGGGGGATATTGCTAATGAGGAAATTGTTGACAGGAAAACTGTTGGTGAGGAATTTGGTTACGAGGGAACTAATTTCTTGGATGGGATTTTCTCCAACCAGGAGACCAAGAAGTGCGATGGTTTGTATGTTGTGCCCAAGATGGCCAAGAGTTAGATTTCTACACAAAAGGTTGAGAAGGATGCGATTGATTATTAGAATAATGTGAAGGGAATTGTGTATTCATGTTATTCATATTATTCAAAAACAATAAGTCTCAATTTATACCATGGTTTCAAGGTTGCTAAGGCTTCTTTTGAACAACGAAGTAGGTTGGTTCTACGTCAGGAGTAGATGCTTGCAGGACTGCTTCGCTTGGGGTAGTGGAGGACATTACTTAGAGTCATGATTCAACTCACAAAGTTGGCATACTTCCACTTTGTCAAGTGGACACTCCTTCAGTGGATGTTTCTTCCTACATATGGGACAGAATACACCGAGTGTCAGATCTTCTACTACTTTAATCTACTTGGCCCTAAGAACATCCATTTCTGAGGAGATGAAACTCATCATCTATGTCTTGAAATTTTCGAGAAGGTTTCCTATTTATGCTGTAGTGGCTCCTCCATTAGATGAATTCTATGCTCTGCTAAAGACATCTCGTTCTGGTTCGTTGTCTCGTTTGCTGGTCTTGGAGGATCCTTTGGAGTACCTTCGACATAAGTCAATGATCTTATCCAATGGTTCTTTTGAGATGCCCCCTTTCCCCAAAAAGTTCAACATGTCCAGGAAATCCTCTCTAATCCCATGAAGTAAGATGATATTGAGCACATCTGGTCCCATGTCGGCCTGTCTTGCCCTTTGTACATTGTGTAGAATCCTCTCTACAAAATATTCCAGAATTTCTCCATCCTTATGTATCATTTTGAATAGTTCTTCTCGTTTGTCCTTAGTATTATAGTACTCCTGGTACTTCCCAAGGAAAACTTGTTTCATCTGCTCCCAGGTGGTAACAGTGTCACCCCCCAGGCTCATAAACCATCATAATGCGTTGTCCTTAAAAGTGGTAGGTAAATTTTTTAACTTCTATTCACTGGACGCGTAGTCATAGCTACGATAGAGGATGTCAAATTTGAAGAGGAACTCATCTGGGTCCTCTGTAGCCTTCCCATGAAAACGTGGTAATACCGATGGTGAGATATTCTTCATGGGGGATTGACCAATTGGATTTCAGATGGGGAACTGAAGTGTGGCAACAATATCCTCATGCAGAGGGTCTCCATCATTGTGATGGTTATCCCCTACTACTTCTTCGTGATCTTCAGGGTCATGTCCGTTATTCATGTTTCCCTTTGCTCTTTCCTTCCTTTCCTTCCTCTGATTTTCCCACTCCTTCTAGATCCATAAATATTCCTCCTTTGTGACCTTCTTCCCATCAACTTGGTAAACCACCTCTGACTCATCTACTCTCGCTACACTATCTCTATATTTTTCCACAGGGTTTGGTTTTCTAACAAAATAAAGTGGAAACAATTAAGACCCCTGGTCTCCTACAACCACTTTCCAGGACAAAGGTATTGATGGATTTTATCACATGTTTACAAAATTCTGAAGGAAAGAGTGTCATCATGGTGGTTGTTGATATGATTGCTAAATATGAAAACTTTTGTGCACTATCTCACCCCTTCAAAGCAAGCACAGTATCCAATTCATTTATGGAGACAACACAAAAACTACATGGTACTGCAAATATTATAGTAAGCGGAAGGGATCCCATTTTCATTGGAAATTTTTGGACCAAATTAGTTTCTTGTTTAGGTACTCAACTGGCTCATAGCTCCTCTTATCACCCTCAATCTGATGGACAAACATAGATAGTAAACAAATGTTTGGAAGGGTATCTTCAATGTTTTGCAGCTGATAAACAAACATAATGGGTCAAGTGGTTACCCTTAGCAGAATGGTGGTATAATACTTCCTTCCATACATCATAAAAAATGACCCCATTTATGGCACTGTATGGCTACCATCCACCATACATCACATCTTCACTAAGAGAATCTAAGGTTCAAGCAGTGTAATACCACATGGAGAATCAACAACAAGTTATTCAACTCTTAAAGGACACCCAAATCTAGCAGAAAATCGAATGAAACAACAAGAAAATCAACACAGTAGTGAACAAAGCTTTAATGTTGGGGATTGGGTGTTTTTAAGACTACAACCATACAAACAGATGTCCCTGAAGAACACCAAGAAGGATAATAAATTATCACCTAAATACTACAGTCCCTCCAAGTTATTACAAAATATCGGTAGTATGGCCTACAAATTGGAACTACCCGCATCTTCACAAGTCCATCCAATTTCCATGTTTCCTGTTTAATGAAGGTAATCGATGACAAGCTACTAGTTCAAACGATGTTACCAAAACTTGACAAGGAAGGAACAATCATCTTGGAGCATGAAGAAATTACTAAAATACGAACTAGATAGCTTCGAAATCGATCAATTTTAGAGTATATCATTAAATGGAAGAACTTACCCATAGAATATTCAACATGGAAAGATTAGTCCTTTATACAAAGCATCCAGAACTACTTCAGTGTTGAGGACAAATATTTTTGAAGGGGAGGGGCATGTTAATCCCTTAATGATGACACATTACACCATATAGTGTGGTGCATTACTCCCTATATTGTGGTGCATTACATATTATTTATGTAGGATTGTGTCTATTAGTTGTTATTGTACACCTTTATCTCTTATATATAGGAAGGAGATATTCTCATTTTAGTCATAATAGTATCTTATCTTGTCTTGTGTACTCGTACATTGTGTAAGGAGGCTTCTCCCTCGAAGAGGATTGATATTTATCTCTGCTATTCAATTTTTAGGAATGGATTATTCTCTTATTGTCTATTTCTGCTCTTTTTATGCTATATCTGGGACTTGGTTGCATAATAGACACCTTTTAGAATAATGGGTTCCACAAGTGGATACTTAGCTTTCTTCAAAATTCAAAAATGGGGTGCATCCATCTTGTGTGATGAAATAAATTCATGTAACATTGTTGCATATTCCGATCCATAGGATTCAGTATCATGTGTCCCCTTCGTCCAACCTTCTGGATTCACTGAGTGGTTCATGGTTCTCTTCTTCTTTGGTGGGTTGATGAGAATTTGTATTAAGGCTACTTCTGGCTGGTCTTCCACAGTTGGAATGGGTTGTTGGGGTTTGAAATCAGATCCTCATACAATACTGGTGCTATATAGATCAATCTCAATGGTTGCAATTCGCTAGTAAATTAGTTTGGCTTCAGGAGACTATAACAACTCTTGCTTGCTCTACAATCTTTGACTTCACAACACAATGAGTTCTAACGGGTGAGCGGGGTGCCTTTTTGAATTGATTGCCACACGCAGATAACCTGTCCAATTGTGTGTTCAATGAATACAACTATATCCTAGTAATTATTACGAAGGTAGCAACTAATCTATTCACAGAGTGGAGTTTCTTCGGTTATTTATGACAGGCCTCCACTAATGCCACCACTACATTCACCATAAAAGCAGTCATTAAATTGCATTAATTGAAAGTGTGATTAGACAGAAACACTCAGAAATTGACCGCGACACAGTACATCCCTGACCTAAGACTAACTTCGACAACACTAAATTGTCTTAGGAGACCACTATGTAGGCTAACATCCTGACTAACCATGACAAAAAAGACTTCGACAAACTAGTAACTTACCCCCAAAAGACTCTAACAACTATACAAGACTCACACTTATATACAAGACTTTGACACATGGAAAACGTGTGGTTTCCAATTTTTTTTCTTTTCATGCTTATATACTGAATAAATAAAGGAATTATTGACTATCCTTATAAGGTTTTAGCCGAATCCCATTAACTAATCATTCCAGGGGATCTCCGTTAATTTCTGCACCTGAATTTCACCCCCCTCAATGATATAGATGATAACATATGGGCCTAACCAATGTGTTTGAATCTTACCAGGAAGTTTAAGAAACTTAATATCATAGAGGAGAACTAAGACCCCTCACTAGAACTACTGCTTGATATGTCTATCATGCCATGCTTTCTCTCGCTCTTTATGGGCTTGTTTATGGAATCCTACAATGAAGCGATATTCTTCTAACTCCAGTAACTACGACAAACTTTCTTTGAGAGCACTAGTATCAACCATACTGGTGAAAACAACTAGCCTCAAACTCTACATAATGTATTCCATAGGCATAAAATCCCCTTCTCCGTAAACTAGCCTGAATGGTGTCTGACCTATCAATTTATTGCAGATTTTTTGATAGGCCCACAATATTGTATGGAATTTTAAGTCCCAGTCATCACGGTTCACATTACAAACCTTAGTTAGAGCATTTTATAGAATCTTGTTAAAGGCTTCAATAGTGCCATTTTCCTGTCAATGATAAGGAGTAGTATTCCTACGATACATTTGAAATTATCCTGTAAGTACCTCAATAGTTTTATTAAAAAAATGTGTACCTTGATCACTTAGCAGAACTCTCGGGCATCCAAACCTGGTAACCACGTTCTCAAATAAGAACCTTGCAATAGTCGCAATAGTGGAATCCTTCACAGGGGAAGCCTCATCCCATTTGGTTAAGTAATTGTCGCAGTGATGATGTATTTGACACCAGTTATTTTGCTTGGTGGGTTGATGGGACCCACAAAATACATGCCCCACTTATCGAATGCCTGCAATGTTACTTTTGGTACTAAAGGCATTTCATCTCGTCTTGATGACTTTCCAATACTTTAACAAATTTTGTAGGTCTTTCATTACTCATATGCATCGCAATGAAAGGTAGGACACCACAACGCAACCCACAATATATTCTGTGCAATTTATTTCCTCGCATAGTGCCCTCCTACCACCCCATCATGAGCTTCAACTAGGATCATTGGTCGCTCATGTTTTAGAACATAATGACGAAGGATATCATCCAGCCTAAACTTATATAACCGACCAACTATAAACTGGAAATCCACATATTTGACAAGAAATTGTTTCTTCTGGGGTGTAGCAGTGTTACCAGACTTGGAATAGACAATGAATCGACAAGGCAAAAGATCGAAGAGTTTTAATCGAATCAGGAAAAAATCAGAAAAAATCGGGAAAAAGTCGGTGAATACAAAAATAAAAATGTACATTGTACTTTGAATTAAAAACAATTTTTTCATTGATATTCAATAATGCCATGTCCAAACAATGCATAATGATAATATCCGTAGTAAATACTAAATATATGTTCAAAATAATACAGACATCATGGCATCCAAACAGTAAATACATCAACGACCACCTTAATATACAAATAAAATATAAAGCATTCTCTCGATACCCATCCATCATAGCATGTAAAGTGAAAATCAAAGCATGATATTTATAAATTAAAGACACCTTCAGTCACCACATGGAATACACAATAATGATGACAACTATGATAACTAAATGCGCATGAAGTTTGAGTGGATAATTAAGAATTATAGTTCAAGCAGGGAGAACATATTATAATGTATAGTGAAGCTTCCAGAACGATAGCGAAATGGTTGTATGTCGCTGACAAAACAATGTACCTACAAAAATTTGTTGTCAATAAAGAACAAATTACGCCTTTTCATGCTTCCACCCAGTTAAAAAATTCAATTAATCGTGCATTTCAGAAGATTTGGATCGGGTCGGATCAACACAAAATTAATCACGATTAATGGGTCAACGATATGAATCAGTGTTTGGGGAAAGATTCAATCAGGACTCATGATTAATCACGATTTTCCCCTGATTCCTGTTTCACTGGGGTGTAGTATAACCTTCTAGTGCCTTCCCTAGAGTAAAAAAATGTATAATATCTTCACAGTAATCATTAACCATTTTTACTGAAAAGATTTGTGCATCTTGGTAGGTTGTCATCTAAGTTGGTCCATTCCTCTCCAGTTTCCAATCGTGACTAATGATCAGGTCTTGCATTCAATCTCCTTGGTTTGACAATAATTTCAAAATTGAAATATTGGAAGAGGAGGATCCATCCACAAATATCCCCCCCCAACATTGGATTATTGACCAAATACTTAGAAGTAGAGTGGTCGGTGAACATTTTAAAATGGCCTCCCAACAAATAATTCCTGAACTTTTGTAATGCATATACAATTACAATTCCTTCTCTCTCAATGTAGTTCTTTTCTATTCATTGAAAACTTCCTACTTGAAAATGCAATCGGGTGGTGAATAGACCCTTCACCTGGTTGTGCAAGCACTGCTCCCAAAGAAACTGAAGATGCATCGACATGCACATGGAATTATTTATACCAGTCAAGAAAAACTATAATTGGGGTTGAAACCATTTTCTCTTTCAAGGTGTCGATGCTATTCTGACATTCTTCATTCCATTGAAACTTCACATCTTTCTTTAGCAATTTATCCATTGGGGCTGTAATTTCAGCATAACCCTGGATAAATTTTTGATAGTAGACTGTATGACCCAATGTAGTTCTTAATTGCTTAACTGAAGTGGATGGAGGTAATTCCACTATGATAAAGATCTTTGCAAGATCCATCAACATCCCCTCTTTGCAGACAACATGCACAATAGGATTTGAACCCGAAATCCGACGACATCCGACGTCGGGTACGGATGTGTCGGATTGCAATGACGAAAAGTATTGTACCTTCCAAAATATTTGAGCGTCGTCGAATCTTCGACTTTGCAAGAGTTAGTTTTTCGATGCCCGCTTGACGTCAGATATGCGACGGTATTTGTGTCGAATAACCGACTCTCATGTGTCGGATATTTGCACCACTCACAGTGTCAAAAAACCGACAAGAATGTGTCGGATTTTTTTCTAACGGTCCCGATTTTTACGGCATCAGATATGCGACGAGTGTGTGTTTATAAAAATTTGCGAAGCGACAGTCGGTTTCAGGAATTGTTTTATTCTTCAACAAGTGGTTCTGGGAATTTTTTTTTCTTCGACAGACATTTTGCGGGAAAACTTTTATTTCTTTGAAAAACCTTCGTTTGAGAAAATTGTGATGCGTGGAACTTGATTTTTTAACATTGTCGATAGTATTAATTCACGAAGTTTGTGACAAAGTGTCAAATAGAAATATTCCTGATCCAAATGAAAACAATCGACAATTGATTGCTAGACTATGGGATGCAGCGAAACGAAGGGGTGATGTAAAATGTTATTTTCCATGTACTCAATGCAAGGGATTTAGGAGGAGAAGAATATTGATCTCAATAGCCACAAAACATTGCAGGGAAAATGGACACGCTGAGGGGGGGAATGAATATCGTCCATTTGTAGGTTTAGCATTATAAAGTTTTTTATATTCTTTACTTTGGTAAATGTATGTAGTTTTTTAATATTTCCTATATTAATGTATATCTATTGATGTTTCCATGTATTTATAAAGGAAAGACACCCGACGACATATCGTCCAGAGGAAGTGCTTCCAGAACAAGTTCTCAACCAGGATCATGGAGCGTCTATGTTTAATGGAGAACAAGTGAATGATGATATTGAACAATATGATCATACTGATAATGTAGTTGAAGATGATGGTACAAATACATTGATCCATGATTCATTTAATGTTAGAATGGATGAAGATGATGACGATGATGATGATAATGAAAATGATGATGACTTTGATGATGTTCACGATATACCTCTTCTCGATAAGGCACATGAACCCCTTTATGAAGGCTCCAAAACAAATATTCTCTCTGCTGTATTGTTGATAATGAACTTGAAGGTTATGAATGGTCTTTCAAACATATCAATCACACAGATTCTAAGGTATGTAAAATAATCAATCACATATATAGGATCGTCATAAAATTTATCTGTGTTCCTCTAATAATTGTATTGTTAATTCATTATTGATAATCGTACGGATGAAGTGTGTTTCGATAATATTATTTATTTATTACATTAACTATATATATATATATTTGTAGCTTGATAGCTGAATTTTTTTTACCACCATCAAATATCTTACCTCGCACATATAGAGATTTATCTACCATCATGAAAGATATTGGAATGCATTGTGAAGCAATTCATGCATACCTCGATTACCATGTTATATCTTATAATCAACATGAATTTGCAACAGAATATTTGGAATGCCATATAAGTAGATATCGAACTGATCATGTAACAAAAAAAGTGCCTCAGAAGGTTCTTTGTTATATTCCCATCATTCCACGTTTTCAACAAATGTTCAGGTGCAAAAACATAGCGCAATTTATGGATTGCCATGCAAGGAACATAAGTCAAGATGATGTTATTCGAATGCCTTCAGATGGTTTTTCTTTTAGAGATATGGAGGAAAAATGGCCTCACTTTAAAGAAGAACCACGTAATCTTAGGATTTCTTTGGCCGCAGATGGTGTTAATCCATTTTCACAGATGAAATCCATTTACAGTGTGTGGCCTATTTTTATTATCAACAACAACATTCCTCCATGGTTGTCGATAAAGAGGGAGCACATAATGTTGTCAATGATCACTCCAGGTATTTTGTGTCTACAACTCTTTTATTTCTAATGTAGTTGTGGCATCTCATTTGTCATATTAGGTTTACTAATTTCATTTGTATATTTCCGTATTTTAATTACACTTGTGCATGGTTTATATATCTTAACGGTTCTCATAATTATATATTTTATATGTACTTCAAATCAACTAGGTAAGTTCCAAGTCAAAGATATGAATGTATATATTGATCCTCTTATAGATGAGCTGCTGAATTTATGGAATGGAATCACTATGTATGACGTATCTATACCAATATAGCAAAGGCAATTTCAGTTCCATGCAATTGTTGTATGGACAATACACTATGCCCTTGGGTTAACCCAATTTTGTGGTTTGTATTTTTTTGGTTCCACTTTAATTGCATTTAATTATATGAAGTAGTTAATATAGTTTATATATAATTATAATTGACATAGAGATTCCCTATCTATATATTGTAGGTCTTCAGAAAAAGGGTAAATTTGCATGTCCAGTTTGTGGACTTAAGATCAAATCTCGTTGCTCAAAAAGCTTAAGAAAGGAGGTATTTGATGAGTATAGGCATTTCCTCTCTAAGAATCACAGGTATAGAACAATCGAAAAAAATATTTTCAATGGAAAGCAGGAGACTGCGTTAAAACCATGGAGAATGACACCTCACCTTTGGAAGATGCAATACAATAGAAATCATCATCATGGTACATATGGATCATCATATATGAATTGTTATGTATTTTAATTTTTATTGTGAGTTGTTTACTGTAGTGGCCATATTTTATTTATGATGTAATTTATTTATAAATTAATATTCATGATGTCCTTCTTGATCATGAAGGTGTTAATGGGCTTCCACGAGGAATGAAAAGTTATCATATACTATTCAGCAGGTTGCCCTACTATGAGCACCTACAAATTGCTCATTTGTTTGATACAATGCATATTGGAAAGAATGTGACTGAAACATTATGGTGACTACTAGAGCTAAGGAGAGAGAAAGATAAAGTTGTGAAAGCTTGCAAAGACATTCAAGAAAGCAACCATGCAATGAAAGACGTCATCCAATTTCATAGCAACGGAGACCAAGTTAATATATACTCAATTCCATGGATGTTTACGGAGCATAGAAGCAACGTTGTCAAAGAAGTAATGCGAAAAATTAAATTTCCCACTGGATTTTGTGCAAACTTGAAGAATATAATTAAAAAAAAGGTGATTTTGCAGGGGTCAAAACACATGATTGGCACATCTTCATCAAGGTAATTATTATTGTTATGTCCATATAAATTTTTTTGTTTCATTTTATTGCGTACTTTTTTTTCTTGATTGTATACTCTTTGTTTAATAAATGGCGTGGGTTGTATATTGATACAGTATGTTCTACCTCTCTCTCTCCCAGACAACTTCAACAACAATGCCAAACAAGTTATATATAATCTTGGTAAATACATGAGGTAACTAGCGATTAGTTGCTTCTGCTTAGTGTTTATTTAATTCTTCGTATAATTTATATTTGTTTTTTTGTGCACTATTTCATGATATGAAATTAAATGTTTTTTTTTTGTTGAATATCGTTATTGGTTTTTGTCACTTGTAGATGGTTGACATCTAAAGAAATATATAAAGATGATATAAAGTATTGGAGGAGAGAAATTCCTCGTCTCATGTGTGAAATGCAGAAGCATCTACCTTCCACATTTTTTAATGCACAAGAACACTACCTCATACACCAAGTTGAGGAGATTGAGATGTGTGGACCTGTGCACTCAAGGTCCATGTGGATGGTTGAGAGGCACTTGAAATTTATGAAGGGTTTGGTGAGACAACGAGCACATCCTGAGGGTTCTATGTTGGAAGGATATATGGTATACCAAAACATGTTGTATGTCAGTGAATATCTTCCTTTGTTAGCATCAAAGCTCAATTTACGTCGCATTTGTGATTCGGACTCCAATCACAAATTTGAAGGGGAGCAACTGAAGGGGAAAGGTAGATCGAGGAAGGTGAAAGGTAATTATTAGCTAGTGGATGTTTATAAGATAGTTCATATTCTAATTACATTTTCTAGTTATTGCATCAATTAAGAGCATATAATACGATGTTCAGGAAATTTACACCTGTCTTTCATTTTAATGATTACTGTCATCAAGCGGTTGGTCGAGAATGGGATGCAATTCATTTATACATCGCAAACAATCTTGACTGGATGAATTTATGGATTGAACAATGCGAACAATTGGGTCATGGAATATCAGGGGAAGGTGTGGCTTCATTGGTAAAAGCAGCACATCGCAATGGAGGTAGAAATCTTACAGAAAGGGAAATCGATTTAGCAAATGGTCTAAAAGATAAAATGGCAAGCATATTAATCAATCACTCTATATATTTTATGTTGCAAATTACATTGTGACGTACATGTTGTTCTTTTCCATGTATTGTTGCATAAATATTGAATCATTGTGTAATATTTTCGTGTATTTCTTGTTGCAGGTAAAACACCATAAGGCTATGGTCTGCAATGGTTGTAGATATCACATCAAAAAATTGGATGAAACAAAGAAAACATCAGATTGTGGAATATCTGCAGTCTTTGAGGTCACCAATGTTTCATCTAGAAGTGAAATACATCCAAAACTCTCAGAAAATCGATACTATGGGTATTTGGAAGATATTCTACAATGTGACTTTAAATCATTCAAGGTGGTTCTATTCGTTGTCAAATGGTACATGTTACGATTGAATCAATGTGATCCTGATAGAACTATTGTTGAACATGATAATGGATTTACGATGGTAAATACAAGGTTGTTTGAGCCAGGAACAGAGCCTTATGTTCTTCCAAGCCAACGTGAACAAGTATTTTACTCGAAGGTTCCAGGTAAATCAGGCTGGTCATTTGTTGTGAGACATGATCCAAGGGGAAGGTCGGTAAAGTATAACCTAGACGATGGTAATGAATAGGGTTCTCTAGAAGAAGAATATGATGATGAAGAGCATGATCAACATGATTTAGATGTTGATGATGATCCAGCAGAAGATGTCCAAGAATTAGTTGAATCAGATGATGCAGTAGACAATGCCCATGAAGATTATACCGACTATGACACGATTAGCGTAACTGAATTAGATGACGATGATGATATGGCCAATCCTTACAATGTTGACTCTAGATCTGATGATATGGATGATGACTTGGATGAAGAAGACGATGACGTGGATGAAGGAGACGATGAAATATATTGAAAGGTAAATATTTAATTAGACCTATTCTTTTATCTTTAAAAAAAAAAAAGAGTTACTAACATTATCATAATCACCATCATGTTCATCATCATCATGTTGATCATCATCGTCTCTATCACTATCATCATCATCATCATTACTGACATATTCTTTGGATGTTTTTTTCAGCTGTTGAATGATTGAATGGTTTAATGAATGATTTAAAGAATGATTTAATGAAAGCTTATGTTAGTTATTGAGTGAAATAATTTGCATTAAATTGTTATTTGCAAGTGCATGCATTAGTTCTGGGAATTGAGAGTGATGTGAGCGGGGGGAGGGGCCATAAGAGCTTCCACCTTCACGTGGTTGGTCCTGTTTACTAGAGAATATTAAAACATTCTTGAAACAAAGAGGAGATCAATGAATGGTAAGGAAGAATACATTAAAAACAATTATTTCTACAATTTTAGTGTTTAATTTTCACTATTGCTATTTGAATCCTCCAATGGAACTTGTTACAGATAGAGTTGAGATACATGTTCATATTTAAGAGGCAAGAAATGGCGTTTTAGTTATCCATGTTTTATCAGGTGATCTACATATGTTTCGTCGATTCACTTAATGGTCCAAATACATCAAGGGAAAAGCTTCGAGGGAAAAGTACTTTGTTATGACCCAAGAAGGGCACACATAGAGTTAATATATATTATATCACCCCAACCAGCACATTAATGCAATTAAATGTATATGTAACATTGCTGGACCAAATTAAGGACCTACATGTGTAATGAATGAACATATATTCATACAAGTCATATAATTACTCTCTTTGGAAACAATGAATACATGTTTATACGTCATATAATTTCTCTTGAGGGAAACATGTGATTTGGATATAGGAATGTATTGGAGTATTTGAATGTTTTATTCTTCAATTAGTTATTGTATAACTTATTTGAATTATCTATCTTGAATTTGTACCATAAGTTTACATTTGTTGCACATTATGCATACTCTTTGGTATGTTATGTTGTTTTAACTATTTGGGACATAATAAAAACCAATCAAATTACTCTCATTGAAAAGATGTAGGACAAAGTGTTCATATTTGTTGAATGTATTTTTGATGAGTAAAACTAGTGGAATTATTCAAATGCAATTTTGATGAGTAAACATAGTCGAATTATTCAATGTTAACAATTGTGTCAGATTGTCCATATTTGTTTGATTTACTCTTGATAAAATCCATTTTGTAGAAGCTCAACTATACAATAGAATTTCATCAACATATACTCTTTGGTATGTTATGTTGTTTTAACTATTCGGGACACTAAAAACCAATCAAATTATTCTCATTGAACAAATGTAGGGGAAATTGTTCATATTTGTTTAATGTATTTTTGATGAGTAAAACTAGTGGAATTATTCAAATGCAATTTTGATGAATAAAAATAGTGGAATTATTCAATGTTAACAATTGTGGCAGATTGTCCATATTTGTTTGATGTACTATTGATAAAATCCATTTTATAGAAGCTCAACTATACAATAGAATTTCATCAGAACAAAATTTACATTTTGTAGATACACTTTTTGTGTATTCAGAAAGTACCATAAGGGTCCATACAAAGAGTACAAAATAAGGGACAAATACAATCCCTGCTAGCCACATATATCAAACAAACCGATATATCAATTTCTAGCCACATACTAAAATATGTCAAAAAATAAATATAAAAAATAGTTAACTGCTGTCATAGCCCACTCAGGCAGTATAGAGTGCTGATATAACATGTTATATAATAAGCAATTTAGAAAAAACAGAGCAAAAAAATGTGATATGAGATTCCTCGATCATTCCTTCAATGGACGATGATAATATTCATGAATGAGCTCCCCACGATGTTCTCTGATCTGCCATTGACCCATTGCCAATAGCAAGCCCGCCATGTCATAGAATTCTGCACTGATGTGTCCCTTTAATCAAATTGATAACAATTAAATAAATAAGGCTTATATATTCAATTATATGAAAATAAATAAATAAACAAAAAAACATTTTCTAGATGCTAGCTTAAAATTGACATTTCAATTTTATTACAATGATTGAAAAAAAATTAAAATATTATTTCTAATTTGAGCATTTCAGTTTTATTCTTTCATTTTATTTTGATTGATTTGTGTTCCAATTCTTTTTTTTCTCCATAGGAAAACAAGCTGAAAATTTTATTAAAATCCAGATAAGTCTGTACAAAATTGTATGCAGATGCATACCACTGCTTATACAACCACTATTCCACAAGGAAACAGTTTACCATCTAATCATCTCTATCCCAAGTGATTATGCCAAAAAAGAACCAGATATAAGTGCTCTGATGTTGCTGTTTATGTTACCCCTGAGCTGTTTATGTTGCTGTTTATGTTACCTATGCTCCTTTTGATGAGCGAAGAATAGAGCTGAAAAAAGTAGAGTTTAAGAGAGGTCTGTAGATATGTGTGTCCAAAATAGTCAAACAAGTTGCCTTATAGGAAAGGCTTCCGCAAAAGGTCTATGGTAAAACTCATAGACTTCCCCATCTTTGTGTTCAAAAAATTAACAGGGCTTGTTCATCCTGTGTCTTTTATTTCCCCATTCCTTCAACAACTTCTTAACTCGAGCCAAATTTTGCACAAAATTTGTTGCAGCATTTGATCCGGATTCTGCTCCATAAGGGGTGTAGTTTGATTTTATGAGCTCAAGTACCTCCTCATGCTTAAGCTAGGCTGCACCAAATTTAAAAGGACAAGCTATTTTTTGAGGGTTTCTTGATACTTCTAGGAATATGGGCTGATGATCTGAGTCCCCTTCTGAGTCTACCCATTCCTTGAACTTCAGATCATACTCCATTAAACTTCCCCCCACCAGAAATCTATATAGTCTTTTTTCAATTCGGTCTTTCCCTGTTCTTTTGTTTGTCCAACTTGAATTGGGCTTCTGAGGATCCAGGTCCACCAACTTAAGGCTCTGTAACAGGTTTTGGAAGAAAGCTGCCAGGGGGTCCACTCTTGCATTTGGACCCCAGATCTCATGGGTCGCAATGGTGAAATTAAGGTCCCCCCCGATAATCACATTCTCCTTTTCTAGAAACTGAGAGGCTTGTACAGACTCCCAGAAAGCATGTCGACCATTATAAGGCCCATAGATGTTTATAAGGTTGAGGTGTAGGTTTTCTTCTGCCCAGAAAAGTTCCATCCCCATTCCAAAGGAGGCTCCCCATGAGTTTTGACAGCGCAACATGGTAGGGTTCCATACAATTGCTAAACCTCCTGAGTGACCTTTTGCACTCTAGGCCAGAAAGGTGAAACTGCTTGAAATAGAGGAAAAAACCCTAGATACCACCTCTTCAGTGCCTAAGGTTTCCTGCGGTAGAATTATATCAGGTTTATGCACCTGTATCACTCTTTTTAGGGCAAGTTTTTTTGGGGTACTTGCCAGACCCTTGCAATTGAGAGATAGGAATTTCATTTGGGATCCCCTTCATGGGTTTGCACTGCTTTAAGTGCCCCAAAAATATTTTTCTGCTTACCGTTTGATTGATCCCAGAGTGATTTTTGCTCGGTAAAGGATAGGAAAGAGGGTTTGCCTCTGCCATTCCCCCGGGTTGGGAGAATTGGGTTCACCCCCAAGCAGAATAAAGGGTTTTCCTGAGCTGGTATGTCCCTTGAATGGAGTTGAAATCTGATTGGGGAAATGGAGTTAGAATTAGGGGATGGGTTGATCAGGGGTTGGGGAGCACAAGATTGTGTGAGGGAAATAGGTCTCTGTTTTGAGAGGGAGGGGGGAGAAAGCATGGAAGCAGGGTGGGATGGGGGTTTTTCCTAGGTGGGAGGGGGACGATCTATCACATAAGTGTAGTTGTGTGTAGGTGCAACATCATTTATAATCAAATTATGTAACTGTTCCTTTATAGAAACAACATAGGACATACCCGTGAGGTGTTGCGTGCTTCCTACGGTACGAAGTTTTGTCTGCTCTTCAGGGGGGTGTTGTAGCGAAACAGTCTCAGATCTTCTTGCACCTGGTGCTGAAGCTTTCTTCCCTTTGTCTTGTGGATCAGTATCCCTAGGGTATCTTATTTTATGTGTTGTCACTGTAGATGCTGGAACAGGGAATTTTTGTGCCAGATGTCCCACTTTCTGGCACCGATGACATCTAAACGGTAGACCCTCATAGTCCAATGGTTGCTATCGAGTTACATTGCCTCTGATGAGGTTGAGGCACTCCTTCGGCTCTGTTCTTATGTCGATAGAAACCAATATTCACGCCACAACCCTCCTCTGGGTTTGCGGGTATGAGAAATATGCTTCCAGGTATGCCCCTATGGCATTACCAAGGTCCTTCATTGATACTGGGTTCTAGAATTCCAGTGGTAGGCCTGGTAATCATACTCATATGTCCATTGTATCCATTCGTTCACTGTTGTCATTGAACAGGGGCGTCCATCTCTTCAACAGAATGGGTATCATCCCATAGAACCAATTTTTGTTCAATATTTCCTCGATTTCATGCTTCGTACTGAGGGTGAAAGTATACCAACCCTTTGTTAATTCACCTACCTCTGCCGTAGATGATAAGAGGTCTACCCAATTTGTTTGAACCCATCCGTTCATCTCTTAAAGGGTAGGGTGTCGTCCAGGAATCTTCCCAAAAATTACCCTGTCAGGCATATCTTCCACTTCCTTAATGGCCACATTGACACCACAGACTATATCTAGGTTTCCATAGGTTGGCGCCAGACACTTGTTCTATCTCTTTTTCCCAGGGCTTCCATTTTCTTCGTCCTCCTCTGTGGTTCCTGCAGATGGCCTGTGAGAGCTTCTTCAGTGTCAGCTGCAGCTACCACCGAGTTGACAAAACCCTCTATGTCAATGCCAAAACCCTCTGTGTCAATGCCAATTGCTGCTACCAATGAGTTGAGAAAACCCTCTGCGTCAATGGCTTCTCCGGTTGTGATAGTTGATTGTGGAGGAGGTGGTTTCGACCAACCAACGTTCAAAAAATTCCCCAATTCTGCAATGGTTTGATCGAGTATTGACACATCCAGGTCCAGATTGAGGAGAAAATCAGTGTGTGCCACTCCAGACGGTGAGAAAACTGGGCCATGGAGGAGAAAATCAGTGTGTGCCGCTCCAGACGGTGAGAAAACTGGTCTTGTGTTGAACAAACCCCTGACAAAATCTGGTGACGGGAAAAATGTAGGGTTTTTGACTGAAGGTTTTGCAGCAGTGCCTGTTGATGGGGATAGCAGAAAGATAGCGGTTAGCGGGTCGTTTTCCTACTCTGCCTCCTAGTTGTCCATGCCCCCCCGGTTGTCCATGGCTGCAACGACCCTTCCAGTTGGCAGATGTTTGTTCCTGTGGTCAGGATGAACTAGGCTGGGTAGGAATGAACTAAACCAAAAATAAAAAACATTTCATATAAAAGCAAATAAAAAAATAATTAAAAATAAAAATTAAATTATAAAAATCAAACAAAAAAACAAAATTAAATTCTATTTAAAATTAAATTCCATTAAAATATAATTCAAAGTTTTTTATATAGAAATGAAATAAAAAAAGGTTAAATTACATTCCAAGTCCTTTATATAAAAATGGAATAAAAAAAAATTAAATTACTTTAAATAAAAATTAACATTATATTTCTCATTTTGAAGATTTATTTTCTTTATTTAAAAAAATAAAATGGGAATGCTTAAAAAAAATAAAGTGTTAAATTTGAAAATGAATACGATGATGATGGTGATGATGGAGATGATGGTGATGATGATGATGATGATTACCATCATGATGAAGATGATGATGATCAACATGATGAAGATGATGATGATGGAGATGACGATGACCATGACGATTATGGTGAAGAGGGTCATGATGATGATGAAGATTATGGTGACGATATAAATGACAACCATCTTCACCATCACCATTGCCATCCACCATCCACCATCTTCACCACCACCATAACCATCCACCATCTTCACCATCACCATCACCATCCACCATTACCATCCATGCTCTTCACCATCACCATCCACGTCACCATCATGACGATTATGGTGAAGAGGGTGATGATGATGAAGATTATGGTGATGATGGTGAGGATGGTGATGATGAAGATGATTACCATCTTCACCATCACCATCAACATCACCATCTACCATCTCCATCCATCATCTTCACCATCACCATCCACATCACCACCGTCATCATCACCCACATCACCATCATCACCACCGTGACCACCATCAGTATCATGATCACCATCATCACCATCATGGTCACCATGACCATCATCACCATTATAATCATCACCACCATGACCATGACCATCATCATCCACATCACCCTTATGACCACCATGACCACCATCATCACCATAGCCATCATCACCATCACCATCACCATCACCATCACCATCATCACCATCACCATGGCCCTCAACATCATCATCATCACCATGACCCTCATCATCATCATCACATATAACATTTCATGTTACAAGATTTCATGTCACTTACGGGGGTGACTATTACCCAAATCCACTTGGTAGCCTCCCAAACGTGTTTGAAGACAATGATGCTTAACATACTAGATGGGAGGTATTAGTGAAAATTGGGTCATGGTGCTCCATACTAATGTAATTGGAATTGAATTTTCAGTTGTAATTAAATTACATTAAATAAGACTTAACATTATATTTCTCATTTTGAAGATTTATTTTCTTTATTTAAAAAAATAAATTGAGAATGCATAAAAAAATATAAAATGTTAAATAAAATAATATATTACATTACTCATAATCTAGAATCACATATAACATTTCATGTTACAAGATTTTATGTCACTCACGGGGGTGACTATGATGGATGGTGATGGCGATGGTGATCATCATCACCTTCATCATGATCACCATGACCACCATCACCATCACCATCACCATCATCATCACCATCACCATCACCATCATCATCACCATCACCATCATTATCACCATCACCATCATCATCATCATCGTCACCATTACCATGACCCTGAACATCATCATCATCACCATGACCCTCATCATCATCATCACCATGAACCTCATCATCATTAACAATGTCATCATCATCATCATGTTGATCGTCATCGTATTCATGGTCATGGTCATCGTATTCATGGTCATGGTCATCATCATGCTGACCACGATGATCAACATGATGAAGATGGCGGTGATGATGGTTATGATGATTATGATGATGCATATTTTCCATCATCATCATCATCATCACCATCGTCATCATCGTCATTGTCATCATCATCACGATGATGACGATGACGATTATGGTGAAGAGGGTGATGATGATGAATATTATGGTGAGGATGGTGAGAATGGTGATGATGGTGAGGATGGTGAGGATGAAGATGATAACCATCTTCACCATCACAATCCACCATCCACATCACCATCATCACCACCGTGACCACCATCAATATCATGATCACCATCACCATCATCACCATCATCATCATCACCACCATGACCACCATCGTCATCATCATCACCATCATCACCATCATCATGATCACCATGACCACCATCATCATCACCATCACCATCACCATCACCATCATCATCATCACCATCACCATGGCCCTCAACATTATCATCATCACCATGACCCTCATCATCATCATCACATATAACATTTCATGTTACAAGATTTTATGTCACTTACGGGGGTGACTATTCACCATCACCATCCATCATCTTCACCATGGTCATGGTCATGGTAATCGTATTCATGGTCATGGTCATCATCATGTTGACCACGACGATGAAGACGATGACGACGATGATGATGATGATGATGATGTTGGTCATCATCATGTCATCATCATGTTGACTCACGATGATAAAGACGACGACGACGACCACGACGACGACGACGACGATGATGATGAAGATGATGAAAATGATGATGATGACGAGGATGAGGATCACGATGATGAAGATATCATCATCATCGTCATCATCAAGATCGTCATTATCTTCGTCATCATGGTGTTGGACTTTATTTTCATTTATCCAAGATAGGGATGTGTCATTATGTAGATGGTTCTTCCCTCATTAATGTTAAGGTTCATTATTCAAGTTAGGATGTTTTTCTTCCTCTTAGGTTTGCATCTCTTTATTGAACTTATATTTGGGACCCATAGTTCTAGAAGTCGAGGAATCTATTAGATATAAGAAGTATTTCAAGGATACGAAAAATTCCTTTCATTTTATTGGCTATATTTAACAATTTCCTTCTCATCACTTTTTGATTGAAAAGTTTGCCAGTATTATGCAATTTTTTTCGAACACGAATATTATAAATAAACTAAGTTTTGCTTATTCTTAATGTTGGTGGATTACAAAACAAGTATCTTTGAAATACAGTAAGTTTTACTTATTTTTAATGTTGGTGAAAAGTTCATATCAGTACCTATATGTGGATATGTGTAGAAATTAACCTTCATATCACTACCTATATATGGATGATGATGATAAAATAATATATAATAAAAAAATATAATAAACATAAAATACATATAATATAAAATATGGATGACTCGTTCTGGACAGTTCTATGCAATTTGGACAGTTTTATGAATTTTGGAGTAGCTCACAGGGTTCAAAATTGAACCCATCATAGCCCGTCAAAGGCCTCTCAGCACATCAGAGAAGTTCCATTAAAAAAATGCCCGTCATTTAAAATGTTAATTTCTATTTTTAACTGTTTTTAAGGGAGTACATAAATTGAGTTTAAATTTCATTAAAAGGACGGCCTTACAAATTACACATCAAACATTAATTTTAACTTCCGTCACTTGCAAGCAACACATGAGATTTATTAGAAAATAATTAATATGAATCTAGTCTAGGCATGACTCATATTTGTGTCGGCATGGGGATTGTAGTCCACTCAAGTCATAATGTGTTGTTAAGCACTTAATAAATTCAAGGCCAATATTTTAATATTTAAAAAGTATTATATAATAATGCAAATATAAAATATGTGAGACATTTCCATGAGTGATAATGAGAGTGGTACTGTGTGAGACATTTCTATCAGGACTTGATAATGAGAATAGTATTGAGTATACATTCAAGAGAAAAAGTAGTATATAATAATGCAAATATAAAATATGTGAGGCATTTCCATGAGTGATAATGAGAGTGGTATTGTGTGAGACATTTCTATCAGCACTTGATAATGAGAATAGTATTGTGTATACATTCAAGAAAATGATGTAACCATATTATATAAGAGCATGGTATATATGTGTGTGGAACCTTATCTCATCAAAAAAATTAGAATGGGAACCTCAATTTCAACTTAGTCAAACTCATATTCGAACTCAAATCATGTGACATAATGGTATGGTATAGTTTGTCGTCAAATTCATTTATAAAAGGTATTCATTTCTGATGGTTGTATTGGGTTGATGCAGGAGTAGAAATATTAAGTATTAATAGCACACATTGGTGGTTTCATTGGTGTTTCTCTTATGGTCGTGGCTTGGATTGATCTCGACCCCTTATCTAGTCATTCTTTCTAACAACTTGGAACTTGTTATATCTTTACGTGGCCTTGATTTTGTAGTTGTCACTCAAAACAAACTTTATTTTCTAATAAATTCAAAAGTATTCCATAGTATTATATAATGTACATAATCTGCGATTCTCATTTCAAATTCCTTAAAAATTTTGAACTCAAATTGAACTTAATGGTTGCTGAACTCAAAAACCTTGAATATACTATTTCATTTTGAAAAGAAATAATATAATTTGAAATTATTGTCATTGTATTAATTATGGGTTCAATGCTTTTTAAGTAGCATAAATTAAATTCAAAAACAATATATTATTTGACTTTTTTTTTAATGTGTGATTAAGTTATTATTGTCAATTGAAATGTGATTTTTTTCAAAGCCTTTCATCATTGAAGGGCTATATCAATATACACCCTTCAAACCGAAATTAAGAACTACCCTTCAAATTTGATCCCTGGTAGCTCCTGTCTGTCATTTCACGGCGACTCACAGGTTCAATCCAGGATTTAGGAGCTCATGGTTCAATGGGTAAGCATCACCTCATTTTTTGTGCATGCTGTGATAGGGTTTTTTGGGCATGCAACCAGTTCAGGGTTTTAGGTTTTTTGGGCATGTTGTGATGTTTACTATGTATTTGTGGAAAAACATCTACAACCACATCGATTCCAAACTGAAATTTTAGATTCCCTAGATTGCCACATTACATTAGGATAGATGAGAGCTAGGGGCAACATTATCTCTTGGCTCACCGTAGCCTACCCATCATCGGAGCTGTAAGGGAGTAGGGAGCAGTTTTATGTGAATACTCAACCTGAATAGAGAAATGGTTTACCTTCAGAAATAGTTCCCACTCTTTATTGCATGCCAATATTTTGTTAGAAGAATTAGAAACCTGAATTGAATGAGATGAATCCCCCACCCGGTTTCTCAATGTTGGAATGAACTCGATTAACCACCCGGTTTCCAAAATTGATCTAACTCGGTTGATGGATGATTGGATTTTTCTTCTTGTCATTTAGAACATCCATATCTATATGTATCCGAGCTATGCATCAAATTGAATGGATACCATATACAACAGGGTGGTTCTCTGAAGTGTTGGGTTATGCACTATAGAGTAGAAATGAAGAGGTTAAAATATCCACTCTACAGGATCTCCAAGAACTAACATCATTATTTGTCCATTACTATAAAGGATATGTACTAGAAGATTTGTCTGGACTTGTGGATTTCACCATTAAGTTGAACCGTTAAGTTGAAGCCTAATATACATAATTCTGTGGACCTTTTCAGAGATAATTTTGCACACTTTTAAATGGATAACAACATGTTAATGATAATTCTAAGCAGTGATAAAAATCATAAGACAGAAGTAAAACTTCACCTTGAGCACTTTTAATCTTGGGCAATGATTAAGCATTTCAGGTGTGTATGGATAGTCCATCCACCCTCTGCCCTAAGTCACCGCATCAAATTAATTCTCAACAAACCACAAAAAAAAATAATTGTTGGTGCAATCTCATCATAAATAACATCAGTCTTGGGTTTGTTGCAACCGTGGAGAAGGCACCCTAGGCATAAAAAGGAACTACTGTGCACATTTAGGCAAATTGGAGCTGCATATAATTATGAACCTACATGTAAGGTGATGAGTAGCAATTGGAGGCTACCCTAATCAAGTTAGTCCTTCAACAATATACCTCAGATAGGTCATATCATTGATGTATCTCAAGATACTGTCAACAACAATAACATCCACCTTCAACCCTGTCACAAAGAATCACAACCTTGTTTCAATAGAGAAAAAAAAGGTAGGTCGGATTGATTCTTTTATTATGAAAGAAGGTAGGTTGGATTGATGGTTGTACTCCTAAATTTTGTTGAAGATGTTAATCCAACAAAATGACCATTTCAATTTTTACACCACTTAATTTAGGGTTCTTCCCCTCGGCCTTTGAAATTTATTTGATGCAATTTATATAACTTCGATTCTTGAAATTCATGATATAGAAAGCCTTGGGCATACACATTTTGTATGTACTTCAAATGATAGATGGATTGTGCAATAAACTTGGCCCAATATCCCGATTCGACCGCGAGGTGCTTAGTTCACTGGAAATTGGGTTAGGTAATACTTGGCCATTAATGGACAACATGAATCTTATGGTTCATGCTTTGGGTCTTGAAGCAAGTACTAGGTATTTTGATGTCCTCCATTTGTTATTTGAACATTTTATGTCAAATGTCACTGTGTTTGATTTTTGTTTGCCCCTCTTACATTTAACACGAGAAGATGAACTTTGTGGTTTAGACAGTTGGTTAGCTTTAGAATTATTCCCTGGTGTGAGCGATCTTTGATGTTTCCTTTCCCTTTTTCCATCCCCATTGGTTTACAAAATCAAACGGTTCTTCATATGTTTGTAGAAGATTTCTCTTGATTTGACTGAAGCTCCTAGTACATGTAATAGGCTGTTCTGTTGGTAGAGGCTGTTGAAGATTAAAAAGGTCTCATTTATCCCTAGACAATTATAGTGAACCTATATGTGGTGTTGAAGAAGCTAACCTCAATCTATTTGATGATGGAGTAGAGAAGGAAAAATTCGAGCTTCTCTTCTTGAAGCCTTCTGTATATGCTTAATAATCTCAACACAAACCAATTGATGCTTCTCAAAGAGTCTATAAGACTACAATTTGTTTCAAACCTCAAGTTTGTGAAGACGAGAACAATATCTTACACAAATGATGAGAGAATAATAAAAGATCAACAAGCATTAGTGTCACTTGAAACATAGAGCATAGAATCTAGTGATAAAGAAGTCAATGGTGTTCTTCTTGACAAAATTATGTTAATCTATGCCTCCTTGATGAGTGATCACAAAAGGATAAGAACTTGGGCCGAAGTTGGAGGTGAACCAAACCATTTGCTAATTTTTCTCCAAGTGGAAATAGAGGAAAGGTCCAAAATCCATTCAAGTTTAATATGGTTGGTTGGAGAAAAAGACTTTGTTAGATTGATCAAAGTAGAATGCAAGCCATTTAATGCCACCCTATTATGAAATTGACAAGAGAATATCACAGGATGAACAACATTAGCATCACTTGAAACACATATCATAGAAATTAATGATAAAGAGAAAATGCAACAATCTCTTTAGGTAAGTGTTTTTAGCCTTGTCTCACTGTATTTAGAAGACAATTTCAAAGGATTCATCTAATCATTGACGAAGTCATGATACAGTTAATTTAAGAGCCTTTTGATTTTTGCGGAATAGTCTTTTATGGTTCTTTCTACTATGGGATTGCCTTAGGGTTGAAGATTAATATGGGAAAACAAGTTAGCGTTGCCTTAGGGTTGAAAATTAATATGGGCAAACAAGAATCATCATGACAAGCCAAAAGGAACAAATCAACAAATATTATAGATTGATATAAATGTATTTAAAACATTGTTTTCATTCCTGAATGTGCCAAGTAGCAGATCTTGAAATGTCCGCTCTTCACCACCATGGATTATATATGATTGCTGTAGGTTACCATTGGGAAATGTGCCTCCAAGAATTCCTGTAGCAGCTGGTTTGATTTATTCCATGATTTTGGTGGTACCTATTTGAAATCTCCCAACTCTGTTCAAGTTAGCATTGCCTTAGGGTTGAAAATTAATATGTTAATGTTATACCATAAATTAATATCCAAAATTGTCTTAAATATGGGATGGAACATTGTAAAATAATATTTCCAAATCAACACTACCTTCTTGGGTTCCATATTTGTCTTTAAGGCAGAACTTGTGACATGAAGATACATACTAGATCGGCATAAAACTGTGTTGCTTTGAGCAGTATGGGTGAAAAATAGAAGACTACAAATCAATGAGAAGTTAGGGATAATCTTCATTATAAAAGGACCTTTGGGTAGGTAGAAAAGGGCATCAATTCATCCTCCATTGGAGTCCTTCAACCATTCATCTCTCTCCCCTTCGTTCGTAGGTCTAAAAAGATTTACTTTGGGAACAAAGTACTTATACAGTTCGATCAAAGCCATCAGCTGTGCAAGATCCTGAAAGCAAGGATATTGTTTCATGTTTCATTTTTGTTGTCAAAAGGAAGAGTGAAAAGTTAGGAAGTACCAAAGCTAGTCATTATGTGCACGTGGAGTTAATGTAGGGAGATAAGTCATGTCTACTTTTTTGTTCTTGAATGGGAGCAATGATGAAACCACAATAGTGGCTTATAGATGGATATTTAATAACCATGGGAAGATTCATGAGTTAATAATAAGACAGTCCAGTCTAGTGTTGTAGGATTACCACTATGCAAATAAGGCATCGACATGATAGTCACAAGACCATTAGTATGATAAATTATGGGAGAGAGAAAAACATCCCTACACAAATATTAACTGATAAGTATAGTTTTGGTGTATCATTTGTTGAATAACATCCTCTAACAATACTTGTTATTATGACTCTTAAAGGGTCCTACATGAGATCTCGACACTTTTAGGTAAAATGGATAATAATCTACAACATCACAACAACATTCATGGGAAAACTAAAAACCACTTACAACCATCAAAAGCAAGGGTTACAAAAAAAATGACTGTAGAGTAAGGAGTGGCCAATAAATTGAATAATTGGGCCAATGTAGAGTGGAGAAGTAACCTAGACGTTTGGAAGAAGATATTAACCAAGATTCCTTGAAAAAGGAACTCATGTCAAAGATGTTTTTTGAGGGAAGTGACCAACATAACAACTCTGTATCACTTCTATCCGAAGTAAATGTAGATGAATGCGAAGATATGTTCTTTTAAGGAAATATTTGTGAGCATATCATAGTGCCCATGTATAACATGATATTTTGTGAGCCCATGCAATACATTTTAGGAAAAGGCAATGCAAGAAATAAGTGAGAATGGAGACTTGTATGTAACTAAAAGAGGGGCATACATTAGAATTTTTAGGGCTACCAAATGCCCACACCTATTACCCAAACTCATTCTTGACAATATTTTTCTTTAGGAAGTAGGAAACTTTTACAAGTTTTTTGCTTATAAGTCTTTCCAAGTTTTTTGCTATGTTTTTTCCAATTTTTTTCTTGGCCATGGTGCAGGTAGAACCAAACAGGTATTTGTTAGACCTGTCTTCCTCCAGCGAGGGGAGTTTGGGAAGGCTAGAGGAAAGTGAGACATCCAGTAGGTCTAAAAGGGCTATATCAACTAGATGTCACAAGATCAGAAGAAAATTCAATAAACACATAGAAATTTTTCTCAAAGGAGGGGGGTCATGTTCCTATGATGATGAGACAGTGGGAGACATCGAGGTTCCCTTCAGGTACAAACACCTAGTGAAAAAATGGGCGCCTAGGGATCTTCCTCAAGTAAACACTGATTTTTGTGTGAATGAGAGGATATATAGAATTGCACCATCGTCATTGCATGGATTGGGGTTGTTTTGCATGGACGTCATAAAGGTTGGATACAACAGATATACAGAATTGATGGAGTATGTTGGACCCTCTTACCACTACAGTGATTGGATGTGCTTGGTCCAATATACACGAAGTATGCGTAGATATGGGTTGTCAATGAATTATATACAACTAAAAGAAAAAATCTCAAAATAAAGGAGCAATGTTGTACATGGACGGAAGGCCAAAAACAACTGGTAATATTGCGTGGTTTATAAACAGTACACAACCGGGGTCTACACTTAAGAAACCCAATTGCATATTCAAGTCACGTGAAGGAAACTGTGTCTTTGTATGTGCAATTAAATCAATATCTGTCGGTGAAGAACTGCTTATTAATTACAATTTGAATCGTGTAGATACAAACACAGCTAGTATGGTTGTGGTACATGCAACAATTTAACCAACCTTTTATTAATTATTTTAACATCTATAGGATTTTTCATTAGCATGTAATTGTAATTTTCTACTTTTTTAGTTTCGTTAGGTAATTTTTAGTATGTTTTTGATGCAGGGTTCTCTCAGGGCCAACTCCCTCTCCTTAGATGTTTGTAGACCTGAGTCAAGGCGGTAGGTATACATCGATATTGACAATGTAATAAATTTATGATGGACATACATATCTACTGTTATGTATTTCCATTAGTATATTCGGTTCATTTATATAATCTTGTCTATTTTCCATGCAGAGTGTTGATCAGGGAATCCAATCGGCTATTGATCAGCCGACTACAACATCGAGGCAACAAGCAAACATGAATGAAATTCTCCATTTCAAATACTTTGAAGTCGTAAACATGTATATCGTGTAGCATAATGTTTATTTTGTTATGTATTTTTTCGTTTTTATGTTTGTGTTCATCATGATAATGTTGTCTACCTTTTTTGTAGGTTGACCGGGGAAAGTCCCCAATTGTTTATTAGATGAGTGGAGCCTTGAGGCAACCAGTAAACCTAAATGTAATTCCAAATTCTAAATACTTCAAAAATGTACACATATAAAACATGTAGCATAGTGTTTACTTCTGTTTTGTATTTGTTAGCTTTTACATATTGCATTCATTGTGATAATGTTCTCTACTTTTTTTACAGGTGGATGATCAGGGTAAGTCCCCATCTGTTGATCAGACCACACCCTTGTCTAGGCATAAGGTAATCCTAGATGTATTACTATGAATCTATCATGATAGACAATTTTTGTTAATATAATTGTTTGCGCATACTATTGCTTCAAAGACTAAGCAATTTTTAATATATTTCTGTTGCAGGTAGGGGTTTTAGTTTATGAAACATCGTCTCAAAACTATTTATAGAATGAGGTCTCCTGTTTGATGAGGGATAGTGAAATTAGAAAGTCTACAGACCCGTTGAGGGTGTTACAAAATACCAGGCAAAAACAAAATGAGGAACTGATTCTTCTGACATTGGCAGTTCCACAAACAGAAGGGATCAAAACAAGGATTCAATTGTTGTTACAACAACGTAAACAATTGGACGTAAGTTCTTGAATAATAATGTAAATTCGTTTATAATAACTTTATAATATTTGATTTTATATCTATTAAACTTATAATACAATGGTTTGAATTTACAACGTGCTATGGATATTATCAGTGGTGGTCAAGGCAATGTTGGTCCCAGTGACCAAACCACTCCATGTACACCACATATTGCTCCCATATTGTCCACTGAACAGTCGGAAACATGCTCTGTGACACCCCCGAGGGCAGCAGAGGGTGCAACCGATGCTGCCCCACCCACAAGAAATGTTGTAGAAGAAGGGGTGGATGAAGGGTTATATAGAGATGTGGATGCATTTCCTGGATCTTCTCATGTCACTAGAACTGGTTCAATACAATGTACATTTTTGGTGAATGAAGAACTGGTTCCAATAAAGATAGAGAGGATTCCAGGTCATTATAGATTGTTCAATTTAGCTTTTTTAATTTGTGTCTAATATAACGATAATATTTTTTAATGTTGACTAATGATGGCATTAATGTTTTGCAGGAAATGATATATTTTATAAACATATGAATGATTTGACATTGGAGATCTTCGGGCCCACCATCCACATAATGTGGAACAAGCAGCCAAAAGAATGGTTTGACTAATCGCTTGGTTGGTCTGTTCAGAAAAGATACCTTCGATTCATCGAAGGTTCTAGAGAAGGCTAGAAAACATCTGAAGATTGTCCGAGACCAGTATAGGGTTCACCTAGAAAAGAACCATAGGTATGAGCACCCTCCAATGATTCCATATATGGAGTGGAAATTCCTTGTGGAAGATGGAAAAGAGAAGGGCCTGAGAAAATTAGGAAAGATACCACCAGGAAAAGGGAGGTATGTAATACAATCCAAAATGTAGTGGTAAGCCTTATTATTACTAGTTTTTATAGCAAATTTTTTACATCGGCTAATGTATTTCAAAACTTGATTAGGCTCACATACACATCTAAGGCCACCAAGGCAAGAATTGAAAAAATTGGCCAACACAAGCTTGGGCCTGGTGGTTACTCAAACTTGGCAGTCCGATATGTAAGTATCACAAAACCCAAATCCACATCCAAATATCATACAAATAATTATTTTCGTTTTCTTCTGGCAAAAAATGTAAAATTAATGACATCATGCAAATATGAAGGTCGACTGGTTCAAAGAATTGCCCAGTGCAGATTACATGAAGCTTGGCTTCGAACAGGGATTTGACACCGTTGTTGAACACCGGAAAAGCTTATCTGGGCAGACTACCCGATCTTCTGCTGATCCATCTGGTGCGCAGGTATGTAAAAACTATATAGTTTAATGATAAGTTATTAATTCTCATGCAATTTATTCCTTATAAATAAATTAACATATTCATTATTTATTCCTTTTTGAGCAGGAAAGTAATGATCCCGTTCATGTCAAGGATGTACATGACCAACTAGACGAAGATCATGCTTTGATTCCTGGTAATGAATTTATTAATGTGCTACTATTTTGTATAGATAATTGCAGATGATGAACATTAATTCTAATTCTACACAATTCAACTGTAGAGCATGTAGATGCAGATAACACTGAACAGGTTGGGCCTGTACAAGATAATGCTGAACATGCTGATGTGCCCATGGCAAGTAAAAACAAACATTCGTAATGTTTTTTTCAATGAATTACTCATATTTATAAAAATATAAATATATTAATGAAATATTTTGACATTACTGCATAAATTCATCGCCCCTCGCCGGAAGTTCAACCTTGCGAGCAGACTAGTAAGGAGACCGATGATCAGATTCCAGAAGATGTGACTCTAACTAAATATTTAAAGAGAAGAAAAGTAAAAAGGAAGTGACTAAACAAATTTTGAGTGATTCTTATTTATAATAAAAAAAATTTCATGGTTTTTTCCTCTGTTTCGTGAATGAATATTTAAATGATTGCTTTAATGAATGGTGTACTGAATTTTTTTATCTGTCATTGACTAAATGAATGGTTTAATGAATGATTTAATGAATGGTTTAATGAATGGTTTTTTCAGTTGTTGAATGATTGAATGGTTTAATTAATGATTTAAAGAATGATTTAATGAAAGCATCTTTCAACTATTGAGTGAAATAATGTGCAGTAGATGCATTGTTATTTGCATTGCGAAATAGTGAAATAAATTGTTGTTTGCAAGTAGATGCATTGGGTTTGGGGAACTGAGAGTGATGTGAGGGGGGGGGGGGGGGGGGGGGGGGGGGGGGGGGGGGGGGGGGGGGGGGGGGGGGGAGAGGGGCCATAAGAGTTTCCACCTTCACGTGGTTGGTCTTATTTAGTAGAGAATATTAAATTATTCTCGAAACATAGAGGATCTCAATGAATGGTAAGGAAGAATACATTAAAAAACAACTATTTCTATAATCTTAGTTTACAATTTTCACTATTGCTATTTGACTCCTCCATTGAAACTTGTTACAGATAGCGTTGAGAAACATTTCCATAGTTAAGAGGAAAGAAATGGCGTTTTGATGTGATCGATGGACTTATATACATAGTGTTTTTGGTTATCCATGTTTTATTAGGTGATCTATTGTTAACAATTAATTTACTTGGTGATTTGAATAGTATTGTAATTTACATTGTAATAGGATTGTACTTATTTAGATTGGTTTTGTTATTTTCATAGACAAACATAAATTTATTTGATGGGTCCTAACATGAAACTATTGCAACAGGACAAAATTTGAAGTATGTTGAATGATGTTTTGAAAGGTAAAACATAAGAAGACTGTGCAGAGCTCCACGAATCAAAGTATGATTATGTTTTATTTTGTTTTATTGAGCTGTGTATTGGGTATTTATATTGTGTTCATTTTGATATTGCATTCATTGTAGTTGCCCAAGTGTTTGCTTAGGCTGTATGTAGTATATCTTTGAAATATGAGAACAATGTTCACAGATTCCCGAGATTCATATAATTCCAGAGGCCTTAAAATAAATTTTAAACTCCCTCAGTGACGTGTACCCCTTGGTAAATCAATTCCTTGATCAATCATAAACATAATGCTTGGGTACCATTTGTTTAGGTTGTTTCTCGTCCTTTGCCTACAGTGGATTTTAAGAATTCCATTTTATACCTCCTAGTTGTTCTTCACATGTATAGAATTAGATGGGTTTTAGTGTCTGATGCAAATAGCCTAGCTTCAAGGTTCTTTCCCAAGGAAAAATTGTTTTTATTAAAGAAATCCCATTTGCAACCATGAATTTTGATAATGCTGTGAGATATAATAGGAAATTAGCTGAAATTTTGATGTTGTACATCTATTTAAATAGAATTGTAGTCTGAATTAATTCCTTGCTTGGTCGGGTCTGATATCCTTATGAGTTTATCTGCATTCCATTTCGCAGGCTTAGGAAAGACTAAGAAGGTTACATGGATTCTCATCAAACAATGATTCCTTGAGGTTTCTGACTAATTGTTCATCTGGGTAGTTACCTGGAAGCTGACAGTAATGTAAACTAAACATAAGAGACTGTTTGTGAAATTCTCTCAGTATAGGTATCTGCAGGATGTGAATTTTATTCCAGTGTGATGGTTTTCAGAATTGCCTGTTTCATCTATGTTGTCTAGACTCTATACTGGTAACAATATTTTTATCCTTGTTTGTGATTGTAAATTAAAATTATAATTTAGTATTTTGAACTTTTGAACATTATATACTTGTAACATAGAGTAACATCCAGTCAGTTTACAATACAATAATGCCGAGAAGCAAGCTATCTTAGCCAATGTTTTGCTTTTGTGTATAATTTCATGACTATTCTAAATGTTGGTATTAGGTAAAGAAAAGGATTTAATATTTTTCAACACCTTATAATTTGTGTTGAAATCCTAAGAACAAGAGGTAACCCGTACTCCTACCCTAGATTACTCTAATGTTATGTCATTGGTTGTGATCTACTTAAAGATGACAATATCAGTAATCACGTGTATTTTTCAAATTGAAATTTAACATCCACAAAGGCGTAACTACACAATCACTAAATGAGAATGGTTAGCAATCATGCATAACATTTAAAAATTCTGATATTATTTGCTTCCTAGTCCTAAGACCTTTTGAACTACCATTTTAGAACCTGGAAATCATGTTCAAGTTAGTGTTGAGTTATTTGAGTTATGTTGAGTTATGTTGGGTTGTTTGAGTTAAGATCTTTCAATTCATTTCTTCAAGTTAGTCTATTTGAATATTGACATAGTAAAAGACCTAACAATAAGAGATAAGAGCCTCACAATTTAACAGCGTTAGATAAGAGATAACATGGTTAGATAAGAGATTCAATAATGTAATAGTTAAAACTTATGTTATCTAAGGTTGAATATCACATTTTGTTAGAGCCTCGCAATAAGACATTGAAATTATTAGCCAAAAACATTTGAAATCAAAGGGTAAACTAATTGGTGAATGGAAACCTTTCAAATGAAATATTTTTTTGAAATACATTGGAGAGCATGACTGCTAAGTTTTGAATAGGTCATTCATTATATCAATTAAAATATTTTTTTGGTATGAACAGGGATATTAAAATTGTTAGGTTTGGAATATGCTTGTGGGAATATACACCTTTCTAAATATCGCTAGGGTGCAAACAAACCAATTAGTGCAATGTACACTAACAACTTCTCTTTAATATTCATACCATTAAAAAAGAATTGATCTCTTAGATATGTTTCATAAGGTATCTCACCACTATGCTTATGTCAGTCATGCATGTATTGGTGAGGTTGTTATTCAAGAGCACCTTCTAGGAAATTTTCACACTCTAGTATCGACTCTAGAGTAGTCAGTGATGCATGTATTGTTGAGTTTGTTCTTCAGGAGAATCTACTGGGAATTGATGACACTCTAGTATAGAGTAGTCATTGCTTCATACATTTTATTGGCCTATTTTCCTACAATATGAGGGATTAGGTGGCACTTCACTGAATCCATAATTACCATTCTTGATTTTTTTTCTCATATTGACCCAATCGTTGGGGATTCAAGCAGGGTGCTCCTAGTGATTCAAGACGGAGGAGAGATGGTATTTGGTGGTGTTGATCCTAATCACTTCAAGCGTAAACATCAATATGCTCCTGTTACTTGAAAGGGTTACTGGAAGGTATGCAATAGAATCATGTTAGTTTTTCAGGTTTAAGATTGACTGTATTTAAGGATAAACACATGCATGCCATGTTCTTTGTATGAGTCATAGTTACTAGTAGGTATGTCATGGAATTATTATACTCTGATAAATTGATGTTTCTAATACTAGATACATGCATACTAGTTTCAATCTATTTAACTGACTATTCAAGTGTATTACGAGAGAATTTTCCTCCTGTAGAAAAGATTGAGGTTATAGGTCAATTACTTTGCTACTCTCATTAACCAAAGGGGTACAATCTTGAGCATTTGCTATAGATTCACCATTATGGGCTATCAAAACTTTGTCCACCTAAAATTCTAAATCGCCAATGTGAGCCATGTCACCATTAATTTTTGAGGAAATGCAACACCAATATTCTTGTGATGACCATGCAATTTGTAAATAAACTTCACCCAACCTATATTCTAAAATTCTTGCAAAACATCTTGGTAAGTATCAATTAACTCTGAACTATTAAGTTTTTTTCATATGTATCATCCCCATGAGCACGAAGAGCATTAAGAATACTGGTAAATGATGCACCCAAGGGTTTGGGGAAATACTGAGGAAAACCCTTACTGAAAATGGGGATTATGAGAACCCTCATGAAACAACATGAAACCCTCAAGAATGATCGAAAGGTATCACACAAAAAACAAATCTCTAACTCCAAGGTGGTACCCTTCATAAATGACACTTCTAGATTTGAAATCAAAGGGTAAATTAACTTGTGAATGGAAACCCTTCAATTTTTTTTTTGTTAATTACATAACATCCTGTCGCATTTTCGACATCCATTGGAGGATGTCAGATGAGGTGGTTGAAGACATTTGATGAGACTTCCATGGATTCAACAACCGGGCATGTTGTATCTTTGATGTCCTTCCAAATACGTCCGACGGGGCTGCCATGGCTCCGACAACCGAGCCTGTCATATCTTCGATGTCCTTCCAAAGACATGTGACGGGACTTCCATGGCTCTGACAACCATGCCCGTCGGATCTTCGACGTCCTTCCAAAGATGTCCAATGGGACTGCCATGGCTCCGATAGTTGATCCTGTCGGATAGGTGTTGGAAAACCTACGGCTAAGTGTCGAAAAACCTACAGTAATGTGTTGGAAATCTGACAATTTATGAAACTTTTTTGCAGCACATCTGAGTGCATTTCCAACAGAAGAATGTAGAATATTCAACATAGTGGTGTCAGAATTTCGACGTCATTGTCATAATTTTTTGAGCAAGACTGGCTGATATTTCAACGATGGTGTAGTCAGATCTTCGTCAGGTATTGGAAGGATATCGAATATCCGACGTTACCTCACCGACAGCAAAAAAAAGTGCATATGTCGAATAACCGATAGGGGATTGTCGAATTTCAGACATGGAAGCCGTCGAATTTTGGGCTCAATTTCTGTTGTGATAACCCAAAAGTATACCAAATGGTGCACAAAAGATACATTTCTTCAAATTCAAAGAGCTATGGAACTGTCTACATCGTTCTAACATTAATCTGAGACTTTCAATGTGATTTTTAATGAACCCATACATGTCTAGTCATCGAAGTATACTTCTAGAAGTTTATGAATGAACTCTTTAAATGAAATAACAACTTTACTAGAGAAATTGGCTGAGGAATTTTAAGGACAAAAGGAATTACCGAATACTAGAAGCAGCCCAACTCTGTCGCAAAGGTGGTCTTATGTTGGTATTCTTTAGCAATTCGGTTTTGATGGTATCTGGAGAACATGTCAGTACATTAATATATTTATTGTCCTCCAATACTCTCTAGTACCTCGCCTGTAAACGATGTTGAAAAATGATCATGCAAGCAAACATCATTCAATTTACGCAAGTAGACACAAATGAATACTTCTCTAGTCTTCTTATCTTGTACAAGCATTGGATTTATCCATTCTGATTCTTCGATAGGATCAATAATTCCTGCTTCTGGAATTCTATTGAGTTTTGATTACCTTTTTCTTTATATCTCAGATTTATCCTCAACAGTATCTACTTGACAGGCTTAGCATCTAGATTCAACAGAATCTTCAGTTCTCCTAGGTCTCCCACAATACCCTCCATCTCAGAAAAGTTTGTGGGGAACAATGTTGGAATTCATGCAATAAGTCAGTAATCTTCCCCATTATCTCATTGTCCTAATAAATACCAATAATTGCAAACTTATGATTCTCACCAATAATCCCAAATATTTACCTTTTTAATCTTTAGTGGTTTCGGGAATTTGTCAGATGAGATGCTTGGTCCTCCCAAGTCTTAGATTCCTTTAGAATTTGGAATCTGTATATCTCTTTGGTCATCAATCTCAGGCTCTTTGAAAATGTTGTATCTCTCCATTAGGTTCTTAACGATCATAGTCCACTACAGAAGATTCGGGACTGGTATTGTTATTTCTTCGAAGATATTAGCGTTAATCATCTAGAGAGATGTGTCCACCATCGAACTTTCATCCACATAACTAAATGTCTATTTAAAGATTATGTATATTTCTTCCCACTTTGTAGTCCCTTGTCATAGCTTAATTGACGTATACCAATTTCTTGGTATCATATCTAGTGTATGTAAGAACATGTGCACCCATTCTTGCTTAGGAACAACCTTCCACATTGTAATACATGTATTAATATGGTTGAAAAGACTAGTCAACCCTATATAATTTTCTCTAAAATACGGGATTCTTTCACCAAACCGTATCTCTAGCATTCTTCGACACTAGGACCGAACTTCTACAGACTGTTTATGAACAACCCACCACCTCGCTGGAGTATCTAACAGGGCCACATCCAAGGCCATAAACCTTTGTTGCTTTGGTACTTTGGTTTCAAATTCACTCAGAAATGTATTAAGGTCAGGTGATCCTTCATAAGTGGGTAAGTCACATACCTCTATCTTGACCCATTGCAATGATTTGGTAATATGAGCACACTTTTGCTTCGAATCCTCATGCAAACAGTTCTGCTAATTTTCCAATGCTTCACTAGAATTTGACGAGCATGAACTAACACTTCGCTAGCTCAACATACCATCTACTGTCAGATTGATGTAATCATCCATTGAAGAGGAAATATTTTAGATATTATCCAACTCACCCTCATCATATTCTCCCTGTACAGGTTCCACATACCACCGCCCTTCCAACAGATCCAAAGGTGCAACCACTCTCATCTATGAATTCTCGAATGACAATATCCTCTTATTAAAATTAATAATAGTTTTATTTTCAATATCCCACTCAATAACCAAGAGTGTTGGGTGTGGATTAGTGCCAACAAAAATTTATATAACCTCAAAACCTTCGTAAGTACATAGCCCCTCCACTTCAACAGGGACTCTTTCCAGTCGTCCAAATGGTATGACTTTCAGCTGATTTTTCAATCAAAGTTGGACTAGAGACCACACTATCTTGGGATTCCCCATACTCTCCCATGTATTCTTAGTCATGATATTAATATATTATCTTAGAAATAATATAATAAAGTTCATATCATAATCCTCTATTTGTGATTTCATTTGAAATTCTCTTCCAGCCTTTCTCCTCTTATGGATATGATTTACTACTCTGTCCTAGCTAACCTCATCTTGTGTTTCATCCAATAAACTATGGAACTCCTCTACTGCTTGTTCATATTTATCCAGACCTAAAAAACTTTTCAAGAAATTTTGTAGAACACTTACCTTCCCAGGTGAATTTTCTGGTGCAGATCGACCGAACCGAGGTGGCATGTCATAGACAAGGAATTCATTAAATACTGGTAGAGCATCCGAAGTTGAAGCTCATTCTGTCTCTCCATAAATTCAGTATGAGCCTCAAAGAATACTTCTTTCTCTTTTTCTACATCAAATGGTACTTGTCGTTGTGCAACTGGTCAAATCTGCAAGTCCTGTAGGTGAGATTTTCTATCCTTACCTATCGCAACTCCTCCTCTGGTAACAATAGTGGATATCAACAAATTATCTCTTGGATCAGTTGTAATCTTCTACACATTTTGGTTTGAATTTTGAATTTGGTTTTGATTTATCTTAGGCTTCCACTTTTCAATGAGTCGCGAACAATATTCAATAGTGTGGTCCAAGGATTTACAATAGGAACACTCTTAGGATTTAAATGAGCATACATATAATTAATAATGAGAGAACACAAATCCACATAGCAACACATTTAATATAGACATACCATATTTACGGGAAAACCCAAAACCGGGAAAAACCACCATAATAGATCTATTATCTCCCTTTACATAGACCGACCAAGCTGATCCAAGTGAGATAGACACCACTCACCTCTAGGACACTTTACAATGGAGGATCCTCAAGCCTTATAAATGATTCTTTACATCAAATACCTTGGGACAATACCATTAGCCACCAAATTCCATGGAAAAATACCATTGGCCACCAAATACTATGGGCCTAAAAACAAATACTGAGACCTAAACCATTTGAATTATTTATGAGTCATGGTTAACCCTAACAATCCCCACTTTAAACTTGACTTGGAGTAAACACCACTCCCCCTCAATGTTTTATCGAGGAATCTCACATACAATCCCTATTACCTAGGTATATTTCCCAACTTTACCGGCGAGTTACCAAGAGTATACATACATTACCAAGCCTTACAACCATATGCCCATATACATGCAAATCACTCCATTAATTTTTTTCATGTGTCTTCATGGTGACTACACAATCACCATCCTCTTCTTCATCATCTCGCTTTTCCATGCTAGCTTCCTTACTCATTTTCTATCATGCTCCTTTTGTACTTGCATCCAACCTTGTCATTTACGTCCATATAAAAAGAATCCATCTATAATATTAAATGGGTCCTTACCCGTTATAACCTCCAGTTCTATAGGAATTCTCTTCACATACATGGTTCATCAATATTGGTCCCACAACTAAGATTAAACCATCTCACATTCCTCCCACAATCGAGGACTCAACCTCTCTGATCTATATCAATTTAGGGTATGAGTACACCTGCCACCCTCTTACCTACCCAATGGTTCATTCCACACTTGATGCAAGATCCCTTCTTTACACATAAGAGGGACACCTTGTACTTCTATCACCTGGGAAAATACATTCTATTTAGGACACAAAAATATTGCTAGGGTGTTGGGTACCACCGAACATGCACTCCACAATTAATTCTAAAAAAACTAGGTATAACACAACGAGCACAACTATATGCCAAACAATGGATCTGATACCAATTCTTAGGATTTAAACAAGCATACATATAATTAATAATGAGAGAACACAAATCCACATAGAAACACATTTAATATAGACACCATATTTAGATGGAAAACCCAAAACTGAGAAAACCCACCACATAAATAGACCTATTAACTCCCTTGATCTAAATTGGCCAAGACGAGTCAAGTGAGATAGCCACCACTCACCTCCAGGACAATTTACAATGGAGCCTCCTTAAGCCTTATAAATGCGTTTTTACATGCAATACCTTGGGACAATAACATTGGCCACCAAATACCATGGGCCAAAAAACACATGCTAAGACCTAAACCATTTGACTTATTCCTGAGTCAATGTTAACCCTAACAAACACGTCGAATTCGGGTTTTGGAAATCTCTGGCATAATGTTCTGGCTGGCCGCAGTTATAGAAGATTAATTGACCTCTACCTCAACCAAGTCCCCCTCAACCACAACCACAAGATCCACCTTGGGGTTGAATAAACTGTGCATTCCCTCTTTCATCTTGAGATTGATAATCTCCCTTCATCAAATAAGTGTCATATGTATGTTCTTGGAGAAACTGATATGATCAATAGTCCTTCTCATCATGCCTGACAAGTCGACAGAACTTACAATTTTTTTTTAAGGGGTACTTAATATTTTCTAAAGATATAAACATTCGTTTGAACAATGGCCTCTACTTTGAAAAACTCGACACCATGGCATACTTGACTAGTTCAGTGGGTTGGATGCTCCAATGACCAAGTACTTGTGAAAAGACAAACACTGATCGTTGTGATGTCCTTCTGCTTTGCATCTAGTGCACCAAATCTCCTCTCAAACTTCCTTTCCCTTCTTAATATCTTGAATTTGTAGTGACAGTTTAGCCAACTGCGATTGGATCTGAACCATCTTGACACCAATTTCCCTGACCAATGATGCTTCCAACTTCATGGAAAGCTCTAATGCTTTGGATTGATATACAATATTTTGATGTATCAAAGGTAGTCGGATAAGCGGTACTTATGCAACTATAAGCCATTCTTTGTGTTGTACATGTGACATTTAGAAACTTACATTGGCCATAAAATTCTTGAACCTTTGTTCGAAGTCCCATCCTGATCCATTCAATGATTGTTTAATATTCTTTATCTATGTGATACACTGTGACTAGGACTTCAAATTTTTAAATTCATCTGTTAACCTATATTTAGTCTCGGTTAACGTATTTTGAGGAGTTATAGTAGGGTCAACAAAAAAATTCATATACCAATCCAAATCCCAACCCTCGAAGGTCGTGATAATCTCGACCCTCTTAATAGCCTCGCATTGGACCAATCGAATAGTCCATATTGCTTCATAAAGGAACCAATGTTTCTCTAGATCCTATGATCCATTCCCATTAAACAAATGCAACTTCATATCATCCCCAACCATTCTATGTCTCTAGGGTCCCGAATGACTTGGAATTGTAGTACCACTACTAGGAACTTCAATGTTTGATGTATACCACTATTATGATTAATACTACTATTCTCATTGACTTGAAAACACTGCGATGAATTATTAGGTCTTACCTCTGTTTATGGGGATGTACATGGGGTCGTGGGTATGTCACAACCTTAGGTCTGGTGCAGATCTACAACTTCTTCTTCTTCGGAGATAACCTATGATTCTTCTTCTTTGTCCCAAGACTCCTCATCGAGTTGTGGTATTGATTCGTAGTCTTCCCTTCTAGTCGCACTTCAAGTCTCTCTCCTGGTCACAATCCTTCTCCTCTTGTTTGACCAAAATATCTTACCACTCCTTAAGAAAACACACTCTTCATTAGTCTAACTTACTTCTCCCTAGATCATCTCATCCTATTCCACACATTCTCCCCATAACTTCCTTCATTCAATAATCATTCCCTCCATATACAATCGATTTACTTGTCAGAGTTGATTCTTAAGACCCCCTTTTCACACAATAGCATCTTAATTGAAAAATTCAAGGATTTCAAATACCTACCTCGTGGACCTCCAAAGAACTCCCTCTATACTTTGTTTTAAGACTTGATGGTGTCGACAACAAACTAAATGATATATCCTTCTAGGATACTACCAACCCAATAGTCAACAACACATGATATATTTTTATTCACACTCTTAAGTCGCTTGATCAAATGAGGTGGGAATCTCTCATGTTTATCCTGTTGGAAGTTTGTAACATTCCCGACCCTTTGACCAGGCAAGAGGACGCTACTAAGCACTAAAAAATACGGGCATCTAGCCCCATGAACAAGACATACATACATATAATGCTAAAGCATGATACTTAAATACACAAAACATCTTACGAAGCATTAATCAGTCATATTCAATTCATCATTCAACATGTATATCATCATTCATCAATGGTAATTATAATTGCAGACACAAGTTAGGCAAGAATACTTATCTTATAGAGAACTTGTTGCGCAACCAGCTACATCGCTGCAACGTTCCACCCAACCATAGGCCACGTGCTCTTTAATCTCTTAGCAACACTGCCACCCCTGAGCCAGGCATGATTTCCCAAGGAGTAAGGAACTAGTAGGATTACACATAGCCAAGGGAAACAACACCACCAGGATGCACAGTTCAGCCAAGCCAACACCGTTGGGTTTATTAGGTGAACAATAGATCAGCCAAGCCAACATAGTTGGGTTTATCAGGCCATCCAGGAGCTAGGAAAGGCTTGCTGCTAAGTTGGTGAGCTCATTGAAGAGATAAGGACACCCACACCAAAACTAGTTTGACTTCTTGGAGACCCACACACACCCAACACAAGGAAATCAGTCCTTTCTCTGCAACACAGTCCCTCAGACCTTGATCTCCCTTCCATTGCTATTCAGGGGTCGTGGAGAAGAAAGCCAGCCCACTAGCTCTGTCTATGTGGTTCCCAAACCACCAGGTTTATCAAGCACCTCAGGCCCTCATTCACCACTCCAATGCAATCCGGGGATAAAACCACTGTATGCATGTAGCCAAACAGCTATTCAAGCTTTAACAAGGGAAAAAAACAGTCCAACAACCGTGGAAAATAACCACCCATGAGCAACCCTGAGCCCACAACACACAATTCCAACTGCAGTCGCTGGAAAACTTACACAGACCAGAAAATGGGAAAAGTACAAACTCCCAAACTATGCGTGATGGAAAAAAAGACACAGCCAAAGCACAGAACCATGAATGAAATCACGACCATGATTCCACGATGGAATAACAGATCACTACGCGGTCTAATAATGGTGGAAAAAGACACAAAATCCTTGTGTGAACTTGAGGATGAACACCACCGTAGACTACCTGTCCGTGAGCAAAGGATGAACCAACTCGTAATCCAACAATCGATGAGGAAGAAATAGAACGAACCCCAATCAATGAATTGTGGCCCCCTTTTAACACCGCTCAGCGTGAGGGAACTGAACAATCGACGGTGGGGGAGAGTGGGCAGAACAATCGACAATCGTGCATGGAGAGAGTGCAGGCGTGGGCGTAGTGGTTTTCCTACCAGCAATTAGATGCCTCAACTAACAACAGAACAAATAGGGTGGTGACACATGGCTTTTCCCCCCCATGGCTCAAGGTTTAACATTCCCCCTCCTCATCCTTAGGAATCATGCCCCTTCTCAATTTAGTTGCAGTGAACATAACTGGTTGGGTTCATTTAATTAAAATGCACATTTACATGATGCTACAACTTAATATGTATGCCGCATATCCTGATATACCATCGGTAACAGTTCCAATCACTGAAACATAACACAACTGAATCGATGGTGGGGTTTTTGACTTTAGCTCCACACCACAATTCATTACAATATATACATCACATACATAAATGCAAACGGGGTCAAAACTGGGGTATTACATTCCTCTCCCCCTTCAATAGCACTGTCCTCAGTGCTTTACAAAATTGAACAAAATGCTACACTGGTATAGCCTCACTGCTCTGTAGAGTTGAACAAAAATGGATGTGCCAATCGCATGGCATCCTCCAGCTCCCACATAGCCTCTTCAGGTCCATAGTGCTCACATTGCACCTTTAACTGCCCTATGGCTTGGTTCTAGAGCATGGTGACCTTCCTGTCAAGGATACGCATTGGCTCGATTTGGAACTCTCTCTCGGGTTCCACCTGAATCACATCCCAATTTATCACATGGTTAGGATCATGTACATATTTCTTAAGCAAAGAAACATGAAAAACATTATGAGCTCTAGTACTAGCAGGCAATGCAAGTCTATATGCAACATGCCCTATTCTTTCAAGCACTTCAAATGACCCACAATATCTTGGTGACAGCTTGGCATAACTCCCAAGCTTCAAGGAACTTTTCTTTGCCCTCAATCTAAGGTAGACATGATCCACAACACCGAACTCTCTGGTTATCCTATGCTTATCTGCATAGCTCTTCTATCTGTCCTGTGCTGCTTTCATATTCTATCTGATCTTTACAACCTCTTGCTCCATTTCCTTAAGCAATTCTGGTCCAAGTACAACTCTGTTCACTGGGTTATCCCAAGGCATTGGTGTCCTACACCTTCTTCCATACACAGCTTCATACAGACTCATCTGCAAGGATGCCTGTTGTCCATTGTTGTAAACAAACTCTACCAAGTGTAAGTAATCTTCCCACTTGGTTGGTTTGTCCATCACATACATGTGAATCATATCTTCAAGCACCTGAATAAATAATTCTGTCTGCCCATCTGTCTGAGGATGGTATGTAGTGCTAAAGTTTAGCTTTGTACCCAAATCCACAAACAACCCCTTCCAAAAGTTGGAAGTGAATTTGACATCTCTGTCAGAGACTATTGCCTTCGGCAATCCATGTAATTTGAAAATCTCCTTCATGAAGATCTTTGCAATGTCATCAGTATTGCGCGTAGACTTCACCGGTATAAAATGTGCTGCCTTTGTCAACTTGTCTACCACAACCATGATGGAATCATGTTGTCTCCAAGTCATCGGCAATCCTGTAATAAAATCCATGGAAATAACTTCCCATTTCCATTATGGAACTGGCAAAGGCTGCAACAAACCCGCTGGATGTTGATGCTCAACCTTTACCTGTTGACATTTCATGCACCTTGAAATGTATTCAGCCATATCCTTTTTCATTCCTGGCCAAAAGTATTGCTTTCTAGCTGTAGCAATTGTCTTCTGATATCCTGGGTGACCAGAATACGGAGCTTGATGGATTTCATCCATAACAATTCTCCTCAAATCTGCTACATCCAGAATATAAATTCTGCCTTTGTAGGTAAGAAGTCCATCTTCTTCCAATTTATATCCCTCATACCTCTTCTCAAGACTTTGCTGCTGCAATTTGTCTTTTACTTGCTCATACAATTCATCCCTAGCAACGTGATTAACAATCTGCTGCCTCAAATCTGATTGGCAAATACTAAGAGATGCCACATGCATTTCCTGTACCTTCCTGCTGAGCGCATCAGCTGCCTTATTCTCTTTCCCTTTTATGTTCTTGATTTTGAAATCAAACTCACATAAAAATTGCAGCCATCTCGCTTGCCTAGCATTTAGTGTAGGCTGATCAAACAAATACTTCAAACCACAATGATCTGTCCTGAGCTCAAATATTCTACCCATCAAGTAATGTCTCCACATCTTGAGAGCATGTACTATGGCTACAAGCTCAAGATCATGAGTGGCATAGTTCTTCTCATGTTCTTTCAGCTTTCTTGACTCATAACATATCACGTGGTTGTCCTGCATAAGGACTCCTCCCAGCCCTTGTCCGCATGCATTGGTACATACCACAAAATCTTTCTCTGGATCTGCAACTTTCAATACTGGTGCACTGGTGAGAAGATTCTTCAACTGTTGGAAGCTTTCTTCACACTTTGAAGTCCATTCGAACTTTATCCCCTTCTTTTGAAAGGAAATGATGGCATGTGCAACCTTGGAAAATCCTTCAATGAATCTCCTGTAGTATCCTGCAAGTCCCATAAAAGATCTTACATCCATCACATTTCTAGGTGTAGGCCAATTCATAATGGCTTCAATCTTCTTAGGGTCCACAGATATACCCTCTTCTGAGATAATGTGACCCAAATACTGTATTCTATCTTTGTAGAAGTCACACTTGCTCAATTTTGCATACAGCTGATGTTCCCTGAGCAATTGCAATGTCAACCTCAAATGCTCTTCATGCTCCTCATTCTAAGAATAAACAAGAATGCCATCAAGGAAAATGAGAAAAAACTTGTCCAAATACCTGTTGAAGACACTATTCATAAGGCACATAAATGTAGCTGGTGCATTTGTGAGACCAAATGGTACCACTACAAACTCATAATGTCCATACCTTGTCCTGAAGGCTGTCTTATGAATGTCTTCATCCTTGATTCTCACCTGATGGTAACCAGACCTCAACTCAATCATGGAAAACACCTTTGTTCCTCTCATTTGATCAAAGAGGTCATCAATTCTAGGCAAACCGTATTTGTTTTTCACCGTAACCTTGTTCAACTATCTGTAATCAATACATAACCTGAGTGTACCATCTTTCTTCTTTACAAACAGGACCGGTGCTCCCCAAGGAGACACACTTTGTTGGATATACTTCTTTTCCAACAACTTTTGCAGTTGCATCTTCAACTCTAGCATCTCTGGTGTACTCATCCTGTAGGGTGGCTTGGACATGGGTGTTGCTCCTGGCACAAGTTCAATGGTGAAATCAATGTCCCGCTTCGGAGGAAGCCCTAGAATCTCATCAGGAAATACATCCTTGAATTCCTGTAGCACCTGATAGTCCTCCAACCTAGGAGTTTGATCTCCTATTGGTTCCAGAATTTGAGCTGCATACAACTGGCAACCTTTCCTACAGAACTTCTTCAACTGCATTGCTGAAACCCGTCTTACAGAAATTACCTTCAGAATACCTTTCACAACTACCGGGTTTCCTTCTTCATCCGTGCATTCAAAAGTCTTGTTATAGCAGTCAAGATTTACTCTGTGAGCCTCTAACCAATCCATTCCAATGAGAACATCCGAAAGAACCAAGCGGTAGAATATTCAGATCTACACAAGTGATCAATCCATTCATAACCAATGGACATTTCTCTACCACTTCACTGACCTTTCTCTTAGTCCTAGTGGCTAGCTGAACTAACCAAGATTTTCTATGCTTTGCCTTCTTAAAAGCACAAATCTCCACTATTCTATAGGTGATGTAACTGTGAGTAGAACCAGGGTCAATCAAAATAGAAACAGATTGTTCAACAATCTTACCTGCAACTTCAACCACAGTTGACTGGTGATCTACTTGGCAGTCCTCGAGTGCTGCATAAATTCTAGGAATTGCCCTTGTTACTTGACCCACTGTTTCTGCTTCTTGAATGTTATTAGCTGGTCTTGCACTTTCATTCTCAAGTGGACAATACTTGTGCAGGTGGGGTCCTTCACATTTCCAACATTTGAGTAGCCTTCTGTCTTGTTGTGGATCCTTAGGCTTTTCTCCTGACACTCAAACTGGATTACTCATAGCTTGGGATGGCTGCTTTTTCTGATTCCTGAATCTAGAAGGTTTGAAACCTTTCTTTCTTTGGTTAAACTTCTCATTCTTCTTGTCATTCCATGCCTCATGGTAATCAAGTTTACCTTTACTTTGCTCATAGCAATACTTATCCTTCCTTATTGCTTCTTCAAGAGTGCTAGGTTCATAAAACTTAATTCTGTCTTTGTAAGACCAAGGCAATCCACTCAGAAACCGCTGGACCTTCACTTGTTCATCTCTGATGTACCGGACATACCTCAACAATTCCAAGAACTTATTTGCATATTCATCCATGTTCTGCTATCCCAACCTCATCTCATGGAACTCCTTGATCGTATCATCGTAATACCTGTCAGAGAGGTATTTCTACCTGAAATACTTCTTGAACTGTTTCCACTTCAATTTCCTTTCACTGATCCTCTTTACTTGCTTGAAGTGTTCCCACCAAATGGATGCTCTTCCATTCAGATTGAATATGACAACTCTTGCCTTCATGTTTCATGAATACTCTTGTACTTGGAAGTACTTCTTTATCCCAAGAAGCCAAGATTCAACATCTTGTCCCATCTTTATCTCACCATCAAATGTAGGAGGTTTAGATTTCTTAAATTCATCCCGAGAGCGATCCCTATGATGTCTTCTCCTTCCCCTTTCATGAGAATATGAGCTTGTGTGCCCGCTGGATTCTTCATATTTAGATGATCCACTGGAAGTATTTCTCCTTCTCCTAGTGCTGCTCTTACTGCCTTTTGGTCCAGAGTCTATCTTTCTTTGCAAATCTGTCAAGCTCTGCAACATGGCGGTGTTCAGTTGATGCTGCTCTTCCTGGGCTTTAATCAAGCTTCTCATGGTGGTTGCAACCTCAGACGGTGTTTCCTAGAATCTCCTTCCATTAGACTCTATGTCATCATTTCCATTACAAACATTTTCTCCCATGGCATCTTCTGCATGCTCGTAAGAATCTCGAGCATCATACCCATCATGGGTTCTCATGATTGAACCACCTCTTGCTTTACCACACTATTCTTTCCGGAGTACTGCTCTTGGAAGTTGTCTATAATTTTGTAATGTGTTAGTAACAAACTGTTAGATGCATATCATTAATATAAAAGCAAAACTACTTACCTTCCTCTTCTGTAAATTCATAAAACACAATTTTGCTTAAAACACAAAGTTTTCCTCTCTTTCTTTTCAACCCTGTGACCGCTGATAATCTGCTGAAACCCTACTGAAAGATAGTCGAAAATTGCTTGAGAAATTACTGAGAAATTCCTTCGAAAAACACAAATTTCCTTAGGCCCAATTGAACCTCTTCCCAGCTATCTTTCCGATTCTTCAGTGGCCAAAACACCTAGTTCATCGGTGGTCTGTTCATTTATTCTCTCCGGCGTATTGAACCTGCAGTGGTCTATCATTTTGCAACGGCGGCCAACAATCTCATTATAATTTCCTCGAACCAAAGCTTTGTCGACAGTCAGGATGGCCTCCTATTGTGGCATTGGACACATAGTCCTCTAGGTGTTCGCAACGGTGGTTTCCATAAGCCCTAACTCTTCTGCAGTGTCGACACTCCCGATCACTTCACACCACCGTAGTTATGTTATCGAAACTCGGAACCACTATTCACTAAACACCTCGGCATCGACGAGTGGAGAGACTAATGCATCGGCGGAATAGTTTTCTAAGCTTCTGCAATAGTGGCCAATGATCTTCCTATGTCTTTCGTGGCCACACGCCCATTGGCAGTTGGAAGCACTAGCTGCTGTGACGTCAGATGGATAGTTTACTAAGCAGCCACAATGGTGGGTCACCTTCATTGAATCTTTTCCGATCGTTGATCCGATCCTCTAGCATTTCTAGATGGCCGATGATCTCGTGCCTTAGAGAAAATTTTGAATTTTCTTCTTGCCTTGTCTTCCGCGGTATCGACTCTTCCATCTTCTATTCCTTGGCGATGTCAACGACTATTCTCCTCCGATTAGCGATAATCCCGTTCCTCAGAAAACTTTCAGAAATTCTACGCCATCGGCAGTCATAGGCTCTACCTATCAGGTGCATAGTTGTCTAGCCCTCCGCAATGGCGGGCGCTCGATCAACTATTTTTCATCGACGTCCATTGGCGGTCTCATCAACTAACTTCCTTCGATGGTTTCGACACTTAGGGAAATTTCAAAAATATTTCCACTGCGGAACGTCTTTTCTCCATGGTATTGGTGGTCGGAGGATCTATCCGTCAGAAGGATAGTCCTCTAGTTGTCCACAATGGTGGCACTCAAACAACTGAGCATCAATGACGCGATCAACTAACCATCGTCGATTCGTCCAACTAACTTCGTCGTCGGGTCTGCCTCGAATATCCATTTGTCTAAGGTTTCCGATGTGTCGACGGCCAAACACTTAGAAAAATTTCTGAATTTTCCTGCCACAATTTTTGGATCTCTATTGGGCAGTAGGCAACCTGCCTCCGCTATCTGATATTTCATGGCCCATTCAGTCCCATGCTGCAACCAACGCTTTGATACCATAATGTAACATCCCCAACCCTCCGACCGGGTAAGAGGACGCTACTAAGCACTAAAACATACGGGCATCTAGATCCATGAACAAGACATACATACATATAATGCTGAAGCATGATACTTAAATACATAAAACATCTTATGATGCATTAATCATTCATATACAATTAATCATTCAACATGTATATCATCATTCATCAATGGTAATTATAATTGCAGACACAAGTTAGGTAAGAATACTTATCTTATAGAGAACTTGTTCCGCAACCAGCTACGTCGCTGCAACGTTCCACCCAACCATAGGCCGCGTGCTCTTTAATATCTCAGCAATGCTGCCACCCTCGAGCCGGGCATGATTTCCCAAGGAGTAAGGAACTAGTAGGCTTACACATAGCCAAGGGAAACAACACCACTAGGATGCATAGTTCATCCAAGCCAACACCGTTGGGTTTATCAGGAGAACAATGGATCAGCCAAGCCAACATAGTTGGGTTTATTAGGCCATCCAGGAGCTGGGAAAGGCTAGCTGCTAAGCTGGCAAGCTCATTGAAGAGCTAAGGACACCCACACCAAAACTAGTCTGACTTCTTGGACACCCACACACACCCAACAATAGGAAATCAGTCCTTTCTCTGCAATGCAGTCCCTCAGAACCTGATCTCCCTTCCAGTGCTATTCAGGGGTTGTGGAGAAGAAAGCCATCCCACTAGCTCTGTCTGTGTGGTTCCCAAACCACCAGGTTTATCAAGCACCTCAGGCCCTCATTCACCACTCCGATGCAGTCCTGGGACAAAACCACTGCATGCATGCAACCAAATAGCTATTCAAGCTTTAACAGGGGAAAAACACAGTCCAGCAACCGTGGCAAATAACCGCCCACGAGCAACCCTGAGCTCACAACACACAATTCCCACTGCAGTCGCTAGAAAACTTACACAGATCACTACGCAGTCTGATAATGGTGGAAAAAGACACAAACTCCCTGCGTGAACCTGAGGATGAACACCACCGCAGACTACCTCTCCATGAGCAAAGGATGAACCAACTCATAAGCCATCAATCGGTGAGGAAGAAAGATAATGAACCCCAATCAATGAATTGTGGCCCCCTTTTAACTCCGCTCAACATGAGGGAACTGAACAGTCGGCGGTGGGGGAGAATGGGTAGAACAATCGACAATGCGCATGGAGAGAGTGCAGGCGTGGGCGTAGTGGTTTTCCTACTAGCAATTAGATGCCTCAACTAACAATAGAACAAATAGGGTGGTGACACATGGATTCCCCCCCGCCCCCCCCCATGGCTCAAGGTCTAACATTCTCCCTCCTCATCCTTAGGAATCATGCCCCTTCTCAATTTAGTTGCATTGAACATAACTGGTTGGGTTCATTTAATTAAAATGCACATTTACATGATGCTACAAATTAATAGGTATGCCGCATATCCCAATATACCATCGGTAACAGTTCCAATCACTGAAACATAACACAACCGAATCGATGGTGGGGCTTTTGCCTTCAGATCCACACCACTATTCATTAAAATATATACATCACATACATAAATTCAAACGGGGTCAAAACAGGGGTGTTACAAAGTTCTTCTTTTGGAATGTCAGCCTTAACAACCACTCATTCAACAGAATAGGAAACTTGTTGGAAAAAAATTCATGAATACCATAATAGACATACTAACCCAACCACTGACTGGAGTAAGTCAAAGATCTCAGTTTTCTTCTTGAGAAAACTCCTTTGTATTCTAATATAGCCAAGCCTCGACCTCAAGCTTCGATGAATGCCACATAAACATGTCCCCTTCACACTAATCTCGGTCTTGGCAATGAAACCATTTGTTGACACAATCTTAATAGAACCCAGGTCCAAACAACATTATACCAATAAAAGACCCAAGATACCAACCTGAAAGGGGTTTTAACCCTTTCAACAACACCAGCAGAGCAGATGAGGTCTCACCCGAGGTACCTACGGGAACTGCAGGAACTAGGTTTCTGTAGCAAGGAAGGGGAACACCACTATATTACACCAATATAACTTCGACAGATAAGAAGATACGATAGATTGTACTAAATTCAACAGCGCCATATAACCATAACTAAGGCAACACAATTATCCATTCCATTATAATTTATCCATTCAACACATATATTTATCCATTGATGCATCAATAAACAATTAACAAATCAACACACACATCAAATGCAATTGACACTAGATATTTAACGTAGAAACCCAAGAAGAGAAAAACCACAAAAGTGTTCATTATTATTCAAAAGTGGCAACAAGAATGCTTAATTCTACACACACGACCAACATACATATCCTCCACATCTTATTACAAACAATCTATGCACACATCCTGTAGATATCCTTTCATCCTTGTTGCACCTGAAAAATCCACCAGTTCTTGATGACCCTTTAGAAAGCATAGCCTGAGATTCCTTTGGTTAATTTTTTCCAACCCTAGGATGACTGACGCTGTTTGTCAGTTATGATAGAGCACCGTTGGTGCTCTTTCCAGTGTAGAAAAATGCGTCAATTCCTATTTGTATTTTGGTAGCAGGTGCCGTCAGCACCTTTCCTTTGTGAGTAAAAAGCACCGACGCTGTTTCACCTTGAGTCAAGTGCACTCATCGACCTAAAACATGAAAAAAAAAGATTCTAGAAGCTTCCTTACAAAAGCCTTCGAGGAATTGGTTCCTACTAGCTAGGGAGAGGTGGAATTCGCCTTCCTCACCTATTGGGATCGCCTCCTATCCATTACCTAAGTGATATTCATGTAATTTGGCCTATGAATGAAGCCTTCATGGAGTGAGTAGGGGGAGGCCAAAGAAAGTACCCTTATGCTGTTGGACTGAGATATGGTTTATAGGAAAGATAGAATGAGCTTATGTGTGAAGGGATTGTTGTAAGTGTGAAGGATTGTAGATATGTTCTAGAGGACAAAGCTAGCAACATCAAGGCTTTATGGTTGTAACTTTACTCTCTTTTATTATTAATACAAAAGTGTTCCCCTTTCACATATTTAATGTGTGTTATTATCAGTTAATTGTTGTTAGACTCCTTGATCACTAACATAGATGCTTAATTTTCCATGATATTCTCCTCTCATGTTTTTGTCTTTTGATCTCTTTTGCAGACACTGAAGATTGCAAGGACTTTGGAACAAGGACAAAGAACAGTCAGATCTGAGGTATAAGTTTATTTTCATGTTGATCAAATTGATTATCTAGGGAAAGGATATGCTTCTGTGTTTATTTTCTTCTACATTTGCATCATACAGGGTAGAGGAACAAGCAGTGTCCGAAAAGGTTGCAAAATTCCTTGTTAGGTCTTGTATTGAGTTGGTGAAAGTAGCATTGAATTTGTGTGCCTTTGAAGGAAAAATAAATGGTCTTTTCCCTACTCTAGATAGTTATCATTGAAGAAAAGAAGTGCATCACATATAGATTAAAATTTGCATTTTGAAAAAATACACCTCACAAACTTTGACTAACCATCCAAATAAAATAAACGATAGTTCTAGGCTAAAATTTCATTGAAATTTGAGTGATAGGATAGAGACATGTTCCAACATCTTTAAACATAGGAGCTGTTGTTACATGCCTGCACTGCATTCTGGGTTATGAGTGGTTCCTCCACTTACTGCCAATATATAAAACGACCTTTCACGTACCCTTGAGGTATATTGAAAGGTACTTCATGTACTTGATTACATATCAGAGGGCCCCTTTCGAATGGTTGTGCATTAGACACCATTAATACGGATTTGAGCTCCCACGTACCTTGCGTATATCGGGAGACCTCACTAGGATTCCCAAACCATATGAGAAAATCCCTTTGGTCGTCTCGTTGGAGCAATACACCGAGAACAACACTCGGGGAGCTACTACGCACGTTCCATCCAGGTAATCGGGTGTTTAGGAAAGGTACGGTCACAATCGTCCTTGTTGCGTTTCACTGTTGTACCCTGCGGTATATCGCAAGTTGCGACAACTTAACAATCATGGTCTGGGAACGACCATCTTCAGCCCATCCTATCATTTAATTCTGCTTGTAGCCATAGCTTGTGTAGGTTTGTTTGTGCGGTGTCTTTCTTCTTTTTTTGACCAAGGGTAGAAAACTTCAGCCACCACCCTGACTGAGAAATTTGTGAGGCGTTCTCATATATTGCAGGGCTTACCTCCTGACTCTCCTCCTACCGTGGAAGGAAACGAAGAGGAAACCATGGAACAAACAAATTCCATTGATTCTCATATAGAAAATATAGTTGCTACTGAAACTAGAGAATATTTCATTGTTTATGATAATCCTTTGGTCCAACTGCCTCCCACGACTGACCCACCCTTTCTATTTCCGACGAAGGGTCAAGCTGGATCATCCAAATGGACATTCAATCACCCACCTAATGAAGTTGTAGAAGCAGAATATGGTACAAATGATCCTTTATGGATAACCTATCTAGGACTATCTATTGTTGATTATGCGACTACTACAACTGAACCAAAGCCATATATAATTTCTCTTTTAAGGAGAAGCCTTGAGAATGCTTCGTCAAATGAAGAGTTTTTCTGAGAGTCTATTGAGCATTTATGCAAGCACGCAGAAGAATTGAAAAATGCAGAAAATATGAGGAGGAGAAGTATTTATCCTCTTCCCAGTCCTTCAAGAACAACCCACCTGGGTATCATGCCTTGTCACCACCTCAAGTAGCTCTTCTTCCAGAGTCACTGACCCAAAATTTGGTTACTCAGAATCTAGCTCACACCCCAAATCCTAGTTAGAGTCCAGTTCATACCCCCTCTCCCAGTAATAACTCCCCATCCATTCCGTCATCTCCGAGAGTTTCTACACCTGGGGGGAATTCCCCATCACAAGTTCCATCATCTACAGTAGGGACTGTTTCTAGTATGGGGAAAAAATTACCTATAGTACTAGTAGCAACAAAAATTATTGCCCCTAATACCACTACAGTTGTACCTCCTGTTGGTGAGGGAGGATCCTCATGGGTCCAAGCTACCGTTACTCCACTTTCTTGGGGATATATTTATCTCGGGATTCAAACACCTACATTTCACCAAGATTATCAACCAACATCGTTGGCGACAATCTATTATAGAATTCCCTACCTTGGAAATGTGTTTGTACCTTGGGGACAACCAAATTGGTCCAATGTCCTATATTATGGAGGAGCTTTCATTAACACTACTAGAGGGTATGGTGGTCCACTCGGAGGCCCACCACATGGAGGAACCCCGAGAAGACCGAAAGGACCTGTAGGACCCATAGGATTTGGAGGACCACCACCTCGAGGCCCACCACCCGAAGGACCACCACCTGGAGGGCCACCTTATGAAGGCCCACCCCATGGAGGTGTGCCTCCCTCAAGTAGTTCACCACCTAGTGGACCTTCTAGTAACCAATCACCAAATCAACCAACTACGGGGGCATCATCTATACTCGTTTATCAATCTACCTATGGTCCTACTGTTCCAAAAATGCCATACCAGTATTACCAATATCCTTAAACCAATAAGCAATTTCCATTTCTGGCTACATTAGATCTTCCAGATATATCCAGATTGATTAAGGATCCTATACATCACAATCCCTCATGGCCAACCATTCCGGTCAAATTACCTTCGGATACACCAAAGTTTGACGCAAACTTGGTGAAGAACCTAAGAACCATGTGATGAGTTTTCATCTATGGTGTTCATCAAATTATTAGATGGACGGTTCAATCCATCTACGACTATTTCAGAGAATCCTCAGAGGCGTTGCTGCAAAATGGTATATAGAACTACCACAACATTCTTTCTGGGATTTTAATTCTTTAAAAATGGAATTCCTAACTCATTTTCAACTACCAATCTGGTATGAGACAGGTACAGACCTGTTAACCTCACTTCGACAAACTACCTCAACACATATGTCCGATCACATCCATGAATAGAGATGAAGACGTAGGTTAATCAAGGCTCCTATTCCTGACCAACTGCTTGCTGATTGGTTCACAAAATATTTACTCCCCCTATTGCTAGAGATGTTTCCATGTGAGGTGTTGTTATAGAGGAAAAATCTATTAGCCATGCTCAATACTCAGACTTGGTTTATTCCTAGTCAGGTACTCTGTATGACTTAATTCCCCATGCTCATCTTCCCACATCGGACCCCTCAAGACCTACAACTAAAGCACCTGTAGATGGCATCCTTCATTCAGTTCAAACTCAAACGACAAAATAATATACCAAGAAGCACACTCAACCCGCTGTGACAGTAATTCAACCAACACCACCCCCAAAACTGCACCCCCTCCTGTTGCATCCGCCGAGGTACATGTGGTTCAATCCGCTAAATCTTCTGGTGGAAAAAAGAAAGGCAAAAACAAATAAAAAAAATCCGATAATCAACAAGAAGGTAATAGACCACAAAATCTTGATGTTGATTCCAAAAATAAGAGAAAGGTAAAGTGCCCCTATCTAATATGTGGAGGTGATCATTTCACCAAAGAATGTCCTCATCGAGAGGAAATTAACAAATTTTTGAAAAGTTCACACACCTCGACAGTTCTCACGGACCCTTTCCCCACCCAACAACAGTTAATTGATCATCAATAGTTGCATGGACCTTCTTCATCCATTGATGAAGTAAAAATGATGTCAAGTGAAACGATTAACCTAAGTACAAGAGCACTTAGTTATGACCCCACTCTAGAGAAGAAACCTGATGAGGTTAAATATGAAAAACCCTCATCTTCCACCCCNTCAAGTGAAACGATTAACCTAAGTACAAGAGCACTTAGTTATGACCCCACTCTAGAGAAGAAACCTGATGAGGTTAAATATGAAAAACCCTCATCTTCCCCCCCGCCTCCAAGCAATGGTCTTCACATTGAAAAACCAATGCCTAATACAACTTTTTTCCCACCCAAGAGTACATTTCGTAAGTTCGTTATAAATCCTAATGCACGTGCCACCCAATACTATAACATTATAGTATATTTGTTAGAGGAACCATGTGCTATGTCGGCCCTAGAAGTACTCCAAACTTGTCCCACACATCAAAAAAATTTGCTGACAACAATTGTAGCCATGGATCCTAAGAATAGTAACATCATTGCTTTCAAACTCGATGACTTTAAACCTAGGCTCTCACATCAGTTGGATTTCCAAATGTTTACCAAGGCCATTGGGAAGACTATCCATCGTACCGTATTGGAAGAGGGAGCCTCTACTTCGGTCATGTCACTGTCTTGTTGGAGAGCCATTGGTTTCCCTAGATTAATCATTCACCTACTACACTCAAGGCCTTTGATGGTCGTGGATTTCAACCATATGGATTACTTCCCTCTCTCCAAGTAGAACTAGGGGGAAAATCAGTTTTCATTAATATTGAAGTCATTGATGCTCCTTTGGATTACAACCTACTCCTAGGTCGCAACTAGTTTTATACTATGCAATTTGTAGCATCGTCCGTCTTTTGGATGATCCAGTTCCCATTCCAAGGAAGGATTGTTACAATAGATCAGTTAGATTTCATCACACCTAATTCTATTACGAATGATGCAAACAATGTTCCACTTATGACTACCCCACAGTATTAGAACATTGAAGTAGGCCTCATTAAAGACTCTTCTCTCATGGGAGTCTTTCCTTTATCAAACCATCCTCCTGCCCCACAAACTGCATCTATAAATATGATTTCTACCTCTATTATAGACAAAGGAAATTCTATTGTTGAACCAACATCGCTTACTCCTTTTGAGGAATTCTATAATTCCATTCAAACCACCAACGAACCCACCATCAACAATCATTTGTAGGTGGCCTCCGATCCATATCACCTACCATATTGGCTAGACACCCCCCCCCCATCTCTTGATTATATTTCACATACATTTCCCTCTGATGAATCAATCATGGAAGTTATGCCCCTAGAGGAGATGCCTTGGGAAGATTATCACCATAGATCTTCTTTCCTTCCCCCTTGCCATATGGTAGAAGAGAAATTCATGTCCACGGTTTCATCTGAGATAGTCTCGAAACCTCGATCCCCAACCCTTATTCACGGGGTTGAATCTGAGGGTAATTTATGCAATATTACCAAAACCATTCCGGTGGACATTTGCATGAAACCCGGCGTTTCATAGATTATTCAGATAGGATAGAATTCTTCACCTTTAGAGGTTCAGTCATATATGACCTTGTTTAAGGAATTTAGAGATGTCTTTGCTTGGACTTATGAAGAGATGCCAGGGATTGATCCCTCCATTGTTGTCCATGAGATTAAAACCTACCCTGGTTCCAAGCCAGTTCACCAAAAATTATGCTAGGTACATCCACGAAAAGAAACATCCATTAAGTAGGAAGTTGAAAAACTTCTTAGGGTTGTTTTCATTTACCCGATGCCCTTAACTGGATGGGTGTCTAATATAGTCCATGTAAACAAAAAGCAGGGCACTATTATGGTTTGTATCGATTTTAGGGACTTGAATCTGGCTTGTCCAAAAGACAATTTCCCTACCCCTTATACCGATCAAATTATCGATAACTGTGCCAAAAGTGTCATCTTTTTATTCATGGATGGATTTTCTGGCTATAATCAGATCGAAATTATCCCTTCAGATCAAGACAAGAAAACGTTCATATGCCAATGGGGGACCTTCGCCTACAACAAACTCCCATTTGGTTTAAAAAATAATGGCACTACATTTCAACGCGCCATGTAGTATGCTTTTCATGATATCAAACACGTTGTGGAGCCCTATCTCGATGAGATGCTTGCTCATTCCAAGCAGCAACATCTTCATGTCGATCATCTGAGAGATATTTTTCTTAGATGTCGTCATTTCAACATTCATTTGAATCCCCACAAATATGTTTTCTGTGTCGAAACTGGTCGACTGCTTGGCTTCATAGTGTCCAAGGACAGTATCCGTATTGACCCTTTAAAGATTGAAGCCATCTTGGCTCTACCTGCTCCCTCTAAAGTAATAGAACTTCAAAGTTTGCAAGGGAAGGCAAATTTTTTACATCGTTTCATCTATAACTATGCATAAAAGACACAGATTCAAGTGGCTATTAAAAAATGACACTCCTTTTGTTTGGGATGACTTAGCACAACATGTGTTTAACAATATTAAACATGCTCTCACACATGCACCCATGTTGCAACCACCTAATTATACAAGGGATTATTCTCTGTATGTGGTTGCATCCTTGTCGACCATTGGTATGGTCCTAGTTCAAGCTAATTAATACGACCAAGAACATGTGATATACTACACTAGTAAGAGTCTCCTTGAATTTGAAACTCACTACTCGCATGTGGATAAATCACTCTAGCCATGGTCATCGTGGTCCAAAAGTTTTGTCACTACACCCTGCTCTGCACAACCACAGTCTATGCAGATTCCAACCCCATGTATTATGTCCTGACTTGGTAGGTACTTGGGGGAAAATACTCTCGCTGGATCATTATCCTCCAGGAGTTCAAGTTGGAATTTGCTAAAACCACTTCAAAGAAGTCACTTGTTTTTGTTGAGCTCATGTGTGACCTTCCCCGTGTCACTGAAGAAAAAGAGCCCATTGATTCATTTCTAGATGAATTTGTGTTTCTCATTAGCACGACTGATCCTTGGTATGGAGATTTCATTCTCTATCTCCAAACTCAACGATATCATCCCAACGCCACTCATGATGAACGTCATCGCATCCGCCACTAGGATAAGTATTACCTCATTTTAAATGATACCTTATACCACCGTGGCGTCGATTCTATATTACGATGTTGTCCCACCCATGAGGAAGCTGAAATCGCCTTGAATGGTTACCACGCTGGAGCTTGTGGCGGTCACCTATCTGGCTTGGCTACTGCCCAAAGGATCTTGTGCGCAGGGTATTTCTGGCCTTCAATTTTCAAATACTGTATTGAAACTATCAAGAAATTCCCGCCCTGCCAAATGTTTACAATGTCTAAGAAGCGCACCCATCCTGATCCGCTCCATCTTATCGTAGCAGTTGGCCCTTTTGCAAAATGGGGCATAGAATTTGAGCATTGTAGGCCTATCTCAACTAGGAGAATGGCTACATTATTGTGGCTATGGACTACTTTAATAAATGGGTTGAGGCTATTCCCACATATGACGAAGACAGAAAAACAACTGCGTTGTTCTTATTTAACCATATTATCGCTAGGTTTGAGATTCCTAGGGCCATTGTGACTGACCATGGGTCACGTTTCTAGAATAAAATGATGGCAGAACTAAGTACAAAATTATGGTTTTGACATGATAACTCTACACCTTACTACACTCAAAATAATGGTAAGGTTGAAGTGATCAATAAAGTTTTAAAAACCATGCTTCAACGAATGGTAGGGCAGGCCAAATCAAATTGGCATTTGCAATTGTTTTATGCGAGATTCCTTCTCTAAAGCTCATTGTAAAACTTTCGCCTATTACCACCATAGATGAAGAACGATTTCTATATTTGAATAAGCTTGATGAAACTCACTGTGATGCTACTTTATCTAATGAAACACATAAATGACGGATGAAAGCCCAATATGACAGATCTGTTCAGCCCCGCTCTTTCAATGAAGGAGATCTGGTCTTGACTTATGACCATAAACATGATAAGCTGGGGGCAGGAAAATTTGAATCTATGTGGAATGGGCCTTACATTATCAGCCGTGTCTTGAAAAAAGGTGCGTATGAGTTAGTAGACTACGATGGGATACCCTTGCGAGAGCCCCGCAACGGGCTCTACCTTAAAAGATTCTATGCCTAGGTCATCCATCATAGGATCTTTGTAAATACTGTTTATAGATTGTTGTGTGTCTTGATTTGAAAGTATGGATTTTTGTGTGATATAAGATGTGTTCTTCACAAACCCTACATATGTATGTTCTATGTTTAATGCACATATGAACACTTTTACTGGATTCGCGGACGATGCTAATCATTACACACTAAATCTTGCTTCGACAACTTGGGTATTGTACTCTCCTACAGGTGATCTGGTGAGTTCAAGGGGTGTCTGTTTAGGTCCCTCTACCAACAATCTCATAGAGTATCATGCGGTGATTGGATTGTTGATAGAATCCCTAGCTAACGATATAAGGGAGATTAGGGTTTACCTAGATTCAAAACTAGTTGTTCAATAGCTAAATCGAGTCTACACCATCCGGAACCCTCTACTCCTTTGTACATTCTGAAGGGTTAGGGTATTAGAAAGGTATTTTGAGCAGGTCATGTATCAGCATATTTCGAGACATTTGAATGTTGTGGCATATTCCCTAGATAATTTTGTCCTAGATTGGTACATTGCTCATAATTAAAGTTCATATAACATAAAAAACATGTATTTAATTTCATAAGTAGGAAAACATTCACACATGACATTTTTTGCACACACATCTGTAAATAATTTTTTTTCATATATATATAAACTGTGAAGCTGAGATACAAAAATGGGCTGAAACATCAAGTTTTTAGATCCCCCAAAGTCTAGGACTGCCATAGTTCAAAATATACATATACAGGGCAAAACTGAAGGTTCGAAGCTTTCAGTGTAAATACATATACAAAAAAGTGGAAAGTATCTATGGACTAGTCATCACGGTGGTGCTCATGGTAGCACATAACGACTTGAGCCACTCTACGGAGTAGCCTAGAAAATCGTCCTGAGACTCATGCAGTCTAACGCTGAGAGCGCCTGGGTAGGTCATTAGTGGAGACGTCGAGAATCCCTACAGTCAAACGCTGCAGGTTCTCCTCAATATCTCCTAGCTCCTCATCAGCCTCAGAGCGATGAATCACCATTTCTCTAACTACTTCCCGCCTCTCAATAGGTGACGCTCCAATTGGACGGGCAGGTCCAATGTTTGCACAAATCATTTTTCAGTTATCTCAGCATTGCAATATAAAAATCAAATAAATTCAAAAATTAAAACACAATTGATAGCATCTTTCTTACCTTGCTCATCCCACTCCTCTTCCTCAGGTAGTGGAAGCTTTGGGTCCTCGCAGAAGTCTACACCCTCGTAGTCATAATACTCGATCATGAGTAACTGGTTCTTCAACCAGTGAAAGAAGGTGGATCCATATACCACTTTGGAACCCCCGCCACCATGATGAGCCATGACATAAACCCATCTCTACATCCTAGGATCCTCAGCATATAGCCTGCTCATGACCACTTGAGGTTGCATATGAGGCACCCTCTATAGGATGAAAGACACTACCATAGCTCCATAGCCAAATTGTTTGAGATTCCCCCATTTTCCCTTGTTCAATTGATCCTTCAGGCTTACTAGCATGCCCTCGCACCAATTGAATATTGTAGGTGTAATACACTCTAGTGCATATAACATGTGTGCTGTAGTAGTAAGGTGAGCAGATCTAGTCTCGATAACTTTTTCGATGGTATAAAACACTGTCCTCAAAGGATGGTCCACTAACCGTTTGATAGGGAGCTTCCCGGATTGGGCATTCATCCATAATGAATAGTATCTGTCGATCATGCCATCCAAGGAAATCTCACCACCCCATGGGTTGGATAGAACCACCTGTTTCCCTCTCCGAGACAGTCTAGTCAGTTGGATATGTCCTCGATATCAATGGCCATTATGTTGGTCCCAACCATGAAATGCTGTTGATCGGGGTCCCACATATTGATGATATAATCCAAGAGACGCACATAGGCTCTCATGCCTGGCACCCTGAAATATTTAAGCAACCCACAGTTCAGAAGAGCCTCTACAGTGGCTAGATCATTGACATCCTAGAAATCCTCCATTTCATGCTCACGCTCCTTCCATATTATCATGGTGAAAATGAGCCTTACACCTGCAAAATTTTGTGAACACATATTGAAACTCACATTATAGGCAGGAGAAGCATAAAACAAATTTTTGATGGATAAAATTAAATGTTTTTTGAATTTTCCCTAACTGCAGCGTCATTTTTCTGCGTAGATAGAGCGTTCGACGCTTCAGCTGGCTGCGGACAGAGCACCCACGGCGCCTCTGTCCCAGCACTACAGAGAGTTTCCCATAGGTTCCCCTTTCGGTTGTGGATAGAGCGCCTATGGCACCCTTGCACTAGCGCGACAGAGTGTCGTCGCTCTCTCCGGCAAAAAAAAATAGCACTGACCGGCATGCGTTTTTGACTTGAAAAACACCCAAAAAACCCCCAATTATCGGTCAAAAACAAAAATGCCACCGTGGAAATGAAAAAGGAGGGCCTTGGCATTTACCTGTTCCAAGTGGCTTGAGAAATGGTAGACTGTAGCACCTGAAATCAATGAAGTTTTGCTCCTTTTGCTCCAACTCCACTTTCTCCAAATGGTAAAACAACAATGGTAAAAAATTTTTACTATTTGATTCTATTGTAGTAATTTTGGACTTTATTATTATTATTATTTAATTTAAAATTGTTTTAATTCCAAAGTTACTTTAATATTTTGGGTTTTATTATTTGTTTCCTACAGTTTTATTGTGGAAATGGTCAAAATGGTTCTAATATGTTTTTAAGCTTCTAGGTCAAATCTATACAACTCATGGCTATGATTTAATCTCTTTTTGTCTTTTTCATGCTTAGAGTGGAAATGAAAAAGTACTGAGCATCTTTTACACTTTTCACATGCTCGTTAAACAACCAGTAAAAGAGTGTCGAGTCCACTTTTGTTGCTTTTTCAGACTCGTAAAAACTGGCTTATGAAAAAGAGAACCTGTTACAGAGTTATATTTAAGCTCTTTTCAAAATCCTTAAAAACACAAAAATATTGCCAAGCGAACTTGTTACTTTCATGCTTGTAAAAGTATCAGAACGGTCGACTAGTCGGTACTAGTTTATCTCTTTTTCGGACCGATTAGGGCTATTTACGAAAAACGACCTTTTAGAGTCTCCTTGTGTCTTTGTTCAGACTCTCTAAACATGAACGATACTGAGTTCACTTTCATTGGACTCATGAAATTAAATGATGAAAGACCCTATCTAGGAACAAATCCCTCCTTTCTCAGGTTCATAAAACATGTGAGAATGGACTCATCACTTGATGAGCTACAAAGATTGTTTGTTACCCTCTTTGAACTCTTTAAAACGAAAAGAGGAACTCAGCCTTCAAGATGGGGAAATTAAGGGAAAGGGGAACGTTTTTCACTTGTATTTATGGCAGTTTACAATCCACCTTTGAACATGGCGCCCGTCTCCATTTGCATATCAGAACAGTTGGGTATTCATCTTGTCTCTGAGTCGATCCACTTTCATGAGTCACCTAACTCCTTTGAATCAATTCAAAGAATGCTTTATACCACTTTGGAACCCCCGCCACCATGATGAGCCATGACATAGACCCATCTCAACATCCTAGGATCCTCAGCATCTAGCCTGCTCACGACCACTTGAGGTTGCATATGAGGCACCCTCTGTAGGATGAAAGACACTACCATAGCTCCATAGCCAAATTGTTTGAGATGCCCCCATTTTCCCTTGTTCAACTGATCCTTCAGGCTTACTAGCATGCCCTCGCACGAATTGAATATTGTAGGTGTAATACACTCTAGTGCATATAACATGTGTGCTGTAGTAGTAAGGTGAGCAGATCTAGTCTCGATAACTTTTTCGATGGTATAAACCACTATCCTCAAAGGATGGTCCACTATCCGTTTGATAGGGAGCTTCCCGGATTGGGCATGCATCCATAATGAATAGTATCTGTCGATCATGCCATCCAAGGAAATATCACCACCCCATGGGTTGGATAGAACCACCTGTTTCCCTCTCCGAGACAGTCCAGTCAGTTGGATATGTCCTCGATATCAATGGCCATTATGTTGGTCCCAACCATGAAATGCTGTTGATCGGGGTCCCACATATTGATGATATAATCCAAGCGACGCACATAGGCTCTCATGCCTGGCACCCTGAAATATTTAAGCAACCCACAGTTCAGAAGAGCCTCTACAGTGGCTAGATCATTGACATCCTGGAAATCCTCCATTTCATGCTCACGCTCCTTCCATATTATCATGGTGAAAATGATCCTTACGCCTGCAAAATTTTGTGAACACATATTGAAACTCACATTATAGGCAGGAGAAGCATAAAACAAATTTTTGATGGATAAAATTAAATGTTTTTTGAATTTTCCCTAACTGCAGCGTCATTTTTCTGCGTAGATAGAGCGTTCGACGCTTCAGCTGGCTGCGGATAGAGCACCCACGGTGCCTCTGTCCCAGCACTACAGAGCGTTTCCCATAGGTGCCCCTTTCGATTGTGGATAGAGCGCCTATGGCGCCCTTGCACTAGCGCGATAGAGTGTCGTCGCTCTCTCCGGCAAAAAAAATAGCATTGATCGGCATGCGTTTTTGACTTGAAAAACACCCAAAAAACCCCCAATTGTCGGTCAAAAACAAAAATGCCACCGTGGAAATGAAAAGGGAGGGCCTTGGCATTTACCTGTTCCAAGCGGCTTGAGAAATGGTAGACCGTAGCACCTGAAATCAATGAAGTTTTGCTCCTTTTGCTCCAACTCCACTTTCTCCAAATGGTAAAACAACAATGGTAAAAACTTTTTACTATTTGATTCTATTGTAGTAATTTTGGACTTTATTATTATTATTATTTAATTTAAAATTGTTTTAATTCCAAAGTTACTTTAATATTTTGGGTTTTATTATTTGTTTCCTATAGTTTTATTGTGGAAATGGTCAAAATGGTTCTAATATGTTTTTAAGCTTCTAGGTCAAATCTATACAACTCATGGCTATGATTTAATCTCTTTTTGTCTTTTTCATGCTTAGAGTGGAAATGAAAAAGTACTGAGCATCTTTTACACTTTTCACATGCTAGTTAAACAACTAGTAAAAGAGTGTCGAGTCCACTTTTGTTGCTTTTTCAGAATCGTAAAAACTGGCTTATGAAAAAGAGAACCTGTTACAGAGTTATATTTAAGCTCTTTTCAAAATCCTTAAAAACACAAAAATATTGCCAAGCGAACTTGTTACTTTCATGTTTGTAAAAGTATCAGAACGGTCGACTAGTCGATACTAGTTTATCTCTTTTTCGGACCGATTAGGGCTATTTACGAAAAACGACCTTTTAGAGTCTCCTTGTGTCTTTGTTCAGACTCTCTAAACATGAACGATACTGAGTTCACTTTCATTGGAGTCATGAAATTAAATGATGAAAGACCCTATCTAGGAACAAATCCCTCCTTTCTCAGGTTCATAAAACATGTGAGAATGGACTCATCACTTGATGAGCTACAACGATTGTTTGTTACCCTCTTTGAACTCTTTAAAACGAAAAGAGGAACTCATCCTTCAAGATGGGGAAATTAAGGGAAAGGGGAATGTTTTTCACTTGTATTTATGGCAGTTTACAATCCACCTTTGAACATGACGCCCGTCTCCATTTGCATATCAGAACAGTTGGGTATTCATCTTGTCTCTGAGTCGATCCACGTTCATGAGTCACCTGACTCCTTTGAATCAATTCAAAGAATGCTTCATCAGATTCCTTACATTACACCTGGTTTCAGTCTCGTCAAGTCAATGATGCCATGTCACATGTCGTGCCGCAAATTGTTCAAAGGATGTCTCTTTTGAAATTCAACTTATCAGTAACTTTACCTTCTTACCAAGTCGATCATGTTTGAGTCAGTTTCATGGTTGTCTCGTCATTTCAAAAATCACATTTTGTTCCATGTTTCATGTCGATGATGGGGGAAACATCATGGCCCTCCTTCGACGAGTCTAATCCTATCGACTTCAGCTCATCATCCAGGAATTAGACTTAGAAACCTAGTCAAGTACCTTGAAGCCTGCATGCCTCAATGGAAGGTTTCCTCACTTTCAATAGTAGATTTTCATCAATGACCTCTGACTTAAATATTCTGTCAAGTGTTCGACTTCAAAACATCTATTCACACTTGGAAGAATGTATTGAGATCCCTTGGGAATCTTTGACATTAATAGTGATTTCCCTCACACTTGTTAACAATTTACATCAATGACTGGAAATAAGGTGGTTTCTACCATGTTCGACGTCAAGACATCTATTCACATGGTTAGAATCGTATCGGTTAGGGATTGTAATGAAGACCCTGAGTGGTTAGGCTTCATCAGCATAATTGCCTATCCTCAGGTTGCGATGGAAGATTATTTTGAGTCATGCCATGGATCCACATTGTATGTTTGGTGGCTATGTCCATACCAGGTTCGGATAACATGGATCTACTTTGTATGTTCCGTAGCCATGTTCCTCTCTCAATGTCATTTGATCATGGATCTATAGTGTATTATTAGTAGCCTGCATGACATGGTCATCAACCTGGATCTGCAGTGTATTGGTCCGCAACCATGGTTGGGTCAGACAAGTTTAGTTATTGGTCTTATGTCAATTGTAAATCTCATCCCTTATTTTCTCTGATATCGAATTAATGTCTAGCAAAGTATTTCACCTATCACTTCCTTCTAGCCTCATACTTTGGGGGGCATTCTGTTGCACCTGAAAAATCCACCAGTGCATGATGACCCTTCAGAAAGCATAGCCTGAGATTCCTTTGGTGACTTTTTCCAAACCTAGGATGACCGATGTTGTTTGTCAGTTATGACAGAGCGTCGTCGGTGCTTTGTCTAGTGGAGAAAAATGCGTCGGTACATGTTTGTCTTTTGGCAGCAGGCACCGTCAACGCCTTTCCTTTGTAAGTAAAAAGCGTCGACGTTGTTTCACCTTGAGTCAAGTGCATCGATCGACCTAAAACATGAAAAAAAGAAGATTCTAGAAGCTTCCTTGTGAAAGCCTCCGTGGAATTGGTTCCTACTAGCTAGGGAGAGGTGGCATTCGCCTTCCTCACCTGTTGGGATCACCTCCTACCCATTCCCCAAGTGAATCTCATGTAATTTGGCTTACAAATGAATCCTTCATGGAGTGAGTGGGGAGAGGCCAAAGAAAGTACCCTTATGCTGTTGGACTGAGATCTGGTTTAGAGACAAGATAGAATGAGCTTATGTGTGAAGGGATTGTTGTAAGTGTGAAGGATTGTAGATCTGTTGTAGAGGATAAAGCTAGCAACATCAAGGATTTATGGTTGTAAATTTACTCTCTTTTATTGTTAATACAAAAGTGTTCCCCTTTCCCATATTTAATGTGTGTTAATATCAGTTAAATGTTGTCAGACTCCTTGATCACTAACATAGATGATTAATTTTCCATGATACTCTCATCTCGTATTTTTGTCTTTTGATCTCTTTTGCAGATATTGAAGATTGCAAGGACTTTGGAACGAGGACAAAGAATGGTCAGATTTGAGGTATGAGTTTAGTTTCTTGTTGATCAAATTGATTATCTAGGGAAAGGATACGCTGTTGTGTTTCTTTTGTTCTACACTTGCATCATACAGGGTACAGGAACAGGCAGTGTCCGCACCAGTTGCAAAATTCCTTGAAACAATCCTTGCGACTCTTCTTAGCTTATACAAAAGCAAGGTATCAACTTCACTTTGACAAAGTACAAAAAGTATGTATCTTCTTACAAAAACTATCTAACCTCAAGAATACCAACTCGTTACATATTTATAGGCCCTTCATGGCCTTTCAACCCACGCCCACTACCCGATCCCATAAATGTAAGTGGTCAAACTTACTCAACCTCCTAACCAACCTTTTGGTTGGACTTCGTCAAAACAATTAGATTTCCATAATTCTCGTCCGATTCTTCGGAGCTATCCACTTTATTGACCCACTTTGTCGCAATTCCGTCCACATTTCTACTGCTTTCTCAAAACTGGTACCAAATATCCAAAATTTACCAAGGGGCAACATGTATCAACATAGTTCCCTTCCAACAACTCTAAAAGAGCATTCCAAAATGTTAATGGAAGATAAGGTAACCTTATCCACATCGGGATGATTGTAATCTCCTCTTTTGGATTGAAGTCAAGAGACCAAAAAGATGAAAACATTCCTTTGGAGCCCATGAAAGAGGTCTAGAGTGAAATAAAAGGTCTCGATCTTCCTTGCAAGAAAATATAAAAGTGAAAGAACCCTGTTGACAAACAAAATAAAAAACATGAACTTCGGTCTTCGAGTTCCAATGCTCTGCTACCTATCACTCCATAGCTTGTGGGCTTGACAACCTAGTAAACTTTATGAACAAAGTGCATTTAGAAAGAATGAGAGCTTTTGCTTGGGCTGTGGAGAAGGTAACTAGAATTGAAGGATAGTCTCCAACCACTTAATAAATCTACTCTGAATTGGGTATGGCCTTTTAGCTAGATTCAAAGAGTTAACTAGCTTCTTAAACTCACTAGTATCATAATCTAAAAATGCCATTCTTATCCATGCATCAGCTACAAGTTATATATATATATATATATATATATATATATATATATATAAAATTGTTTATTTCGAATATGGAATGATGGCCAATCAATTTGGACATTTGGACCGTACACTAGTATTATCTTCCTACAATCTCGGAAAAGCATACTTGCTACTCCACTCTAAATTCCAAACTATAAACACATATTAGTATAAATATCTAAATTTTTTTATTTTAAATTAAACTATTATGAAAGACGATTTTTAATCGGTTTTCAATCACTTATTAATATGATAACTTCCCTGAATAGCCACGTCACGGTACTTACCATATTTTAGATGTTGATGTATTTCTAGTTATACGTTTTCATTTTTTAATCCATTTTCAATCACTTATTAATATGATTAACTTGAGTAAATAGACATGACACAATGCTTATCATATTTTAGTTTTGATGTAATTTTAGTTGCACATTTTCATTTACAACCTATGTTGCTCATCGCCATTTGTTCGTTGTTCTGAAAAATGCTTTTTAAGTGTGTGCCAAAAAATTATTGCATGGTTTTCTTATGTAAGGACTCTTAGTTTCACCATCTTCTTATATTTTTTTATAATTGGTTTAAAAGCATGTAAGAATCTGAGATGATATCATTTATTAAAATCAAACATTTTATCGTTTATTAAAAGCATTACCGGGTTTTTAATTATTACGGAATATAAATGTAAAAAAGAACATATAACCTTTTAGGGCAAGCATTTCTCCTAGTGACGAATATGTTATGATGTAAAACTGATAAGGTGGAATATATCAAAGAAGAGCATGATTTGCATGGGTAGGAGGGCCCTCAAAAGGAATGTATGTAATCGAGGAGACGAATCGTAAGAGAAAAGCAATGATAATATAAATAAATAGCTTAGTGGGCTCAGTAAAACAAAGTAATCAGATGAATGATAATATACTTTTTATTATTATTTTAAAGGAGTATAAGTTAAGAGATATAAATATAAGGTGAATTAAAAGAAATGGTGGTTTTTTGGTGGGGTTAGTTGAATTTCATTTTAATCATTTGGGTTGAATGGATCTTTGATTGATGTTTTGCTCAACCTATCAATATGTGTGTGTAAACATTCTTTAATTTCTTCGAAATAGTAATCAAAATTGTTAATACTCTTCTTAAGATAAGTACAATTAAAAACATGTAAATTAATATAGTTTAATTTAAATTGTCTGAAAAATTATTAATTTATTACATGATAATAGTGAAATGAATCAATGAATTAGCAATATCTTGGAATTTTGGTGGATTAAGGAAATTTTTATAAGATTATTCAATAAATTAACAAAAATTAAATATAATTTTATAAAATAATCAATAAATTAAGGATATTTTGAAGTGTAAACACAATTTTATAATATATTCATAATAGGATAATTGTTATGCTAGATAATTAACCTGCTCTATAAGTCAATTCATATACATAGAGTTTAAATTATTTAAGTTTCAATATAATTTAATTCTATAAAAACATTAAAGTTTATTCCACCATTTATTAATTATGTTATAAATACTAAACCATCTCAATATTAGTGAAGAGAAATATAATTCTTTCCGCTTAAAAAAGACGATAAATATAATTATGTTTCTGAACGTTCATAAAAAAAAATGGAAAAACATAACAAATTATAATATAATAATTAAAAATGATTATTTTTTAATTACAAACGCAAATATAGTTTGTGACCTAATATGAAGTCAAACGAAGTAAAGAGTAGATCAATGACAATATATGCTGTCGGAGGCAGGTATAATAACGATTAATAAGTTTTTGGATCGATGGTTAAGTGGGGTGGTGATGGTTTTAATCCTATTTTGATTTTAGTTCTATTTCATTACATAAAGAGATTATTTTATGTAGTCGGATTATAATGCAAATTTTAAGAGATTTTAATATATTTTGATTTTAATTTATTTAATAGATTATTTTATATGTTTGGATTATGGTGCGAATTTTAAGAGATTTGATAAAATAAACAAATTAGTAATGTTTTTATAATTGTGAATGTTTTTATTTTAATTCATTATAATAATTCTAAAATAAGGAACGATTTATGTGGTATTGTGAGAAATAAATTGAAAAAAAAAGTTATAAATGATTTTGTTGGTAGTATGTAGAATTATGACACATATTGAATGAAAATAAATTTAATTTATTGGAAGTTTAGAATTGGTTAATTAAATTATTAAAAAGGAAAAAATTAAAGGGTGTGGGTTATTGGCGTCGCTTGATATGAAGCCACTTGTTGTAAAGTAGGTTATGAGATCAAATATTACTTGGATTTACCCATGTCCTATGGCTTGCAGGTTGTTGTGGGGCACCTAGGGGTATAGTGGTAGCATGAATGAATCCCTAGACCCCATGTCACCCAAGTACCAGCCTAGCCCTAGTTGTAGATTCCCCTAGTAAAAAAAGAGTATATATCAAATATAACTTTGAGGTGTTGGTGAACAATGAGGGGTGGAGATAAAAAGATACAACATTGAGATCAAGAAAAAGTGAGTAATATGATGTGATGAAATTGTACTTGGAGTATAATATGATATCTAGATTATAAAAGACATATGATGCAACATGTTCATTTGAAAATCAACATGGTTAATGTTTCTTTCCCTATTTGTTTGTTTGAACAATGGAGCAGTAAGTAAATAGGATTTGTGATTACATAACGACTTCCGCTATAATTAAGTAAGCTCTCTAATGGAAAGGCTAACCCATCTCCATTTTTCATAGTTAGTTAATAATATGAAAATGTGAAGATGCCAATATTAATCTCTAGCATGGTGGGTTAGATCTAGTGGTTCGATGTTGTGAATTACAAATAGGAGTTGCAAGGTCAAGTCCCTAAGATGCATGTCTTTGTGAATATTGTGGTCCTCGCTTGATATCCTTGTCAGATTAGGTTGTCAAAACTCCAACTGGTTGATTTACCTTGTGTACCATCCTCAAAATGAGGGGAAGACTTGCATAGTGGGTTTCCCTCGGATGTGCATTTCATTGAAAAAATAAATAAATTATCTCTAAGAAGAAGCAACGCATCATATATTCCATTATTATATACAAATTTGTTTTTTAACATGAATGGTTAAGCGTTTTTTATTAAAAGGGCGGTGACATTATCCATTATATATATATATCACAAAGTCTTCATCCATTTGAATTAATTCCCCTTCCAAAACACGGAGAGGTAGGTTCCAACAATTACAATTTCTTCTCCTTTCTGACTTTCTTTTCTTTTTAGTAAGACATGTTGGAGTCATTTACCCAACATCCACACTTATTTGGTCAATTTTTGGCCTATTTACCCACTATCCTAAGTTTAATTGACTTACTTGGCATTAGATGAGCACACCATGACATCAACATGAGCACACCCATGCCCTCCTTCAGTCAAGGAGGCCAACTAAGCCTTCTCCTTCATTCGGGGAGGCTAACTGGGCTTCCTCCTTCAAACAGGGAGCATTTCTAGGGTGATCTGAGTGTCATAAATGCACCTAATTGCTATCTAATTGTTACAATTAGTTAAGCTGAGTTGTGAAGGCGCCTCCATTCATTATTTGATTATTTTTGGTCATTATTTATGAACTGGAGCTAACATTGGTGCCTACAACCACTTCTGATGACATGTGTCACTTCAGTTAACTCCTTAGAGCTACCTGAAGTTATGGATGCGCTACCTCCTTCAGTTGGACATGCAATTACATGTGATGAGTCACTTTCAGTTAGACTCAGTCATCTATTGCAGTCCGATTCAGTTAGGACTTAGTGTGAGAGTCAGTTATTGATTAGCTTGGTGGTTAACTATGTGTGCCAATTGTGGCTGACATTCAGTTAAGCTACACACATCCATGCAATTCGAATGAACTCCTTGAGTATTCGAATTGTCTTGGCATTCATGCACCTTTCATGACCATTGTATTGTACTATCATTATTTTATTGATTATACAAAGCTGCAACATTCTATTGCAGCACCATTATGCCATTTTCATGCTTAATTGTCTGAAATCTCTTATGAGATTGTGTTTTAGTCCCTAAATTACTGTGACAGATTAATATGGTATCAGAGTTCACGGAGGGACGAAGCTCATTCACTTCAAAAACATGGTTTTTGAGGGATCTTGCATGAAAAATTGAGCAAAAGCTCAAATTCCAGCACTGCACCAGAAGCATAAGGTTTACCACTTAATACCCCAAGTTAAGGAATTGTTGATCAAGCTTTCTTGATCAATTATGTTGGGTGTGATGAAAACCTGAAATGTGCAGGCTGTTCGACCTTACGGTGAATTTATTGTTTTGATTTGCAGGTTTTACAGGCTCACTACATTCGCTACAACTCTTTGATATGGATTCTTTCATACATATTTTGACTCTGTTCAATTTCTATCAATGGAAAGGAGACATGGAGATCCAACTACGTGCCAGAGGACTCTACCGGGTCACTGTGGACACAAAAGAAGAGCCTGCTCCTGCTATAGACAAGGCTAGATTTTTTAATAAGAAATACAAAGCATTCGATTTCTTGTGTCTCTCTATCTCCAAGGATATTCTATTCCACCTCTTGGGATTGAAGATTTCGAAAGAGATTTGGGACCAAATTGCCTACCTGTATGGAAAACATGATGAATTGAGGGTTTATCAGCTTGAAAATGAGTTGATGTCTCTTCAACCTGGCAATTTTGAGATCCTCAATGATTTTTTCACAAAATTCAAGCATATAGTCCTTTTGCTGAAGAAGTGTGAGGTGAAGAAGGAGGATGATCAGCTCATCCTCGCCATTCACTCAAAACTTGGAGCTGACTATTCGATGTTTGTTTCTACATTCCATGCGGGGAAGCTCACAACCCCTGGATGGAAGATGCCTTCACTCAATGCCTTCATTGAGTCCCTAACAGGCGAGCATGATAAGCTTGTCCAGATGGAGATCATTAGATCCTACTGTGATCAAGCCCTCTTTGCTTTTGGACCCAAGGATTCAAAGGGGAAAGGAAAGAAATAGAAGAACTCAAAAACCAAATTCAAATCTCCTAAGCCAAAAGTTCAAAACCAGTAGCAAGAAGAGCCTTCTAGCTCGAAGAAGAACAAAAACAAAGGCCACCATGGGAAGGTAAAAGTCAACTATTCATACTACGGGAAGGGATTCCACCTTGAACATGCCTACATGAAAAAGAATCTTGATGAAGCTACTTCTCTCCTTGAAAGAAATAACATAAATCTTCCGGAAAGCTTTCGGAGGAAAGAAAATCAAGATCAAGAATACCAACATGAAAGAGGTCATGCCCTCATGGCAAGCACTTCGAAGTCCAAGGATCTACTCATAGATTCTAGAGATTTGAACCACATGATGGCCAACAAAGACTCTTTCTCTTCTCTTGAAACCAACAAGATCATTCCCATCCACATGGGAGATGACTCTACCATCATCTCAAAAGGACAAGGTACAGTAAATCTTGAGAACAGTTATTTTTCCAATGTTTTGTATGTACCATCTCTTGCATCAAACCTCCTGAGTGTCTATCAAATGACCCATATTGGAGTTCCCAAGAGAGTATCCTTCAGCCCCGATGACGTAGAAATTACTGAACTTGCATCCGAGAAACTTGTGGCAAAAGGCTCTGCAAATCATCATGCAAAAGCCTATGAGTTTTCCCATTTTGTGGAGGATGCAAAGCCCATAGCTCTGCCGACTCATGGAAATGAGGTTAGTAGGCTATGGCATGAGAGTTTTGGCCACCTAAAATTCAATTAATTCCAGAAGTTGCAGAAAAATTCCATGGTTGAAGGCCTCCCGGTCATTAAAGCTACCATCAGAATTTGCAAAGGTTGTATTTTGGCCAGCATCATGAGCATAAGTTTGATCGGGGGAAGGCAAGCCGAGCATCAGAAATTTTGGAGTTGATTCATTCTGATATCAGCAGACCAATTCCATCACATCCTTGAATGGATCTTGGTATGTTCTTACTTTTATAGATGATTTTTTTAGATATACATGGGCCTTCTTCATCAAGAAAAAGTCAGATGTCTTAGAAAAATTCATTGAATTAAAAGCATTGATTGAGAATGCATCCGGGAAAAATATCAAAACTTTGAGATCTGATAATGGAAGGGAATATGGTAGTAATGAGTTTTTGCAACTATATTCTGACAGTGGCATTCAGATCCAACATTCAGTCCCCTACACTCCCCAACAGAACGGTGTAGTGGAGAGAAAGAATCGGTCTCTCAAGGAGATGACCACTTGCATGCTGAAAGCCAAGAAGTTGGCTGAAAATTTATGGGCTGAGGCCATGAATGATTTTGTATACATCTAGACTAGATTGCCTCACTCATCCGTGAAAGGGAAGACCCCTTTTGAAGCCTACTTCAGACACAAGCCGGATGTGTCGAATCTTAGAGTGTTTGGGTCCACTGCATGGGCTCGAATTCCGCATGATAAGAGGAAAGATTTGCAACCGCAAAGTGTTAAATGTTTGTTTATTGTATATCCTGATGAATATAAAGGTTTCAAGATTCTAGATATCAGAACAAAACAAATCATCATTGAAAGAAGTGTCTAGTTCGATGAGCCTCTTCAAGAGGTAGAACTAGTGAAGGAGAATGCTGAATTTCCTTCCTATTCTACTGAATATCTGGATGATGAAATTGGGGGTAATGACCCTGATTTGGAACCTTTGATATATAATATCAGTGACCAAAAATCAGCAAGTTCAAGTTCATAACCTGAAGTGGAAACACATCTCCCAACTTGGGCTAGATAGAAACTTTCTTCCGCTGGTGACAACATTGGAAATCCTGATGATCCAAGAAGAACCTAGTCCGATTTCCAAAGAGCAGGTATTGAGCTCTCTTGTCATGAATATTTGATGTCCAAAAATTCTTATTTAATGATAAGTTAAGATCCTAAGTATTACTACCATCCTCAAAAATATCCGAGATGGAAAGCTACCATGGACGAAGAGATGAATTCTCTTCAAAATAATGCTACTTGGGAGCTAGTTTCTCTCCCTCCAGGGAGGAAATTAGTTCAATGCAAGTGGGTGTTTTGGACAAAGGTTGCTGCTGATGGAAGAACCTGAAAATATAAGGCAAGGCTGGTATAAAAATGGTTCTCCCAGGTCCAAGGTGTGGACTATCATGAGACCTTTGCACTAATTGCAAAAATGGACTCCATCCACCTAGTTTTGGCAATTGCGGCATCCAAGCACTGGGAAGTACATCATATGGATGTTAAGTCTGCATTTCTACATGGATATATTCATGAGGAGATATACATGAAGCATCCTGAGGGCTACATTTAAGATTCATCTTTGGTTTGCAAACTAAATAAGTCACTATACGGGTTAAAACAAGCCCCAAGAGAGTGGTATTCAAAGATGGATGCCTTCCTTCTCTCGCAAAACTTCCAAAGGTGTAAATTAGATCCGAATGTGCATCTATAGAATTATGATGGTCATTTTATTATCATTTTTATATATGTTGATGATATTTTGATTACTGGTAGCACTGTTGCTTCCATTTTAGTCATAAAAACTACCCTCCATGATGCATTTGAGATGAGCGATTTGGGGCTCTTGAAGTAATTTCTGGGGATTGAAATTGCACAATATTATGATGGGATAATGGTCACTCAGTCTCAATACATATCATACATTTTAGGTAATTTTAACATGGCTGAATGTAATGATGAGCCATTCCCTTTCCTTTCAGGGATCATCCTTGAAGAAGGAAAAAGCACTCCACCCATGGATTTCACAATCTACCGCCAACTGATTGGTAGCTTGCTTTACTTGACTTATTCTCGGCTTGATATATGTTATGCCATGAATGGTGTATCAAGATACATGCAGAAGCCTCATGATATTCATTTGAAGGTATCCAAGAGGATCCTCCAGTATATTCAGGGCACTAGGACCTATGACATTCACTATGCTGCAGACTTTGATCTAGAGTTGGTTGGTTACATAGATTCAGATTGGGAGAGAGATTCTATTGATCGGAAGTCTAATTTAGGATATGTATTCATGTTTGGTGGTGCCCCCATTTGTTGGTCTATAAAAAAGTAGGCCTTCATTGGTACCGAGGAGCGGTGAATGCTTACATCCAAGCTGTTTGGTTGCAAGGCATTCTTTCAGAGTTTGATTTTTGTAATAGTCTGTCCACTATCCTCTTTTGTGACAATCAAAATGCTATTAATATCTCCACATATCCAGTTACCAGGAAGAGGACCGAGCATGTAGATATACACATGCACTATATCAGGGAATTGGTGCATGACACGACCATCATTATGCAATACTGCCCTATTGATGAGCAGATTGCATACATCTTCACCAAGAGATTTTCAGAGAAGAAGTTCACTTACCTTCATTCACTGTTGGGGTGAGTTCATTAGGGTGATTAGATTACTTTCCAGTGTTCAGCTTGAGGGGGGATTTTCCCACTTGGTTTTCCCTCTTTCCTCACTTAGATTTATTTTTGAGCATTGTTTGAGTTACATTATTGTATAGGGTGACCTATGGCATTTGTTTCCGGGGCCCTAGCATTTCATGCATTTTTTTACTCCTCCTGAGTATAGCTTAAGGGGGGATGTTGGAGTCATTTACCCAACATGCACACTTATTTGGTCAATTTTTGGCCTATTTACCCACTATCCTAAGTTTAATTGACTTACTTGGAATCATATGAGCACACTATGACATCACCATGAGTACACCCACGCCATCCTTCAGTCAAGGAGGAAAACTAAGCCTTCTCCTTCATTCAGGGAGGCTAACTGTGTAACACCCCGGTTTTGACCCCGTTTGCATGATGTATATAATGTAATTAATCGTGGTGAGGAGCTAAAGGCAAAAGCCCCACCATCGATTTGGTTGTGTATGTTTCGGCAATAGGGATAGTTGCCGATGGTATATCGTGCTATCCGACACATTATAGTTTGGCATCATGTAAATACGCACATCAAATAAAATAAACCACAACCAGCTACGACGGGGGCAACGTTGAATGAAAAGGGCATGATTCCTAAGGTTAAGGGGGGGGATTGTCTAAGCCATGTGAGCCATAGGGAGTTTTCCATGTGTCAACCACCCATTTAAACTTCTATTGTTTGTTAGTTGGGGGCAGTTATTGCTGAAGTAGTGGTGGGTGTGGTAGGAGTGTCAGTCCTTGCCCACATGCCCACTCCACCAGCAGACTCTCCTCTTCACATCGCATGGGGCAGAAAAAACATTCACTCCACTCTCCCACGATTCCACCCTCCGGGAGGTTTTGGTCTTGCTCATTCTCACACAGAGGGAGACGATTTGGCTTCCTCATGTGCACCGTTTGGGGGGGGATTCTTCATCGACTGATCAAACTCATACAAAGAGTTGTTCTCTCCCCTTCTCACACACATGAATTATGCGTTGGTTTTCCTCATGCATGGAGCAGGAGAAATCGTGGCTGTCACTTAGGATTTTCAGGTGCAGGAGCCATTCACGCTCAGGGATGTGTGCCTGTGAGTTCCAAACCAGTTTCGGTGGTATGTGTATGTCCCCTTTCCAATGGTGGCTGTGTATGTTGTCTATTGTGGTTTGCATTTGTGCTTTCCTCTGTTAATGCTGGGAGTTCAGTTTCTTATCCATTGCAGACTGTGGATTGTTGCCATCTTTCATTGTGAGGTTGTGGTTGTTGATGTACCCTGGTTTTGGGTTGCTGCTGAGTTGTTTTGGCCACGCTAGGGCCAAGAACAACTTTGAGTTGTCTTGTGGACTTGAGCTGTGTTTCACCTTGGTTTGGGATTGTCACCTGGTTGTCTTTTCCTTCTTCATAGAGCTGTGAATGGGTTGTTTTGTTGCGGTATGCAGTGGTTGGTATTCGGACTGTTGAGAGTAGGATTAGAGGCTGGGTATGCTTGAGAAGCTGGTGTTGAGGCCACCAACTTAGCATTTAGCCTTTCCTAGCTCCTTAACGACTTGGTAAAACCCTACTGTGTGGGTTTGGCTGATTGGCAAACCTTGGCTATGTGTAATCCTGCATTGACCCTTATTCCTTGAGGAATCATGCCCAGCTCAGGGGTGGTAGTGTTGCTGAGAGATTGATGAGCATGCTGGCCTATGGTTGGGTGGAACGTTGGAGCGACGTAGCTGGTTGCGGGGCGAGTTCTTCATCAAAATATAAGTACTCCTGACTATTTCATCTCTGCAATTATATCTACTATTTCATGAATTATGATGAACATGTTGAATGTTGAAATATTTATGTTTGCTTCCGCTGAATGTTGAGTAACTATGCATCTTTGTATGATGGATTATGCATCTTGGTATGTATTATGTTTAAGATTTTAATTTCATCATTGATGCATGTTCATATTCATGGGCATGGGGCTGTTTGCCTATATGTTTGGTGTTAGTAGCGTCCTCTTCACCGGTCGGAGGGTCGGGGATGTTACAAACTGGGCTTCATCCTTCAAACAGGGAGTATTTATGGGGTGATCTGAGTGTCATAAATGCACCTAATTGCTAACTGATTGTTACAATTAGTTAATCTGAGTTATGAAGGTGCCTCCATTCATTATTTGATTATTTTTGGTCATTATTTATGAACTGGAGCTAACACTGGCACCTACAACCACTTCTGATGACGTGTGTCACTTCAGTTAACTCCTCGTACCTACTTGGATTTATGGATGCACTACCTCCTTCAGTTGGACATGTAGTTACATGTGATGAGTTACTTTCAGTTAGACTCAGTCATCTATTGCACTTCAATTTAGTTAGGACTTAGTGTGAGAGTCAGTTATTGATTAGCTTGGTGGTTAACTATGTGTGCCGATTGTGGCTGACATTCAGTTAAGCTACACACATCCATGCAATTTGAATGACCTCCTTGAGTATTCGAATTGTCTTGGAATTCATGCACCTTGCATGACCATTGTATTGTACTATCATTAATTTATTGATTATACAGAGATGCAACATTCTATTGCAACACCATTAGGCCATTTTCATGCTTAATTGTCTGAAATCTCTTATGAGATTGTGTTTTATTCCCTAGATTGTGACAGATTAATAAGACATGACTAGATCTGAACACTAGTTTCCCTGAGAGGTGCTTTTTACAACTCAATATGATGGAGAAGTGTAATTTCATGCTCAACATGGATTTTACCTGTGACACTTTAATAAAATAATAAAATATAAAGTAAAAAAAATACAATGATGGACCTAAGCTAAAGTTCAAAATAAAAAAAAGATATATTCCAAAGAATAAAAACTTAAAAAATTAAATTGTGCGCATGATCTAGGGAACATTCTCACTATCTAAGCATGAAGTTCTCCCTGATTTGTACCACATGTTATATATGATCTAATTTACTAATTCATATAGCTTTACTAATTACTTGATATGGATATTATAGAATTTATCTATCTTCTTTGAAATTTAGATGGTTTTTTACTTATTTGCAATTTTCATTTTTTTTTAATGGTGATGACATTCATATTTTATGATTTCATTTAATATAGTTTTATCAATAGCATAGATCCATATTAACTTTGAATCTATCATGCATCAATAGGGATCAAATCCCTCGAGGTGAAAACTTTTCCTTAAGTTTTTTCACTCTAAAAACGGTTTGCACTTCGAAAGATTGATCCCTTTTGGTGCATGATAGATATGGAGTTAAGATGGATCTATGTTGGTTACAAAGTTATTGAAAAAAACATGCTTAAACTCTTAGAAGAGGTACTTCTAATACATTTTATAATTCAAAGTAGTATCCACAAAAAAACAATTTTTCCAACAAATTCCTCATAGCTAAAGAGTGAGTACTAGATACCCAAGCTATGCCACCCAAAACATCATTTCCCTTACTATTTTGGTTGGATTTCCTTCCCTAAGTAAGCATACACAAGTTATGAGGGAGCCAATATTTCAATCTTGAGGAGGCACTCCCAACATGGAGGGTTAAGTCTCAAATTATGTGGAGAAGGTAATGAAGATAGAAATATAGGTGTTCCACAATGAATATGCACAATGTTCATAACATGGTATCAGGATTATAAAAGAAATATGATGCAGCATGTTCATTTGATAATCAACATGGTCCATTTTTATTTCCTTATTGTCTTAAATATTGTCTTAAACAATACATTAGTAAGTAAATTGGATATGTGATTATCTAATGACTTCTGTTAGAATTAAGTAAGCTTTGTAATGAAAAGGCTAATGTATCTCCACTCTTCATAGTTAATTGAGAATTTTAAAATGTAAGGATGGTAATATTAATCTCAACATGCTATCCTTGTGTGTTAGCTTGAGTGGTTGAGTGTTGTGAATTACAAGCAAGAAATGTAGGGTCAAGCCACCAAGTTATCTACCTATGTAAACATTGTGGTCCTCCCTTGATATCCATATAAATTACAAATGATTGATTTACCCCAAGGACCATCCTCAGAATGAGGGGAAGTGCCCTGTTGCCTCTTTTTCAATTTCAAGGAGGCACTTCCAACATGTAGGATTCTAGTCCAAATTATGTGGAAAACAAATTGATGATAGAAATATAGGTGGAATCATACATAGTTATTATAGAGAGCACAATAACAATGAAACCCAAATTCTATTAATGAATGAAATAGGAAAACATTGCAATGTGAAAAGCATTACAAATTGACTAGAATGGTGGCAACTTCTCTCTAAAAAGAAAAAGTGTTGACTATGCTCATTTGCAATGATATGGGACGATCTTAAAAGACCAAATTTCAAACTCATCAAATATTAGCAAGAAGGGTATCGACGTGAATAGCTCGTAAAGATGAACCCAATGTGGTGAACGACACTTGAAATGGGTTTTGGATGAGAGAGATTCCACTTTGAAGTTTAAGGCGAACAATTTTTTTAAGGAGTAGGAATGAAAAATGTGGGTGCCATGTGGCACCATGGAAAGGGTGACATGTGGCCTATACGACACCTATGTGGTAACCTTGGCGGACGTGGCATTATTTGGATTTGATACGTGGAAAGTGACGTGGCACTTGGATTATTTGGAATTTGACATGGAATCAAAAGTGGACCAATGTAGGATTGCCACGTGGCAACCCCCCATTGGTTTATGGACTTAATTATTGGACCAAAAAAACATTTAGAGTCGATAATATTTGAACTTGTGACCTCTGCCACACTACTCCAACACTTTTACCACCAAAAAAAACTCCATTTCTTGACACATGACAGGCGCATAATTATTTAACCTTGAGCTACGTGATGGATGGGGGTAAGTGTCAACCGGTTGACGCTAAAATCCGGCCGTCGGACCAACCGACCCACTGGTTTGAGCGGATCCACATGGTACATGATGATGGAGAGAGTTACAATGTAAAACAAACCATACCATTTTTTTTTACAACTTGGAACCTGCACCCTGTACACAACAGGGCTAGAGATGGAGTAGATCACTTAGTCCAAATTTTTGTAGCCGTAAACATGAGTTGGGGACAGCCTTAGTTTTAATGTGAGAACAATCTTCCCAACAACAAGTAGAACTATCCCAGTGGTTGCACAAGGAATTAAAGGACTAAAACACCTCCCTCAAAATAATATTACGACCCCCCTGCAAGAAAAGTCAGAGGTCCCACCATTGGCTCACAATCTCAACCCTTCACCATGATGTTTGAACATGAAACCTGATGTTTGAAAATGAAACCTCATGAGGACCAAACCCCACAAAGACCAACTTATATACATCTCATGGCTAAACAAACCATATCATATATATTATATAGTTCCAACAACCAAACCATGTGTAATGAAATGTTATACTGGTGGGAAAGTTACAACAATATATATTTAACCATTTTCCAAAATATGGGAGTCCACAAGGTTTGACCCCGTAGCTTTCCAACATTCAACACCTTACATTCACTCCACTAACCAACTTTCCAATGAATTCCTTGGTAACTAAAATAAAGAAACTGCTATATAAACTGAGTCTGCCAATGCATTGGGGGATTCTGCTTGGTGATGTGACATTGTACAAAATTGTATGGCTAGGGTACCTTTTGTTGTTGTGGGCATGTTTTACGAGACATAACATCTTAGAGGAAGCCTGATGTTGAGGTGACATAATAGGGTCGATTTTATACTCATTCTTCATGATTTTCCAAGATGAGTCCACTGGTGCAGTCAATTTTCGGATTTGAGCAATGGATTTCCAAGTTGTGTTCAAGACTGAGGTATCAATGTGTAATTTCCATGTAATTTGTTATTTTCTAAGATTATAGAGTGACCTAAGATTATTTGAAAGGTAGGTATGGAGATGTATCCCAACCTTTGGGTGAATTTTGTTAACAATTGTGTCTCTTTTTGTGTGCCTTCTTGATCTTTCACATGTTTATGTTCTTCTTCATTATGTGCACATGAGTTTAGTTTACACTCTTTTATGCAATTAAATTTGTAAGTGATAGAATTAAAATATCATGGATCATGCAAGAATCTCTTTACAAGAGCCCGCAAACTGCCTTTTAACATAAAGTAAATAAACCTAAAAGGAAAAAACCTTGATAGGTACAAAACCATAACCCTGAGAGATGAGGTGGGAAAATAATTGCGGGCCCCTAGGATCCTTGTTGATATGTTGATTCCAATATCTACAAATTTCACATATAAAATCCTTTTGGGGATTTTCTTGCATCATTACAAATCTTATTTGATGTCATATGTGTTGGATAGGTATCCCAATTAAAGATCGTGAGGTCATGTCAACTACCAAAAATTAATGGGAAATGCCAAAAAAATGCACTGTAAGTTCAAGGCTTGCATAATTGTAGTAGAATTGATAAGATATAGAACCATTTTGAGTTAATGGAAGAGGTTGTGGGCCTTATTATCCAATTGGATTGGTCATTTCCCCTTCGAAAGTAATGGTCCCCATTGCATCACATTCCTCGATAAGATGGGGGAAATTTTGTTAAATTTGACTCCTGGTTATCCAATTTCCATAATGAAGGAGTTTCCCTACTTTGATGATCCAAAAGATTTGTATGTCCTACTGGAAATATCCCTTCATCTTGGTTTACATGATCTGTTTGACTATAACCTACTCAATTCAATCATGGTTAAGTTTTGTAGGGGCCAAGTGCTTTACCACCTCCAAGGTTTCCAATAGATGTGGAAAATAAGGTCGAAGTAGATCCATAGTAAATACATGGATAATCATGGTGTACAACCCATATCAAAGTGGTATGAACTTCTTGCAAGGACCTATGAGGTGATCTTTCTGTAAGTGCAACCATACCTTAAAACTAACTTGAAACTTGTGTGGAATGTAAGGCTATTTATGCCACTACTTGTACATGGAATTGTATTTCTACAAATGTCTGGTAGTCCAAATAAGGACTACATGAATAGAGTGAAAAAATTCAAGCAAAGGAAAAGGAAAATTTTGGATGGAAGAGAGGTAGCTTGGAGACTCAATAGTATAAATATTTGGCTAGTTAAAAGATATGAAAACATTAACCTTTTTTCATCAATTTACAAACCATAGGAAGAATGTTAGCATTGTTTGGAAGGTTACAAGAAATGATGGGATTGTAGTCTCCATATTTTAGAACCTTGCTAAGACAAGGGTGGAACACTTACTGAAATTTATAAGAAAGCAAAGTTACTTTAGCTAAAGTAATCAAAATAACTTCTTATTTTCCTATATTTGTGAATGATGAGGCTAACATGAGGTTATCCGAGAGAGTTTTTATATTTTCTACAAGAGGTGTTACATACATTTCAAAGGGATTTAAGCCCTTGTCCTAATGGGTGGTTTGGAGTTTTTTTCTAGGGTCTTATGAAGTCATTGAGGAGGATATACTAAAAGTGATAGAGGAATCTAGATCATTTTGAATTATGCTTGCAACATTTGATGCCACTTTTAATACTCTCATTCCAAAATAAGATAATCCCTTCTCCTTTCAAGAATACATGACCATTTTATTATGTAATTGCATTTAAATATTGTGGGAAAAGATTATAGCTATGGGTGAAAATTTTGTTAACTTCCTCAATATCAAATTGAGCATATTGGTTTCTTTAAAAAGGAAGAGGCTACCAACAATAATAGTGAAACCAAACATGTCACACCTTATGATAAGAAAATCTATCTTCATCTAAGAAGGATGATGATTCATTTGGTTTTTTGTGGTCATTTCTAAATTGGGTGATGAGTTGTGTCTACTAAGTGATTCACAAATCGATTTGCATCAATCTTTTTTGACCTGGAAAGGGTGCCCACTTTATTCATCATTGTTATAGAATGATTAAGCAAAGCTCTATTGGAGACCAAGAGAGCTAGTTATTTCGAAGGAATTAAGCCAATGAGATATTTTTAATTATCCCACTTCTTGTTTATTGACGATATATTATTATTATATGAATTTTTTGGAAGAGATACTCAGAAGATAAGTAGGTCATTAAGTTGTCTTGCATTGTTACATGTATGAGATAAATATATATAAGTCTACAATTTCTTTCATGTGGGAAAGTGAGGAAGATATGATACATATTTTCTAGTCCTTTTCATATAATAAGGTTGATTTGCAAATAGGGTTTAAATACTTAGGGTTTTATTTAAAACCAATTGATTACGACAAAAAAATAATGGGACTAGTTAATAACCAAAGTGGAGAGAAGACTTTATGTTTGGTGTAATAGATGGTTATTGCATAGGGGGAGGCTTATCTTAATGAATTCTATTTAGAAGTTATTATTTCTTATTGAATGTCTCTTGCTTATATCCTAAAAGGAGTGTTTAGAGAAAACATGGAAAAACAACCTCAAGTTTCTTTGGTCGTTAAATGAAGAAAAATAGGTATCCCTATGGTTAAATGGAAAAGAAATATGCTCCCAAAATAAATCGAAGGTTGGGGATAAAATACATTCAACACTTTGCTAAAGTACCTATTGGAAAAAGTGTGTGGAAGTTCATTTTAGGAAATGGTATTTGGAGTCAATTGGTCTCTCAAAAGTATATAGAGTCAGATTCAATTGAGCATTAAATACAAAGCCTTACACATCCTATCATAATGTTTCAATAATATAGAAAACAATTGTGTTAGCTTTTCCTTTAGTTGGGAGTTGGTTAGTTTTGAAGGTGGGTAGAGGTAGCAAAGTTAAGATGCATGACAATACAAGAGTTGGATGTGGCATAAATTACAGGTATTTGAAGGCTTATGTTATATTTTTATCAATTAGAAAATATGATCTTAGGATCTTATCTGAGAGAATAACATGCACAAAAATAAATCACAAGAGACAATAGACACAAATATTTTCCTCGGGGAAACCATAAAGGAGAAAACCCTGCAACTTCCTCAGAGATAGAATGAGCACCAATGGCAGCAGTAAAACCCAAAGACATAAAGATGATCTCAAAAAACTGTTCTCTCTCTCACTTGTGTGAGCTCCTCTTCTCTCACCTATGTCCTATAGCTTGGTGAGTGTGTGTCTCAAATAGAGAGGCTCACTCTCTATTTATACTAGTTTCCGACTTGACAATTACTTACTAGGGCCGACTTATCTAGGAGAGTCTAATAAACCTAGTGCCCCACAAATGTGGGGAATTTACCCTCGAATTACAAAGGAGGGTTAATCTCTATGAATTTACATGACTTTATTATATCAATGATTCTCTTGATAGGAACATCGGGGATCAATGAAATACAACATATAAAATATACAAGTGAATACATTCCAAAGTTACAAACACATCAACACTCCCTCTTAACTAGGAAGGTATTCTCTTGACACAATTCATCAACACAAGTCTTCGTCACTGGATCAAAGTTGGATCATCACTGGATCATCATCAAAGATGGATCATCACTGGATCATCATCACCATCACTACTTCCACTATCTCAATCAAATGGTGCTGTCTCTCAATTATTCTTGTCATAGGAAGTTCTACAGAGCCAACCATTTTTCATGTTGGTTGTAGGCCTAGCCTCCATGTAGGTATTCATCAACATAGCAGACCCTTTTTCATGCTGAATGTAGCCACTACAGAGCCAACCCTTTTTCATGCTGGATGTACCTCTACAGAGCCAACCCTTTTTCATGCTGGATGTAGGCCACTATAGAGCCAACCCTTTTTCATGTTGGATGTAGTCCACTATAGAGCCAACCCTTTTTCATGCTGGATGTACCTCTACAGAGCCAACCCTTTTTCATGATGGATGTAGGCCACTACAGAGCTAACCCTTTTTCATGCTGGATGTAGGCCACTATAGAGCCAATCCTTTTTCATACTGGATGTAGGCCTTTCCCTCTGCAAGGACTTCTGCTACAGATCCAGTCCTTTTTCACACTGGATGTAGTTTTACAGAGCCAGTCCTTTTTCATACTGGATGTAGGCCTTTCCCTTTGCAAGGAATTCCACCATAGAGCCAGTCCTTTTTCATACTAGATGTAGTTCTACAGATCCAGTCCTTTTTCATACTGGATGTAGGCCTTTCCATCTGCAAGGAATTCCACTATAGAGCCAGTCCTTTTTCATACTGGATGTAGTTCTACAGAGCCAATCCTTTTTCATATTGGATGTAGTCCTTTCCCTCTACAAGGAATTCCACTATAGAGCCAGTCCTTTTTCATACTGGATGTAGGTCTCAACACTTATATCTGACCATGGGAGGAACCAATCCTGCCACCATGTCAGAAAGGCACAACACTTATATCTGACTATGGGAGGAACCAATCCTACCACCATGTCAGAAAGGAAAAACAATTACATCTTACCATGGGAGAAACCAATCCTACCACCATGTTAGAAAGGCACAACACTTACATTTGACCAATGGGAGCAACTGATCCTACCACCATGTCAGAAAGGCTCACGGACTCATCACTTCCCCTTTGAAGGAACCTCGATGTAGAGAACACCAAGATTCTCCCCGAAGTACTCAAAAATTCACTCTGGCTAATGGCTTGGTCAACACATCAGCTATATGTTCATCCTTCGCAACATACTGGAGCTTCACTACTCCTCTCTACACCATATCCCTGATATAGTGATATTTTATCTCAATATGCTTCGACTTGTTAGGGAACACTGGGTTCTCTAACAATTTCACACAACTCTGGTTGTCGCAATATATACAAGTAGCATCCAAATGGAGATCAAACAGATCAGACAATAGTTTCCTTATCCACACTGCCTCACAAATAGCTGAACAAGATGCGATATACTCTGCTTTGGCTGTACTCAGTGCCATGCAGGACTGCTTCCTGCTAAACCAAGATATCACTCTTGATCCCATACTGAAGCAACACCCCAAAGTTCTCTTCCTATCAATGGCACAACCTGCCCAATATGAATCCACATAACATTCCAGTTTAATCTTCTGATTCACCTCATACTTGAGCTCATAATCAACTGTACCCTTAAGGTACCTCAGAATATGCTTTGCAACTATCAGGTGAACACGTCTCGGATCTTTTAGGAACTAGCTTAATGTGTTCACAGCAAATCAAATATATGGTCTCGTGTTCATTAGGTACATCAAGGACCCAATCATTTGACGATACATTGTAGCATCAACTGAATCTAATGAAGCATCACTCAATAGATTTAGGTTCGATGCCATCGATGTGGTCATGGCCTTGCAGTCCATCATCCCAAAGCTCTTCAGGATATCTACTGCATACTTCCCTTGTCCCAAGGAGATTCCATTTGTACTTTTCCACACCTCCATGCCTAGAAAGTAGTGCATCATACCCAAGTATTTCATCTTGAACTCGGCAGCAAGCTTCCTCTTTATGTCACCAATCAACCCATCCTCACCTGTTACAAACATGTCATCTACATACAGTAGGAGTATCACTGGGTTCCCTTCTTCAACCTTGCAGTAAAGGTTGGAATCCTCTTTACTCTTGGTAAATCCCAAAATAGTCAGGAAGCTATCAATTTTTTCGTACCATGTCCTGGGTGACTGTTTCAAACCGTACATGGCCTTCTTTAATTTGCACACATGATTTTCCTTGTCATGTGTCTCAAAACTAAGTGGCTGCTCCACATACAATTCCTCTTCCACTACACCATTCAAGAAAGCAGTCTTGACATCCATCTGGTGTATCTTCCATTTCATTATTGTAGCCAGAGCAAGTACTGATCTGATGGAAGTGTATCTGGCTACAGGTGCAAAAGTTTCTTCATAATCTATTCCTTCATTCTAGGAGAAGCCACGAGCCACAAATATTGCTTTATATTTATCTATGTTTCCATCTACAACATGTTTGATCTTGTAGATTCATTTGGAAGTCACAACAGACTTCCCCTCTAGTCTTGGGACAACATCCCAGACATCATTCTTCATGATTGAATGGTACTCCTCGATCATAGCATCCTTCCATTCTTTCTTTTCTTCTGCTTCTTCATAGTTGGAAGGTTCTTTATCAATGATGTCACATAATAGGGCTACATAACCAGAGCAGGACCTAGTTCTTTTCCTCTCTCTGTGCATTTTTTCTAGACCCCCATATCTTTATGCACCTTGGATAACTTCTCATACCCATGCAGGTCTCCTCTTGTAAGGATTATTCTCTTGGGGTGGATCTACAAGTTCATGGGGTTCTTCTATTTCTCAATATTCTTCTTGAGTTGCATCGTTCATAGTTGTATCTTGAATCTTGGGTGCTTCTGTTTCTTCAGGATCTTCAACAAGTATTTTTCTGGATTTGTTGTAAGCTGAGTCTTCGTCAAATTGCACATCCTTGCTGATGTTGATCTTCTTGAATCCTAGGAAGTATATTCTATAAGCTTTTGAGCTTTCACTATATCCCACAAATATACCCTTCTTTCTTGAAGGATCTAACTTTGTCCTCTTTTATTTAGGGATGTGTATGTACACTGGAAAACCAAATATTCTAAGATGACTAACTTTTGGTTTCTTGCCGGAGAAGACTTGTTCAGGTGTCTTGTTCTCAAGTACTCTATGTGGAGTACGGTTCTATACATAAACAAATGTCGTAGCAACTTCTGCCCATAGACGAATGGGAAGATCTTGATCATGAAACATTGCCCTTGCAGCTTCCATAATCATTATATTCTTTCTTTCTGCAACCCCATTCTATTGTGGATTATATGGAGTGGTCAAATCCATCTTAATCCCTGAATCTCTACATAATTATTTGAATTCATTTGATGTGAATTCTTTGCCATTGTTTGGTCGAAAGGTCTTGATTTTCTTTTTTGTGTGGTCCTCGATCAAGGCTTTGAATTCTTTGAACTTACTGAATACTTAATCTTTGTTTTTCAAGAAGTATATCCATGTCTTCCTAGAAAAAACCATCAATGAAAGAAACATAGTATACATACCCACTCAATGAACGGGATGACATCGTACTGCATACATCGGAGTTGATGATTTCCAAGATTCCTTTTGCCTTGCTCTCAATACTTGGAAATGTCTTCTTTGTGTTCTTTCCTTTCACACATCCTTTGCAAACACCTTCATGTTTTGTTTGTATTTCTGGAAGACCTTCAACAACTTTGCTTGCAAGTGGTAGTTCCTTATAGTGCACATGTGCAAGCCTTCTAGGCCAAATTTCATTTGGCTCTACTGAGTCATGGACCAAAGCTTTTTCTGGTTGGCCCTTTAATTTGTATAATCCTCCTTCTTTCTCTCCAATCACAACTGCATCATCTATAGTATTTCTCTTTGGACACATAAGGACTTGGCCATGTAAAAATGCAATCCTCATGCCTTTTGCATCTAATGCAGAGATGGAGAGAAGGTTCTTCTTTAGTCCTAGTACAAATAAGACATCCTCCATCTTCATAGACTTTCCAGAGTCTAGCTTATAGGAGGATTCACTACTACCTTTTATGGGATACTCGTAGTCATCCCCAAGTTTCAATTTGTGGGGTGATTCATGTTCGAATAGTTTTACAAAGGATTCTTTGAATATCATCATAGGTTTGGAAGCCCCACTATCTATGAGCTAATCATTTCTTCCATGAGTGACATTTCCTGTGAGGGAAGAAATAAAAACATATTCTTCATCACTAGAAGCGTCTTCTTCTTTGACTGTCTTTCTTGGAGGTTCATCATCTTTTGCAGTATGAGCATGATGTCTTCTTTTTTAGTTATTATTTTGAGAGCCACCTTTGTTTCTGGTACATATCTGGAGATGTGTCCTTTCTCATCACATGTATAGCATCAGATACTAGATAGATCTCTTGTATGGTTATTCTAGTGTGAATGCTTACCTTTGGGATGATGATGTCCCCTTCTGTTTTTCTTGGTATGTACTGTGAGAGCTTGATATTCATTTCCCATATTTTCTTCTTGAGCTACTATTCAAGATTCTTCTTGTGAGCATTCCTCCCACAGTCTACTGTAGGTGATTAACTTTCTTCTCGCACAAATCCCTTGAATGAAAGAGTCCCATGACCTAGGGAGACCATTCAAGGTGGTCATCACATTTTTTGCATTCTCTATTTCTTCATCCACTTATTCAAGTTGTTCTTTGATTTGAGAGACCCTTGTAAAATATGAATGTATGGTGTCTGCATTCTGGATCTTCACATTCTTCAATTGATTTCTCAAACTCATCTTCCGATTTATGTTCTTGTAGAAATTCAGGCCTGCAGTAGATTAATTTCACCCACAACAATTAACAATTGATTATGCAAAATTATCAACAATGGAGACTGAATATGGAGCTGTAACACAAAATTATATTAACTGAGTGTACAATAGCCAAACCTGTAATAAAATAGGCTGCTGAATATATAGAATACATGAGCAAATCGAATGCATGAGGAAGCATCCAAATCTAGCATAAAGCAGGCTTACCCAAAATAGGCAAATCCCCCATAGGTGTAAAAAGCTGATCCCAAATCTATCAAGGACCTCACGAATTAGCAAGGGTGCATGGGCAAGCTAAAGAGTGGTCAAATGGCAGCTCATACATGCAAAAGCATGGAGGAATGAGTGGAGGAGGAAGAGGCAACAAAGCTGATTCACCTCACCTAGTCTTGCTTTCCTATGTGCCTTAAAACACTGAAAAAGCAGGGAATAAAGCAGAAAAAGCAGATGGGCACCTAGGAGGCCAGGAATAAAGCAGATTTGATTCCTAAAGCTCTCAAGGGCGCTACATGAGTCAAAGATGGCAAGTTTGACCTCTATGGATAAGTAATTAGCAACTTGCACATGGTGGGACTCATGGACTAGGCAAATAAGACAAAATAAATGGAATAATGTCTAAGTGGGTAAATACTATGGGTTGATTATTCTAACAGTTCTTCCCTTCAAATAGCTCGGTTAGGGCATCAAACATCTCTTTAGGTGTATTTAGGGAAGACATCTGTGGTATAAGGTGATCCTTGATTGAATCAGCAATAATCCTCTTAGCCTTGACCAATTTCTTCTTGTGTAAGGCCTTAGCCTCATCTTCCTATGGAACTAGAACCTCTCCACTGATGTAAGAGTCCAATTCATTTTCTTCAAGAACTATTTGAGATCCTATACTTCCATGCTCGGAAGTTATCAAATCTCTCAAGCTTTTCATCAAGCTTGATGTGATGAGACATCTTAAATGAGAACCTCGAATGGAAATACAAAAGATTTAGATCTTACTAATTTGAGATGTTCAAAACTAGATCTAGAGCTGATCTTCTGCAGTGCTGGTTTTCTGCTTCAGGGGAAAATTAGGGTTTGAATTTCTTGGAGTTCTACCCAACCAAAAACATCGATCTTGGTCTCTAAACTTTGATTTTGATGAGGAGATAAATCCTATGCTCGACTCACTCAAAAATTCCTCTTCTCTGAAAAGCCCTAATTTCCTGATGTAGTGGTAGGTAAAAGACTGGAAAAGCTCAGAATCATATTCTACTTTGACAGAAAGATGCGCCCTTCAATGGAGAGTCAGCCTAGCATATTTTTGCTGATGGATTGTGGAGAGAGACCCAAAAATTAAGAAGCCCTAGCTTCTGCAGCTGCACAATGTCTTCTTCTCAGGTTAGCTCTGATACCATGTTAGATTTTTATCAACTAGACAATATGATCTTATGATCTTATCTGAGAGAATAACATGCACAACAATCAATCACAAGAGACAGTAGACACAAATATTTCCTCGGGGAAACCATAAAGGAGAAAACCCCGCAACTTCCTTAAGGAGAACCTCCTACAATAAACAATCAAAATGCACGATATAATAGAAATATTGGAGCACAAAAGAGATTTTATTGATCACGGGCCACTTCGAGGGGGAAACCTCCTTTGAGAAAGCTCAAAACAAAATAAATCTTCGATGATTTCATTGGCCTCAACACTTAGTTATATACTAAGTCTAATGTAAACAACTATTACTCACCATGAATGTGGGTTAATACAACATACTAACTGGATGACTTAACACCAACTATTAATCCCCATGAATGTGGGATAATACAACATACTAACGGGACAACTTACAAAGCATATGTGTCCAATAAAATATACTAACAAAATAAAGAGGAGGGTTGACACGAGTTCTTAACATTCCTTAGAGATAGAATGAGCACCAATGGCAGCAATAAAACCCAAAGACATAAAGATGATATCCAACAATTATTCTCTCTCTCTCACTTGTGTGAGATCCTCTTATCTCACCTATGCGCTATAGCTGCGTGAGTGCATGTCTCAAATATAGAGGCTCACTCTCTATTTATACTAGTTTCCAACTTGACAATTACTTACCAGGGCCGACTTCTCTAGGAGAGTCTAATAACCCCAGTGCCCCACAACTATGGGGACTTTACCCCCGACTTACAAAGGAGGCTTAATATCTATGACTTTACATGACTTGATTACATTAATGATTCTCCCGATAGGAACATCGGGGACCAATGAAATACAATATATAAAATATACAAGCGAATACATTTCGAATTACAAATACACCAACAACTTAGTCCATAATCTATTTGAGAAAGGATTATTCAAAATTTTCCAAGTATATAACCTAGGCCTCTCCTCAATATGGAGCCAAGAATTGAAAGCAACAAAAGATGTTGGGTTTTCATATGTTGAGGCCTTGTAATGGGAAATATATAGCAAAAGTCTAATAATAAGTCATGTTAGGCCCAAGGATGCAATGGACGACTTGATATGTTCCAAAAATCTAGCTAGGGGAATCTACACTCCCAAGGTATGTTGTAAGGCTATATGTGAAGGGAAAGGTCTCAATGTTCCTGTTCGGTGGTGGAACATTTTCTAGAAATTTAAATGTCCATTAAAATTTTGTATATTTATGTGTTTGTATCTTAGCAATAAGGTTTTAATGCAAGCATTTGGAAAAAATGTTTGTAAGCATTTGGTAGATGTCCTTTATGTAAAGATAATGAAGACTCAATACAACATTTGATTATGTTTTTTTTGATACCATTCATGTCTAAAAGGAAGTGGAGGATATCATAGAATTAGTTGATGTATGGAAAGTGGGTAAATAATTGAGAAACACTTAAGATATTTTTGTGGGAATTTGGTAGTTAAAAAATAGAATGCCCTATACCTTACAACTACCTAGGGCACTTGGTTGGTGAGGAATGCTAGTTTTTTTGAATATCAAGAAATTCCAACAATCCAGTTTGCATCATAGGGTATGGAAATCCTTAATAATTTAAAAAAAGAAAAAAAAGAAAAATCCTATGAGAAAAATTACTGTAGAATAAAATCACAGATATGGGGCTTTGACTTATTTTGAACAAGCATCTTGATGTGATCCTCAAACCAGTGAAGTAGGTGAAGTTGTGTTCTTAAAGGAATGCCATTTTAAGCTTTAAAGTAGGCCATGATAAAGGGTCAAATATCTTTGTTGAACTAATGGCCTCGAAGATAACCTTTATGCTTGTAGTAGAAACAATGTGCTTCCAAAATTAGATATTTGGGACTCACTTGTGATGATATGCTGGTTAATGGGTCTAAATAATTTAGAGAATCATGTTGGGACCCATATTAGAAGATATTGAAAATTTTAAAGTGTTCATTAACATTTCTTCCTTTCATCATGTAATTGCATTTAAATATTGTGGCAAAGATTATATCTACGAGGGTAAAATTTTTGTTAGCTTCCTCAATATCAAATTGAACCGATTGTTTTTTTCTAAACAAAGAGGCTACAAACAATAATAGTGAAACCAACAATGTTGAAACCTTATGATAAGAAAATATAGCTTTATCTAAGAAGGATGATGATTCATTTGGTTTTTTGTGTCCATTTCTAAATTGGGTGATAAGTTGTGTCTACTAAGTGATTCACAAAAGGATTTGCATCAACTTCTCTTTTAACCTGGCAAGGGTGCCCACTTTATTCCTCATTGTTGTAGAATGATTAAGAAAATCTCTTTTGGAGACAAAGAGAGCTAGTTATTTAGAAGGAATTAATCCAAGGAGATATTTTTACTTATCCCATTTGTTGTTTATTGACGATATATTGTTATTCTATGAATGTTTTGGAAGGGATACTTAGAAGATTAAGTAGGTCACTGATTTGTCTTGCATTGTTACATGTATGAGATACATATAAGTGTTGGAGTTTGTGCAACTTTAGAAGCTATTATGTTGTTATATTGTACCTACTACGAGAGATGAACTTATTGTAATCAATCATACAAAATGAACAATGTAGACCTTAGGGAGAAAAGCAAGCAAAAGAAAAGAAAAAATATAAATTATGTTGCTCCCCCAAGTGAAGTCTTCCCAGTCAAATTATTAGTGGAAAATATGTATAAATAGGAGACGCCCCTCGTCGTTATTCCACACAACACCAACACAACAACACAACAACACAATGAAGTTCACAGTTTTCTTGGAGAGAAAGAAGTTCACAAATACTGTAGAAGAATATTGTTTTCATGGTTTCTATATTTGGAAATATTTTCCATATTTTCTCTTTCTTCTTCATTGTACTAGGATCTCATAATTATCATCTCCAGAGGAAGGTTGTTGGGTTTTCTCCCATTTGGGTTTCCCAGGATAAAAATACTCGTGTTATTGTCCTGTTATTGTTATGTTCTTTTTCTATCTTCTAGTGATCCTATTGATAAATACAATTATGATATACTGCTATAATATTATGAAAATCTAACATGGCATCAAAGCAGTGCTAGAAGTATCCATTGCTGGAACTATGTCAAAAACTTGTTGAAACTATGGTTTCATATTTCAAGGTCTTCACTCAACCTTTTGGCAGAAAAAGAGCCTTGGGAATTTCACTTTAAGGAGGGATCATATTTTGGTGAAGACAGAATTCAATGCTGAGAATTTTTATTTTTGACCTAGTTTTGAAGTCGCAACCTAAATTAGGGTTTCCATTTTTGACCTACTCCCTCCACAGTTTTGGCTTGACTCTACCTCTTCTCAACTCACCTATTTAGGGCACATTTATTTGTGGATTCAGTTTTCCAAAAAATCAACCTTCATTTTTGACCTAGTCTCTGCTAGGGTTTCAGATCTAGATCTACAGTCAAGATGATTAGCATGAAGGTTGAATATTTTCTGGAAGGAGTCTCCAACTTCCATCCCAACTTCATTTGGAAGTATCCTCCAACTTCATCCCCTAGAAGTATAGGGTTCTTATTCTACTAGAAGAAAATGACCTATTACAATGTGTAAATGAAAAGGTCCCAAAATAAGAAGCTGAAGAAGACAAACCTCGTTGGAGGAAGAATGATGCCAAAGCAAGAATGATTTTGGTGGACATATTTAGAGACCACTTGGTTCATCAGATCTTAGAAAAGACAATAGCGAGGAAGATGTTAAAAACCTTAAAGAAGCCATTTGAACAATGCGACTCTTACATTAAGGAGTAAACTGTCGAATATGAAGATGACGAAGTATGGGAATATTGCCTCATATTTCATGAAGATCACCGAACTCCGGGATAAGATAAAGTCTAGATAAGAAAATATTGAAGAAAAGGATCTCGTTATGACCACCTTAAATGGTATACCACCATCTTGGGATTATTTCATCCAAACTATAAGTGGTCGGACCAAGTTTCCCAAATTTGATAAGTTGTGGGTAGAATGCACTCAGGAAGAAACAAGAATCATAGCATGCTAAAGACTTCATGGCGCTCAACTTGAGGAGAATCAAGCTTTCATATCTCATGCCAAGAAAGTCAAGGGAAGGGGAAGGAAGTCCTTCAATCACAAGCATCAAGATAAGATATCAAGCCCTTCTACAAACTAGAAGAATTTATCTAAGATACAGTGCTATAGGTGCAAGAAATACAGTCATTTTGCCAGTAGTTGTCGAATTTCAATCAAAAGGAAGCATGAAGCTTCAACTGGTGATGTAGATGAAGACCCTCTTCACAAGGAGACAAGTAAGGATGACCATTCAGAGTTCTTCTTCTAAGAAATGATATGAAGATCCATACTGTGATGATCATCAAGAAAGCATATGAAGATCAGTGGACTCTGATAGTGGGATCCCACCCAAAAAAATACAAAAGATAAGTATTTGATTTTACATGCTCTAGTAGATTAGATCTGGTTGTTTTTTAATATATTTTATAGATCCACATTTCTAAATTCAGGTAGTTAAATAGTCTGTCATGCTGCACAACCCATCTAGGATGACAAATCCTTTATAACATATTGGAGTAGTACACGCTCTTAATGGTATGCTATAATGGATACCATAAACATTCGAATAATGACCTTACTTGTGTTGTGTTGAAGCATTGACTAAAATTTTGCCTACATTATTAATACATTGATTATGAAATAATGCTAACCATATGACGAGATTTAACTTGTATGGAATTCCATGATCTACAAGGATAAGTGATCCCATTGATATACGGATGGAATGGAAGCATAAATCCTCTAGAAGCATGTATCATGACTCTAAGACCCATAATGATCTCATGTAGATATTTGGTGATAATAAGTGGAAAGCTTCTATGATTGTCGATATATCTGCTGCTTCAACAAGATTTACTCAACCAAATTCTGAGAGACAGAGGGAGTTCCTCTCAAAGACAAGGATTATAATATATTACATATGATAGAAACCCGATGACACTGTTGTCATGACTCGAACAAGACAATTGGAGGATCCTTGATGAACCTGGTCGTCACTAGGATGGATAATTAATTTTTAGTCTACATTCATGTGCCCAAGTTAGAACCTTCAGGAAAGAAGGGAACATTCATGGAATATTCCAAGTATTCAAAGGCTTACAAATTATACATCCTAGGATGGAGGAAAATTGAAGTTAGTCGGGATGTAACCTTTGAAGAAGAAATGGCTATCCGAAAAGGAATATCATATGTGGAGATCAATGGTGATGAAGAGATGAGATCAGCTCCCCTCCAAACATTAAGAGGGAGCCTGAAGAAATGAATAAAATTATCAGCCCCATTGATCCAATTGAGCTAGATGATGCTCCCACATATATGGCAATAAGCCAAAAAATAACCAAATTGGCATGAAAATTTTTGTAGAATGCAGAGGAGCATTAAGCATATGGGAGCATTGAAAAATACAAGGCCAAATTTGTTTCCAGAGGTTTCTCTAGGAAAAAGGGAGTCAATTATGATGATAGATTTGCTCATGTGGATCAATATACTGCCATCAAATCGATCATTTCTATTACTTCAGCAATGGGATGGAAGTTGTATTAGATAGATGTCAAGACAACCTTTCTCAATGACATTGTTGATACATTACTTCTTGAGATTATAAGCATGCTAAGCGAAGAAGAATAATTTCCTAGGAAAAGGAAAATACCCCATAGATATACTGAAGAGATTCAAAATGTTGGACAACAAGTCCATAGCTACTCTGATGGATGCAAATTTGAAGAAGCTGAGAGATTCTGCTTCAGATTCAAATTTGATATATCCCATTATGTATCACCAGTTGATTGGGTCCTTGATGTATCTGACAAACACCATACCGGATATTTGTTTTGCTGTGAATTCCCTCAGTTAGTTCATGTGCGAACCGAGGCAGATTCACTGGACTACTGCAAAACATGTGCTCAAATACTTATTTGGCACTGTGGGATATGATCCACAATAGAATTTATATTGTGACTTGAGATTACAAGGGTTTATAGACTCAAATTGGTATGGATGCACTACATATAGGAAGAGCACTTCAGGATGTTGTTTCAGTTTGAGTTCTGCAGTAATTCCCTAGTATAATAGGAAGCATAACCCAATAGCTCTCGGTATTGAAAAGAACGAGTATATGGCTACAAGTTCAGCATCCCGAGATGTAGATTAGGTTCGTAAACTTATTGCAGGATTGTTTGGCCAGATTCTAGATCCAACTATGATTCACCATGATAACCATAGTTGTGTGTAGATGTCACTGAATCTCGTATTTCATGACAAGTCAAAGCACATAGATATTAAATATCACTTCATACATGATATGGTGTAGAAAGGTGTGGTCTAGCTCTAGTATATTTCAACAGATGAAGAGACTTTAGATGTTCACACCAAGCCTCTTCCTGGGATGAATATTGAATACTTTCATAGAAAAATTGGAGTAGAAGAGAATGTATCCCTCCTTGAGAGGGAGAGATGACTGAGAGACATTTACCATAATTTTTCCCAGGTACCTCTGCTCATACAGTTTCTCAGCCAAGCATGGGAGAAATCCCATCGACAGATGAGACAGACAGGTAGTAGATGTTCGAGTTCACACATGTGCCTCTGCTCGTCCAGGTGCTTAGCTAGGTATGGGAGAAATCCCATCGACAGATGAAACATGTCCAGGTAGTAGATGGTCGGGTTCACACAGGTGCCTCTACTCATTCAGGTGCTCATCCAGGTATGGGATAAATCCCATTGGAAACTGATTAGACAAGTAGCAGATGGCCGTATGGTTGCACATGTACCTCTACTCATTCGGATTCTCTGCCAAGTATGTGATTAACCCATCGGCTGATGAGATGAACATGAAGTAGATGGTTGTGCACATTTACTCGTTCATGTTATTAGCCAGGTATGGGAATACCCCATCGACATATGAGATGAACATGTAGTAGAGGTTCATACATATTTACTCATCCAAGATCCTTAGCCAGGCATGGGTGTATTCCATCAACAATAGAGATAGATAGGTAGCAAAAGATTTTCTCTCAGACATCCGGATAGAAAAAATTCATAAAGACAACCTTTAGTATGTTTAGATATTATAGAGACAATATATATGTACATATGAAACCCACATGATTGCGATGCTGATGAATATCGAAGAATACCTTGCTTGTTGAGAGGGAGTGTTGGAGTTTGTGCAACTTCAGAAGCTATTATGTTCTTGTATTGTACCTCCTACATGAGATGAACTTATTGCAATCAATCATACAAACCTTAGAAGAATAATGTATACCATGGGGATAAAAGTGTTGTGAATATTAATTAAATATTATTAATTATAAATAATTATATTATTAGAGCTTATTGTACATTTATATTCATCATCTAATACATTATTATGATTTATCATTCAATATGAAAGTTAGATTTGACTATTAACCGACCAACTAGATATGATTTCTCCAAGTGGTATGAGAGAGGTTTCTCTCCTACTCTGAGCTCGGACTTGGATCATCAATATTTTTCAGCTGCTTACTCCTCTATCCAATCCTTTCCCCACCCCAAAACTCTCCCCTCTCATTGAACATATCCACATCTCCCTTAACTCCATCCTTCTGCTTCCCCATCCACTCCACCATCGAACTCTCACGCGCTGCTCCTCGCGGCCCCCATTTGCTGCTCCACCATATCCCACGTGCCTGGTTCCTCCACCATATCCATCTCCCATGCACTTGATCTCCTCCACATAGCCCTGCACACATCCACACCGCAGCCTGCACATCTCCTCGCGCCCTCCATTTCCCCAACGCCCTCCTCCACCATCTGCGCTTCCACCTCATGCCTTCACCTTCCACCTGCGCTCGCCCCAACATCCGCCAGCCACACGTAATCCTCCACCCAACACTTCTCTCAACACACTATTCCTCCTTCTAACTATATTTTCTCAGCCCTTAACGCCCAACCCCTAAATGCTCCATATCCATACCCACCTGCTACACTTCTCACTCCTTCGCACGTTATATCGTCTCATCCTCCACACGCGTAGTCCAAAACAACACGTGAACCCTAAACCCTGAAAAAAAAAACAAATTTTAATAACATATTATATAACAATAAAATTATTATTACAATATTTATTCTTATAAACTATATAAATTTAAATATTATTATATAATAATATTATTATTACAATATTTAATTTTAAAACTATATACCATATTTTATATAGTATATATATATATATAGATATATATATATATATATATATAAACAATAATACTATTAATTTATTAATTAATATTTATTATTATTGAAGGAAACTTAGAAAATTTGTATAAAACATTTTTCCACCCCTCACAAGCCAAAATAGCGTCCAAGTACACACCTCCACATACAAGGTCCAAGACCATGGCATAACTAAAAGAAAAAATCCAAAAAAATGGAGAAAGACATCAATCCCCTTGTCGCTAACCAAAAAAGCTTGAAGGAAGATATGAAAAATAAGATTACAGTACTTAAAGACAAGCTTGTTATGGTACTGGAAAGAAGGCTGGATAATTTGACATCCTGAATGAAAAACAAAGAATTGGATGACAAAATGAGTACCATGACTCAAAATATAAACACCTTAACACAGAACTTGAGAACCATGATGCATAACCATAATACATTAATCGAGGTGTTACAAAGACTCATACCTAGTTTGGACAACAGTCTAGACATGTTAGATGCGTCATTTCATGTTTCCACACAGGAAACATTCACAAAGAATCAATAATATTTGCAAAAATAAATAAAGATTAACAATACAACGCTTAAACAAGAGATAGAAACAAAAATACTCCCATATATGGAGACACAATTAAACAACAAAATAGACGCTATGAGTAAGATAATATAGAATAAAAAAACTAAAAATTACCACCAACAATGAAGCAATTCAAATATGCCACTTGCATCGTCCAGTATCTTCGAGCCACCATCAAACGGTAAAGAAAAAGGAAAACAATATCATCCTTACATAGTGTACCCACCTAAGGAAAAAATAGAGTTGTCGAAATACAATGGAAGTGAAGACCAATGCATTTCCTGGCTAAACAAGGTGGGAGAATACTTCGACATTTACAATATTCAATCCGACGAGGAGAAGGTGAAATATGCGTCAATGGATATGAAAGGGTATGCCTATAATTGGTACTTATGGTGGAAGAGAGACAATTTTTCCTACACGTGGAACTTGTTCAAAAATGTTTTTTAATAGGTTTCAAGGAATCAAAGAAGATGATTTTTTCAATAAACTTACCAGATTACCATAGGTTGGAAGCGTTGAGGAATTCACACATTAGTGGGAATCCTTATCGACATGAGTATTTGGGTTGTCTGACAAGCAAATAATTGAAACCTATTTAGTAGGTCTTAAACCATACCTCCAAAAAGAGTTAAAGTTACATGACATACCTAATGTATAAGTAGCAAGATATAAAGCCAAAGCTGTAGAATGAAAAATTGGAAGGAATAAGAACAAGAGGTGATAACCATTATCGACAAGAAAAAGAGACACAATGTAGGTACTGTGAAGATACTTGGTCACTTGGCCATCAATGTCACAAACCTCAATCATATGCCTATGAAATGGAAAATAGGTCAAAGTCATCTAACAGTTACTCTGATAATAGAAAAAAGAAGAAAAACATATGTCATCGATGTGGTGATGACCGGACCCTTGGCCATAAATGTAGGAACAATCGGACAATATAATGCAGAATCATCAATGGAAAGGAAGTGCAAGTCTTTGCACCAAAAATATCGTCCGATTCTAATACTGATACCGAATCATAATGAAGGATGACATTAGGAAATTACTCAAGCTTTGAGGACAAAGCTTTTCCCAAGGGGAAGGCAATGTTGTGAATATTTAATTAAATATTATTAATTATAAACAATTAGATTATTAGGTTACTAATGAAAGGGCGTAACCCTTAACTATGCTAGCTCAAGTCGTATAAAGGAGAGATTATTATACATTTATATTTATCATCTAATACATTATTCTTATTTATAAATCAATATGAATGTTAGATTCGACTATTAATTGACCAACCGGATACGGTTGCTCCAAAAGGAAATCAAAAGAAAAGACAAAATAAAAATTATGTTTCTCCCCCAAGTGAAGCCGGCCCCAGTTAAATTCTTAGTGGAAATAGGAGGTGCCACTACTCATTATTCCACACACAAAAGCACAACATCACAATGAAGTTCACAGTTTTCTGGGAGAGAAAGAAGTTCTCAAATACTGTAGAAGAAGACTTTTTTTCAGGGTTTCTATCTTTGGAAAGATTTTCCATATTTTCTCTTTCTTCTTCATTGTACTCAGATCTTATAATCATCATTTCTAGACGAGGGTTGTTGGGTTTTCTCCCATTTGGGTTTCCCAAGATATAAATACTTGTGTTATTATTTTGTGCTTTGTCTATCTTCTAGTGATCCTATTGATTAATACAATTAAGATATATTGCTATAATATTATGAAAATCTAACAATAAGTCTACAATTTATTTCACGGGGGCAAGTGAGGAAGATATGAGACATATTTTCTAGTCCTTTTCATATAAGAAGGTTGATTTGCAAATAAGATTTAAATACTTAGGGTTTTATTTAAAACCAATTGATTACGACAAAAAAAAATGGGACTAGTTTATAACCAAAGTGGAGAGAAGAATTTATGTTTGGTGTAATAGATAGTTATTGCATGGGGGGGGGGCTTATCTTAATGAACTCTATTTAGAAGTTATAATTGGTTATTGAATGCCTCTTTCTTATATCCTAAAAGGAGTTTTAGAGAAAACATGGAAAATCAACCTCACGTTTCTTTGGCCAATAAATAAAGAAACAAGATGTATCCCTATGGTTAAATGGAAAAGAACTATGCTCGAAGGTTGGGGCTAAAAAACATTCAAGGCTTCGATAAAGTACATGTTGGAAAAAGTGTGTGGAAGCTCAATTTAGGAAATAGTCTTTAGTATCAATTGGTCTCTCAAAAGTATATAAATCCAGAATCAATTGAGGAATAGGTAATGAATCCGTCCAAATCCTATCACAATGTTTCAATAATCTAGAAAACAATTGTGTTAGCTTTTCCTTTAGTTGGGAGATAGTTAGTTTTGAAGGTGGGTAGAGGTAGAAAAGTTGGGATGAATGAAAATAATGAATTGGATGTGGTACAAATTACAGGTATTTGAAGGCTTACTCCATAATCTATTTGAGAAAGGATTATTCAAACTTTTCCAAGTGGATAACCTAGGCCTCTTCTCAATATGGAGCCAAGAATGGAAATCGACAAAAAACGTTGTTTTTTCAAATGGCGAGACCTTGTAATGGGAAATATATAAAAAAATTATAATAATAAGTCATGTTAGGACCAAGGATGCAATGGATGACCTGATATGTTCCAAAAATCTAGCTAGGGGAATCTACACTCCCAAGGTAGGTTATAAGGCTATATGTGAAGGGAAAGGTCTCAATATTCCTGTTTGGTGGTGGAATGTTTTCTAGAAATTTAGATGTCTATTAAAATTTTTGTATATTTATGTGTTTGGATCTTAGTAATAAGGTTTTAATGCAGGTATATGGAAAAAATATGTTCATAAGGACTTGGTAGATGTCGTTTATGTAAAGAGAAGGAAGACTCAGCACAACATTTGATTGTGTTTGTGTTGATACCATTCATGTCTAGAAGGAAGTGGAGGCTATCATACGATTAGTTGATGTATGGAAAGTGGGTAAATAATTGAGAAAAGCTTAAGATCTTTTTGTGGGAATTTGGTAGTTAACAAATCAAATGCCCTATACCTTACAACTACATAGGGAACTTGGTTGGTGAGGAATGATAGTTATTTTTAATGTAAAGCAATGCTAGCAATCCAGTTTGACTCATAGGGTATGGAAATCCTTAATAATTTTAAACAAGAAAAAAAATAAAATCCTCTGAGAAAAATTATTGGAGAATAAACTCGCGGATATGGGGCTTCGACTTATTTTGAACTAGCATCTTGATGTGATCCTCATATCAGTGGAGTGGGTGGAGTTGTGTTATTGAAGGAATCACATTTTAAGCTTTAAAGTAGGCCTTGATAAAGGGTCAAATATATTTGTTGAACTAATGGCCTCAAAGATAACCTTTATGCTTGGAGTAGAAAAAATGTGCTTCCAAAATTAGATATTTGGGACTCACTTGTGATGATAAGATGGTTGATGGGTTTAAATACTTTGGAGAATTTTTGTTGGGACCAATATTAGAAGATATTGAAATTTTTGAAGTGTTCTTTAACATTTCTTCCTTTCATCATGTATACAAGGAGAGAAATGAGGTGGTAGATCAAATTTCCAAGGTGGTTTACAACTAGAAGCAGGAAAATGATATATGGGAAGAAGTGGAAGGCAAGTCCTTCGAATACGATCAACAATACTTTTCTTAGGTATTTGTTATGCATTTAATAATTATATGGTTGAAGGGGATTGTGCCCTTGAATTTTTTTATATGAAAAACAAATATGAGATTGCTCTTCTTCCAAATTATACCACCACATAAATCTTGGAACACAAATATGAAATGTACTAGGGGCATAAATTACAATTCTTTTCTATGTTTGACAATTGCAGTGAAATTTGCTTTGACTTCGTTCATGTAAATAGAATTTTTAAGAATTGTACACGGGATATGCAAGGTTGTAGTTAACGTAGGGTTGTAGTGGCACACTTTTTCAAGATGTTAGTGCTAGAAATTGTTCTCAGACTGCTAAAGAACAAGCCAACACAATCTCAATAAATAAAATTAAGTAAAACAGGTTTTTATGGTATTGGTTTTAAAAACTTCATCAGCAAAGAGGAAATAAACATCCACAAGCTAATACAGAACTGAATCATGCAAGTTGGATAAACTGGGGATCAAACACATCCCAATAAGCCATAAACATTACACATGAAATACTAATTCCACCCATAGGCTACAAGCATTTACATGATTAAACCTTTAAACAGGAAATGAAATTGTAGACTGAGAAATCAACCAGATTAGAAATGAAAAAGCATGAAAGGTAAAAGGGATTATCATTTTATATATAATCAGTAACAGTCATCCACTTACATAAGAGTTATAAGTGCTAGCTTGAGAAATCAAAACTCCAAAAGCCTCTCCTTGAGTGAAAAATCCCACCCCAAAACTGTATGTTTGTCTTCCTTTTATCATTGCAAAAGTAAAGTAGTTCCATAACTACCTTCTAGGTCAAAATTTGAAACAGTTACATCAATTAGTTACATGATAACTCAAAATATTTAAAGACAATTAACCCAAAAACAACAAATCGGATTTGGGGAAATTTGGTGAATTTCTGAAAATTTGGGTCTCAAAGACGCCTTCATATCTCTCGATCCGGGACACCTGTGAAAAAATTGAGAGTTTTTAAAAAAAATGAGTATGTCATGAACAAAAAAATCTCTTGGTTTTTCAAAATTAACCATCAATTGATCGGAATACGTGCTACAAATTTGTGACTAAAACAGGAAATTATTAAATAATTCAAACCCTGCAAATAGGCCACAAAGATAAATTTTAATCTCTCAAACGATAATAGCTGTTGCAAAACTGAGAGAGGTTTTTATGAATGAGTCTGTTGTGGAAAAAAACCTCTTTTTGTTTTTCTGAATTCATTTCCATCTTCTCGTAATATGCTCCCAATGACAATGACAAAAACAGAAAAAACAGAGCTGCTACAGGAATCTCCTCATGAAAATATTTGACAAAGGACTAAAAAATGAGAGTTAGATTATAAATCAAAACTTGGAATAAAATTTTATTATAATTTTTTGAAAGCTTAAAGATGTACATATTAACTAATAAGCCCAAAAGACAAATCTTAAAACTAAAATAATGAAATAATCCAACCATTAAAAGCATTAAATCCAACCAAAATTATTGATTGTAAAAAATTATTAAAATCAACATAAAATGTAAAATCATTTTAAACCAACGGTTGAAAATTAGGACAAAAAGAACAGATAAAATAAGAACAAGATCTAGTTATAACAACTGGCTCTTGCTACGGGATGAAGTCCTCCTTGTGAGGCTTCAAGAACCTGTAGACCTTGTGCCTTATTCATTGGGTGATGGAATCATTTACTAAATCTCTACAACTTTCTGAAAATTTGAACACATACCTCTGAAATGAAAAAATACTGCTACAAACCAGCATACTGAAAAGAATCTACATGCTCGTATAGCGAGCTTATTCTGCTATTTACTCCTACTTCTAATCGGAGGAAACAACCCAATCAAGTGTAATCATACTTCCAGTGAAGCCAAGAAACCATTTGACTGAGAATCATAATTCCATGCATGCTACTATTTGAGAAAACCCACAAAAGATGTGATAAATGCAATAAAGAGTTTGTAGGCAGCTGATACTTATGACTGGAAATAGGAAGTATGCCAAAAGCTGGAGCATTAGAAGTCTTTGAAAAATACAACTCCATCCAAGAAGCCACGGGATCATGAAATTTCCGATTTAAAACTTCAATGTCTTCATTATATTCATCATAAAGTGAAGCATTATCTTCCTCTCCATTGTTGTTCTTTTTAAACTTTGGATCAAGAATGGAAACCAAGAGCTTTTCAAACTACTTCTCGATCTTTAAATAAAACCCTTGATCAAAACTTGAACAAATAAAATTCTGAAAGTGACCATAAGTCAAGAATGGCAACTTATTTGTTATATCAATAGTAAGAGGTTGAAGAGTAGCAACTTATTCTTCATAACATGATAATCCCATAGCAGGAACTAAGAAATTTCTACTATAATCCATTGAAAGTATATTATCATCGAAAAAGTCGGCAAACTGATATGAAGAATCAACACAAGCGTCATTTATATCCTTATTCATATGAAATTCTAAAAATGATGAAGAAAATTGTCTTAAATATGAATGATACCTGCTTTCTTCTTCCTGTTCATAAGCTTGTATATCTTCAACATGAGCCTGATCTTGAAGCATTTTGCAAGCTTGAATGTTCTCCTCCACTCCTTTTGCATCCTCAAACAATTGTATTAAAGATGATTATTTCCTTTCTAACAGGAAAAAGACAAGATATGAATGTTGAGCCATAACATAATATACCATAGCAATTTTTTCCGAAGGTCTGATCTCTGGAGGCATACTGATATAAAAACTTTGAAACCTCCAATTAAATTTAGTAATTGGCTCATCATTCTCTCTTTTCAAACTATAAAATCCGGAAAGAAATTGATCATAAGATTTATTCTTACCCCAATACTTCAAAAAGACATCATGTAACTCTTCTCACGATCCAATTGAATCAACTTTTAAATTTCGAAACCAAAACCCGACATCTCTAGCAAAGGATTTCGAAAATAACCTCATGACAACATCCTCATTCATGATTTCAAAATTATCAATGAAATTATGAAAAGATTCTAAATGCTTCTCTGCTATAATATGGTCTTTTCCAGTAAAATGGGGAAGATATTCAACAAAGTAGGAAGGGTAGGGATGTAAGAGAGATGGCAGCCTAAGAGGTTTAAACATCTTCTATCTGAGTCTAGACTGAAAATCTGTGAGTTGAAAATGAGGTTCAACAAGATGTTTGCAAGTTTCAGCAGTGATGGTAGAAGGTAATAGATTAGCTTTATTCTCTACAAGATGACCAGAATAATCAGCTTCAAGAGATATGGGTATATATATATATATATATATCATGCTGCACATGTATTTCAAATGAAGGAATAGGATCAACATCAATAAAACAAGAAGAATGCATATTTTCTTCTTCCAAAGAGGGATATGTACTTGAAGGTTTATGATCATCGGAATAGACAAAACAAAAAATAATTCTTTTGACATGCAATGGGAAAGATAGGAAAGAATTGATGTATAAGAACAAAACCTCATGGAGGAAAGTAACAAGCTAATACCCAGTCTTTCCATTTGGCTTCATTTTTATGTCAGCAAAATTCTCCTTGTAGTGGAATCTTTAATCGTGGAGTCGCCGGTGAAAAACTGTGGTCTAAAAGATTTTTTGACTTTGTTCACCTCTCAAAATCAGATGAATAATGATATCCCAAGGAATATATACTTCAGCTTTGTCCCCGACAAGGGCACCAAAGATGTTAGTGCCAGAAATTGTTCTCAGACTACTAAAGAACAAGCCAACACAATCTCAATAAATAAAATTAAGTAAAACAGGTTTTTAGGGTTTTGGTTTTAAAAACTTCATCAGTAAGGAGGAACTAAACATCCACAAGCTTATACAGAAATGAATCATGTAAGTTGGATAAACTGGGGATCAAACACATCCCAATAAGCCATAAACATTACACATGAAATACTAATTCCACCCACAGGCTACAAGCATTTACATGAATAAACCTTTAAACAAGAAATGAAATTGTAGACTAAGCAATCAACTAGATCAGAAATGAAAAAGCATGACAGGTAAAAGGGCTTATCAGTTTATATATAATCAATAATAGTCATCCACTTACATAGGAGTTATAAGTGTTAGCTTGAGAAATCAAAGCTCCAAAAGCCTCTCCTTGAGTGAAAAATCCCACCCCAAAACTGTATGTTTGTCTTCCTTTTATCATTACAAAAGTAAAGTAGTTCCATAACTACCTTCTAGGTTGAAATTTGAAGCAGTTACATCAATTAGTTACATGATAACTCAAAATATTTAAAGACGATTAACCCAAAAATAACAAATCGGATTTGGGGAAATTTGGCGTATTTCTAAAAATTTGGGTCTCAAAGACTCCTTCATATCTCTCGATCCGGGACACCTGTACAAAAACTGAGAGAGGGTTTTTTAAATGAGTATGTTATGAACAAAAACCTCTCTTTGTTTTCAAAATTCCCCTTCAATTGATCAGAATACATGCTGCAAATTTGTGACTAAAACAAGAAATTATTAAATAATTCAAACCCTGCAAATAGGCCACAAAGATGAATTTGAATCTCTCAAGCGATAACAGATGTTTCAAAACTGAGAGAGTTTTTTGTGAATGAGTCTGTTGTGGAAAAAAAACTCTTTTGGTTTTCCTGAATTCGTTTCCATCTTCTCGTAATCTACTCCCAATGACAATGACAGAAACAGGAAAAACAGAGCTGCTACAAGAATCTCCTCATGAAAATATTTGACAAAGGACTAAAAAATGAGAGTTAGATTATAAATCAAAACTTGGAATAAACTTTTATTATAAGTTTTTGAAAGCTTAAAGATGTACACATTAACTAATAAGCCCAAAATACAAACCTTAAAACTAAAATAATGAAATAATTCAACCATTAAAAGCATTAAATCCAACCAAAATTATTGATTGTAAAAAATTATTAAAATCAACATAAAATGTAAAATCATTTTAAACCAACGGTTGAAAATTAGGACAAAAAGAACAGATAAACTAAGAACAATATCTAGTTATAACACAAGGTATTGATGATTCTTTGCGAGGAATCAAACTATGTTGAAAGGCATATGAATAATGTAATTTTTTTTATGAGAAATAAAATTACATTTATTTTTTAGGAAAAACAAAACAAAGTGCCACTTTAAAATTAAAATAAATGTTAGAATATTTGACAATTAATTCATACAAATAAAAACTAATAAATTAGTTTTATTTTCATAATATATATTCTCGATGATGGGCCACATTAGTGTGGTTCAAAATGTTGATTCAAAAATATATTTGACCATTTCAAAAGAAACTCCATGCAATGACATAAATTGCAAAATATTGAGACTTGAAACTCAAAAGAATTTATGAATTACTATAAGATATCATCCATCCTCCCTATGAGCAATTTCGGTGCATTGGTAAAGCAAAAAATCATGAGAAACCACTTGATGAGAGCTTCTTTGGACTTGAATATTGTCTTCAATACATCAATTTGCTCAATTGGCACTTGGTGATATCGTAACTATAGATCCAATCTTATTACATAATTGACCACCCTAGAGGATGATAAAGAAGATCATAAATATGGGGGATTATATATTTATTAGTGAGTGCAGTGTTTTTTAAGTCTATGTAATCAATACAAAGTCACCTTGTCTTTTCTTTCTTCTAGAATAACATAATTGGACACCTATAAAGAGAGGAGCTTGGTTGAATATGGCCCTTTTTAATTAGCTCTTGAATAAAACACTTTATTTCTTCATTCTCCATAAGAGAGTGAGTGCAGTGTTTTTTAAGTCTATGTAATCAATACAAAGACACCTTGTCTTTTCTTTCTTCTAGAATAACATAATTGGACACCTATAAAGAGAGGAGCTTGGTTGAATATGGCCCTTTTTAATTACCTCCATGGATTGTTCTAGTTAGATCAAAGAGATTTTGGTAATTGAAACTACCTTTGGTGCACTCTAAATATGAGCTTTCAAAGTAATGATGACATTATGGAGCCTAGACTTGTAAATAACATGATGCTTCCACAATATATAGTTGTCTTAAAATAATATCACAAACTTCAAGAGGGGAAACATCACATAGTACCTCATCTTTGAAGGACTTGATGTCATAGTGTTGGTGAAATTGTTGGTTGATGTGAATGTCACATCCCTGACTCAACCAACCAATAGTGTATGACCAGGGTGCAATGTTGTCGATCAATTCAATATTTTGATGACATTTAATGATATCAAGTTCTTCTAGTTGTTGCTACCAACAATTGAATGTAGCATAGTCCCCTTCACACACATTTATTAGTGGAAGAGGTTCTCACCTTCCTTAGGTTCCTCTAGTTAGATATTTACAATATTGATGGTAACACCAGGTTATCCATCAATGATCCATTTTTACTTAGCTAGATATAAATCGAAGTCTAAGTAAGAATATTATTTTGAGGATTTCAACTTGGCCAACAATTACTACTTGGAGTGACATTTATTAGTGTTGTGCTAAGGGATTTTTTGGAAGTGACACCACTTTCTAGTGTCCTTCTTCAACTTCTTGTTACAATTTCTTTGCTTGTGACTTGCATTGACTATCCTAAGGTTGGATATCCTCTATATATCCTTTGTTCTACAACTTGGGATCAACTTTATAATTCCTTTGTTGTTCCAGTTTTATAGATCCAAACTCCCTCTTACTCTCTTCTTGAACTTTGCTCGATCTTGATAAAATATCGATAAGTGGCTCCCAATAAGGATATGTACACAAAATCCATTTTTGTTTGGATGCACTTATATATGCCATTGTATTATTAGATCCAAGTGAATCTTAGATCCTTTGAGTCTTAGCTTTGTCTGCAAGGTATAGAGTATATTAGTGTGCTTTGACACTATCTTGTCTCTCTTTTGGCACAAATTTGTCCATTTTGTGTATTGGTCTTCTTAGTTTCTGATATGGTAAAATTACTCCTTCAGAGCATTAGTGAAATCTACCTAAGTGAGTTTTTCCCTAATTGTTCAATACTCGTCTCTAACATGTTTCACATAGTTTGTGTCCCACCAATATTTGACACAAGGAAATGACTCAAGGATTGCATATGCGATCTTTTGATTGTTTGATTTTTTTTAATATTGTAATAACCCTTTAGCAGACTTAGACATTTCTCCAAATAATATGCATCTATATAGTATTCAAAGAAAGGGATGTCAAAGTTAACTTGTACCCTGAAGGTTGTTATACACTTTAACTGATTTCTTGTCAAAGGTATCACCATTGATAGTCATCGAAGGATCTAGGTAAAGTTATCCATCATCTCACTCCTTTGTCATACAAGGTATTCCTTGAGAAACAACTTGATGGGATCTCCAAATATATTGTATTTCCTTTGACCCACCATCGTAGGTTACTAGGGCCAATGAGGGTGGTATTCACCATGGTTAATTGATTTGAGGCCCAAATACTTATACACTAACCTCAACAAGGACATGCATGGAAAAGAACAAAGAACAAATTGCTCTGATACCACTAAACCATATCACGTGGAGATAGAAATGAATATATAAACATAGGTGGAATCACATAGAGTTATTTTAGAAATCAATACAATATAGTGGAAACTAAACTCTATTAATGAATAAAAAGAAAAAACATTGCAATATGCAAAGCAATACAAATTAGATAGAATAATGGTTGATATCTTTTAGGTGAAATTGAAAAACCAAATTGAAAAAGTTGACATGATCTAGATGTTATTATGGTTTAGAATTATTATGCTAGGAATTCTAGCATATGGAGGTTAGGGTTTTGGTGATGGTCTTGGTTATCGTGGCAATGAACATGTTTTTTAGGGGGGTTTCCTGAATATTGGAGATGATTGTGTCCTTAGTGGATCAGTGTTGGCTACATTTATGGATGATTGTGTCCTTAATGTTTTTTACAATTACATTTGGAACCCCTGATGCAAGATAACAGAGAATTAAGGCACCCCAGGTGTAATCATTGAGAAAGAGAGAAGAGTAAATGATTGACTGATCCAATTGTATTCCTTGCACACAATTTAACTTGCAACTATTGGTCTCATGTAAGAAGTAGATAATTCTTGCATGGGAGAAAGTGGTCTCATGTAGAAGATAACGAATACCTGCATGGAGAATTGATCTACATATCGATCTCATCAATCCTTCACAACCACTCCACAATGAATTTTAATTTTTGGCATATATATTTTCTCTTCTGAATTCAAAATGAACTTTCCTTCCAACTAGATTCTAGACCACCTAGTTAGGATGCTAACTCAAGTGTCATCATGCAAGTGTCATTTTTTAGTTTAACATAAGTGTCATCTTTTAGTTTAACTAAACTATTGTCATGAAAAACACTTTAGTTAACTAGATATTCTTTATTATCACTTAGTTAACTTCTTTTAACTGGAATCCTTCTTGATTACATCATTGAAGTGAACAATTCGAGTCATCCTTTATTAATTGAAGTCTTCTTTATAAATATCACTGAAGTTAACAAGTCGAGTTCTTCCTCAATTCACTAAAGACTTTATCATCATGAGCAATTTGAATGATCTATATTCTCAATGCATATTATCCTTATCTCTTATCTTATCTACATGGTCCACATGTGCCAACTTTAATTTTTCTATCATATCAATTGTACTAAGGACATTTTCCAATAATGTGATCATATTGTTTTACTATCATTCCAAGTGGTCATATTATAAATTAATTCACTCTAGAGGTGGCCAATCTCTAGAGGATACTTACTAGCTCATCCATCTCGAGTGATCGTGGTTAGTAATACATCACACATCATACATGCTTCAACATGCAAATAATTACCTATACACACGAGGATTCAGATTGACACACAAGTCCTTAGCCTTGTCCAAAAAAATACTGTACAACATAATCACTTTCACATATCACAGTGCATTCCTTAAAACATGAGGGTTATACTTTACACATAATGTTTCTTAGTCATCCTTGAGTCCAAATCAAGAATATACTCCAAGTTTCTTGTTTTCAACTCAATATCCCTAAGGCACTACCTCGACACACGAGGCATAATCCTGAAAAAAAATATCAGCTTGGAGAATGACTCATGGCATTGTAACTTTAACATCCCTCTCAGTGAGGGAGACATTCTTGTCCATTCCAAGATTGTCTTGGAAGTACCTATACTTTGTCAAGGACAAATACTTAGTCTACATATATACAATCTTCTCATCAATAGCAATGTACTAAAGTCTTATGGAACATCACTGGACCACATCTCTGATGTAGTGATACTTCATCTCATAGTGTTTCAACTTGTCATGAAACATAGGTTTTTTTGAGAGCTTAATGCATCTCTAATTATCAGAGCAAATGACCATAGTCTCAATCTTCTTTGTGAACAATCCCGCAAGTAGCTTCCTAAGCCACATAGCTTCTCGACATGCAATACTAACTGCAATATACTCTACTTATGTAGTACTTTGGGATATGGAAACCTGCTTTTTGCTGGAACAAGAGATCATAGTTGTACCCAAGCTAAAATAAAATCTAGATGTACTCTTTCAACCCACAATACTACCACCCCAATCAAATTTGACATAACCAAGTAGCATCAGTCCTCCACTGGAGGCATAACTGAGTCCATAAGCAATAGTACCTCAAAGGTATCTAAGCACACGCTTAGTAGCAACCCAATGTATATTTCTAGGCTCATACATGAAGTGACTCAAGATACTCATAACATAACATATGTCGGGTTTGGAATGCATTAATTACATCAAGGAATCAATGAGTTGTCTATACATAGTAGGATCCACTAGATCTGATCTAGATTATGACTCATGTAGTTTCTTCAGATTAGAAACCATTGGTGTAGTCATGGATTTGCAATCCATCATACCAAACTTATGCAACACATTAATTGTGTACTGTCCTTGCGAAGGGAAAATCTCATTTCCTTTGCAAAAATTCAAGACCAAGAAAATAGTGCATAATACCTAAGTCTTTCATTTAAAACTCTTAAGAGAGCTCCCTCTTGCACCAAAATATTTATTGTTCGTATCCAGTAAGGAACAAGTTATCAACATAGAGAACCAATATTAGAGGTTGGTTCTTCATAAAATTGAAGTACAAGTTAGGGATATCGTCACTCTTGGAGAAGGCCAAGATATGAAGATATTTGTTAATCCTCAAATACCAAACCCTTAGGGATTTATTAACCCCATACAAGGATTTCTTCAGTTTGTGTGCACGAGACACCTTCCCATGAAATACAAACCCATCAGGTTTTTTAGGATTATTAATCCTCCCTTGTCTAATTTGGTCATTATTTCTAAATCAGGAGTCATGTATAAATCAGGAGTCCTTTCAACCTATTTTTAGTCACTAGCACCGTGGGTCCACTTGTCCTAATTGGGGTACATTCACTAGTTACTAAAGTGTGGGGAACACTAATTGAGGCCAACTACCACTGATTTCACTTGCATGCATTAGTTTAGGAGCCACAGGGAGTGACGATACCAACCTCCATCAGTTGAGTTTAGTTGGTGACTAGTCAATATCAGTTAGGAGTCAGTTACATTCAGTTCTAGTTCCCTACACTCAGTTCTATTCAGTTAGTGCTAGGATTGCATGGATGCAAGTAGGTGCGGTGCATTTACTCACCTACCTCAGTCAGTTAGACTAGTCAACACTGAATTAAATACTTGAATTTGGATTTTGAACTCCGATAATGAATTAGACAAGGTCAGTTAACCATTAAGTCAAGTAGAGTCCAACCAATTCAAATTTCATCACATGGATTCGAATTACATGTGGCTATTTAGCCATTGTACTTCATTTTAATTAATTATATAAATAATTTTGATTAATGAAAGCATTCAGAGTTGCAAGCCATTTTTGCACTGTTTCATTCTTCAATTACTGAGTAAATTGTGTGATCTATTTTGTGAGTTGTGTGTTGATCCATATATCTATGTGCTCAATTTAATATGGTATCAGAGCCTCAGTATGACAAGGAACTTCTCCTACTATAGATCCATACTTGGATAATAAAAAATTGAGCAAAATTGCTCCTTCTAGTACCACACCAGAAGCGGAGAATTTACCACTTAATATCCCAAGTTAAAGAATTGTTGATCAAGATTTCTTGATCAACTATGCTGGGTGTGAAGGAAATTCCAAAAGTACAGAATTTCTACCTTATTTTTTTTGTTTGATTGTGTGATTTACAGGTTTATCAGTCCTCTTCATGACATTCGCTATAATAAACTCAGTCTCCTTATCTGTATTCGCTACAGAACATCAGTCCTCTTCTTTGCATTCTAAATGGATCCTCCAATGGACCTTCTAACTCCTTTAAACTATCACAAATGGAAGGAGGACATGGAGATGTAGCTACACTCCAAAAGACTCTTCATACTCATAATGGAGATAGAGAAAGAGCCAATTCATTATGTTGACAAAGAAAAGTACTGTAATAGGCTTGATGAAGCCTACAGATGCTTGTGCCTCTCAATATCTCAAGATCTTATCTTCCAAATCAATGGATTGAAGACTCCTAAGGAGGATTGGGATAAGCTTGCCTCCTTATTTGACAAGTAGGATGATCTAAGGATCTATCAGCTGGAGAATGAGCTAATCTCTCTCCATCCAGCCAATTTTGAAACACTAAATGAATTCTTCACAAAATTCAAGAATCTAGTGTTCCAATTGAAGTTGTGCAAGGTAGATAAGGAGGACGATCAACTCATCCTTTCCATTCTCTCCAAAATTGGTGCAGACTATTCAGTATTTGTATCAACATCTCATTCTATGAATCGCTCTACTCCAAACTGGAAGATTCCTACTCTTAACTCTTTCATTGAATCTCTCACTCATGAGCATGACAAGTTGATCCAAATGGAGATCATTCGATCTTCTAGAGATCAAGCACTTGTTGTAGGAGGACCTAAGGTAGCGAATGATAAAGGGAAGAAAAAGGATGAGTCTCATGTAGAGAAAGAATAGTTAAATGAGCCTTCAGGTTTGAAGAGAAGCAAGAAGAATACAAAAGGAAAGACACTTTGTTCTTACTGTGGAAGGGGCCTTCATCTAGAAAGCACCTGTATTAGAGGAACAATAGATGAGATGGATCTTCTTCTAAAGAAGCATAACATTATTGTACCTACTAGCGCAAGGAAGGTTGACCACAGGGAAGAAACTGAAGAACATGAAGAGACATGCCATGCATTGAACGCTAGCTGCTCCACATCACATGCCTTCCTCATTGATTCTAGAGCCTCCAATCATATGGTTGCATCCAGAGAATCATTTTCTTCCTTGCAGTATTTTGATGGTCCTAGTATTTAGATGTGAAATAACAGTAAAGTTCAAGCCAAAGGGAAGGGCTCTATCAATCTTGAACATGGAAAGTTCAAAGATGTGCTTTATGTTCCCTCCCTAGCTGCAAACTGTTGATGTAATTGTAACTTCAGAATGTATTCACTTGTATTTCTTATCTATTGTAACCCAATGTTTATTCTGGGATTTTATCATGTCATGTCATGCCCTGATGTTTCGATCGGGAGAATCAATAATGTAAATAAGTCATGTCAAGTCATTGTGGGTAACCCTCCAATTGTCTAAGGGTTAAAGTCCTCGCAGTTCTGGGGCACTAGGGTTATTAGAATCTCCTAGTAGAGGTCGGCCCTAGTGTTGGGGCGTGGACCTTGAAGGTCCTTAATTTTGGCAACTCCGCGGTTTTGGTCCGAAGCTTGTAAGCAGAGTTGCGGTCCAAAATAGTCTTAGGGGTTTTGTGGTTGGGTCGAAGCCCCTCTTTTTGTAAATGTCCCATGGTTTAAACCCATAGTTTAGGCCCATGGTTTAAGCCCATGGTATTGTAATAGTGCACTTGTATAAATAGGCACTTATGTAAAGGAGAAAGGGGATTTCTCGAAGGTTTTTGTATGATGATAATTTGATGCGAAGAAGCTAAGGTCTATTTTTTAGGTTTAAGGTTAAGTCCCAGCTGAGTGCGTGGATGACCTCTGCAGCTGAGTGCGCAGAGGGTTTTGGAAGAAAGGTTAAGTCCCAGCTGAGTGCGTGGACAACCTCTGCAGCTGAGTGCGTAGAGGGTTTTGGAAGAAAGGTTCTGCAGCTGAGTGTGCAGATTTGGGTTGTCGAGAAGATCTACAACTGAGTGCGCAGATCAGAACTGTGTGTTTGTAAAGTGTTGAATATAAACGTAGTTCTATGGATGTAGCCCCTACACTGGGGGTGAACCACGTATATCTTATGTTGTGGTGGTTCTTGTTTATTTTGTTCCTGTTATGTTTTATGCATTTGATAAGTAGGTGAATGATAAGTAAGATATATTGTTAAGTACTAACTTTGCTGTGAATTCCCAGTTAAGGGTTAAGCAAGTAACTGTCTTTTTATCTAAACTGTGAAGCTAATTAAGTGAATTTCGAAGCTCTGTATTGTATGATTATTCTTTGTTAAGGCTAAGGTACAGTAATATCCCTCTTTTGCCTACAGAAACCTGATTCTGCGGCACCCCATAGCTATTTCGGGTGAGACTGCAACCTGTTCGCAGGTTGTTGCCGAAAGGGCCAACACTGTGGGTCTCTTTGTTGGTGCGAAGATAAAAGTATAAGAACACGAGTCTTCCTTGAGTGCTAACAAATTGGTTCCATTTTCGGTTGAACCAGTATCTGCTTCAAGAGGAATCTACGTCGTACCTAAATTGGTTCTGTTGCCGGTTGAACCAGTATCTGCTTCAAGAGGGATCTATGTCGTACCTGGAGGGATATGATTTGGAGGCCCTCAGTAAAATAAATCAGTGACTGGGTTGAAGATACTTATCTGAAAATTGCTGAACAAGAAAATAAAGATCCTTGTCGTAGCTCAGACGACTTCTTGCAAAGGTACGTTTTTTTTCTGATATTTATGAAATTTTCTTTGGTAGTATCCACATAGAATTGCACCAGTGGTTACCCAGGTTGACAGAAAGAAAGAAAAACTTCAAAGAAGATCAGTCTCCTTCCCGGACCCCACAAAGGATTAAGTTGTTGAAAAGTGTGAACAACGCGGTATCAAGAGTTGTTGACTTCTGGATAACGCGAACCCTTGAAGCATTTGTGACGAAGTTCACCATCGACACACATACTTCTTTCAGCGAAGCAGAAAGACAGTTCTTCAAAGGACCAAGGGGTAAGTACCTGAATTCATTAAGTTTGAAAATTAAAATTCTCTTGGCTGAGAAAGGCATATTGCTTATCGAATCAGATTACTAGATTTATTGCTACTAACCTATGTTTGGAAGTGAAAGTGACTTCGACGAGCAAAGTGGTTTGCTTCGCAACGGTAAAAGATACAAGAGAAATCTTGGATCCTATACCCTAGGCCAGAATACCGATTATACCTCATTAAGCCCAGAAGAGTCCGAATCTGAAGAAACCCTCCTATAACTCCGCAGTGAAGACCTGTTATCCCTGAGAACCCTTCGCAGTCTGAAAGTAACCCTAGCCTATGTAGTCCTATCGCAGGTCAGTCTACCTTAGTAATTTCCCTCCCCCCTATTACCAGTCTTCCCCCTCCCCCCCCCCTCGATTCAATATGGCCCATGTGAATGATGATATCAAGCTCCCAGTCTTTAAAGGAACTGGATCAGAGGATCCAGAACAGTTTTGGTTCTTATGCGAAGCTGTTTGGGCTGCTAAGAATATTATGGATCAAAATACAAGAAGAGAGCAGCTGGTCACCTCTTTCAAAGATCGATCTTTGACCTGGTTTATGAAGTTTTCCAGTACTCATAACTATGCCTTGGCTGATATTAAAAAAGCAATGATCAAAGAATTCAAGAAGCCTAAATCAGAGTCACAGTGTATAACTGAACTAAAAGAAATTCAGCAGAAGCGAGGTGAATCAGTTTGGGACTTTGATCAGAGGTTCAAGGTTCTGTTGGATCAAGTTAGTTTCACTATTGGAGAACAACATAAATAATGGTTCATCGCAGCACTATTGCCTCATATCAGGACTCCACTTATGCAATAGAATGTTGCTGATCAGCAAGAGGCGTTGGAAATTGCTATGAAAGTTGAAACAACTCTTGTTGGAGATAATTCTGGAATAGCCCAGATACAAACACAGTTAGCAGAAATGGCTTTGGAGCTTCGCGACATGAAAAAAGGGAAAGCTATTCAAGAATAGGTTTGGTGTACACGATGTAAGACAGAAGGTCATGACAAAGAACATTGTCCTGCATTAAGAAATTATTTGAATACTGGTGCACCGAACCCGTTTAACCCTAATGTCCTATATTGTGAGATCTGTAGGAAAACTGGCCAGCATCAACTTGAAGATTGCTGCCTGCTGCAGAGATATGTTCAAGTACCTAAGAATCCCTACTGCAAGTTCTGTAAGTCAGTTGGACACAACGAAGATGAATGTCGTAGCTTTGACCTCATGAGAGAGCGAACCTATGATGCTTATAGGGTACAACCTGATGCACAAGGCAATGATGGATATGGTTACCATGGTAGTACATCAGGTCGAGGTAATTTCAGAGGTCATGGTTGTGGTGGTATGCCTAGAAGAGGACGAGGATAGGTTGTTTGCTATAACTATAATCAGACAGGACATGTAGCTAGAGACTGTCAGAACCCAACTACGACATGTCGATATTGCAGAGCAGTCGATCATGTGATTGAGAAATGCCCACAGTTGAAAGCCAAGATACAAGAAAGAAATGGCGCTCCTACTCAGAATGTTTAGATGATTGCTGTAGAGAAAAGACCTGTCCCAACCGTTAACGTTGTTACAAGGAGTGGAGCTACGACGCAAGTGCAGAATAAGGAGAAACAGCCTGACGAGGCTTGGGTCCATAAGACCCCATAGAAAATTCCAGCCTTTGATGTTGGAAGAGAAAAAGGAACATTTATGGAAGCTAAAAAGACTTTGTTGATCCGAGAACATCAGTAGCAACTACGCAACAACATCAACAGCAGTTACAGTTCCAAGAAGCTTCGTTGGATCAAGTAAGTACACCAACATCATTTTTACAGAGTTGTATGAAGCTATTAAGAAATTAGAATGCTTTGAATGAGTTACAGAAAGTTATTGCATCTTGCGAACCTCAGCGAAGCTCTGATTGAGGAAAAACTGTTAATAGAGTTAGAAGGACTGGAAGAGAAATGAGATTGCATGCTCAGATAGGAGATTATGACATGACTGATATCATTTTAGACCTGGGATCAGAAGTGAATTTCCTAACTAAGCAGACATGGGAACAAATGGGAAGACCTACGCTTGAATGGTCCCCTATACATCTGAGATTAGCCAATCAACAGAATATTGTGCCCTTGGGAAGATTCCCTAGTGTACCAGTGGACATTGATGGAGTCAGTACCTTAGCAGATTTTGAAGTCATTGAAATAATTGATGATAGAAACCCCTATCCATCATTTCTAGGAATTGAATGGGCAATAGACAATTATGCAATAATCAACCTTAAGAATAGACAGATGAATTTTGAAGGAAAAGGTTTGAGAGTCATAGTACCGTTGGACCCTTCTCAAGGAGAAATGTATACAGAGCCAGTCAGAGATGAAGATCAGGATGTTTTGGATCATATTTACAACATCACAGCTAAAGAAGAAGACTATGTTAACCCTAATACTGAAGGTATAATGGATTGGTAGTGTGACAGTTCTTGCATGACTGATTCGGATGAAGGCCTAGAGAATTGGCAGAATAGACTTTATGAGCTACATGGACATCGATGTGCAAGAATTACCAAGTCTATCAGATGTGTTGGCTCACAGACAAAGATCTTACCTACTTTTGATGGCTTGATAGACCCAGAAGATTTTATTGTACAATTCTCAGAGCAAGTACCAGATTCACAGAAAATGGAGACTCTAGATTCAGTATTCAGAGCCACAGCTGCCAGATGGTGGAATGGCCATAAAAAGTATATTCATAGTTGGAAAGCTTGTCAAAATTTTCTTCGCCTAAGATTCATAGATCAACCTCAGTAGGTACGAAGCAGATTTAATGGTAAAACTAGCCCTCAGGAACATTTGGAGCAGTGTTATGAGGCATGGAAGCATGTACCTTGTGAAGAATGGGTACATAGGTTTGTACACACTCTGGAACCTATAGCAAAGAACTGGTATGCAGAGGTTGAGCTTTGCCATGGTACTGTAAGTTGGGTTAGCCTTGTTGATAGTTTTTTGCTCACATTTTTTATTAATGAGGATTTCCCTGCTTTGGACGCAGCTATTAGGGTGATCCATACTAAGGTGTTTGATGATAAAGAAATAGCCGAGCACCAACTTGATTGGAAGGAACAAGAAGCTAATGTAGTAGAATGTTATAACCTCGCCATTGATGAAGACGATGACCCTCACAACATTAATATTCCTGAGTCAGAAGGACATTGCGAAGTACATGGACCAGCAGTCAAATCACCTGAAGTAACTCAGCCCTTGAAAACAGGGAAAGTAAACATTGGATCAGAAGAAATGCCTACGTACGCTACCATTGGAGATTATTGGGACGAAGAAATGGTGAGCAAAGTGACTGAACTTCTCCATGAGTATCAGGACTTATTTCCAACGAAGTTCTCAGAAATAAAAGGTATCCTTGGTGATATAGGAGTGATAAAAATCCCTTTGAAAGCTGATGCGAAGCTTGTCAAGCAGCGCCCTTATAGGCTGAATCCTAGGTATAAAGAAAAAGTCAGGATGGAGCTAGATAAGATGCTCGTTGCAGGAATCATTGAGCCTGTCGAAGAGTCCGAATGGGTCAGCCCTATGGTGGTACAAGAAAAGAAGACCAACGGAGAAATCATAATTTGTGTTGATCTGAGGAAGCTGAATGATGCCTATTTACATGATCCTTTCCCTACTCCCTTTACAGATGAAGTTTTAGACAATGTTGGAGGTCAAGAGGTGTATTCTTTCACTGATGGATTTTCAGGTTACCATCAGATCAGAATTGCTCCAAAGGATCGACATAAAACAACCTTCGCTACAGAAATGGGATCATTTCAGTATACTGTTATGCCCTTTGGCCTGAAGAATGCACTTGCTATGTTTTCCAAAGTAGTCATATCTGCATTTAAGGAATTTATTCATAAGTTCTTGGAAGTTTACTTTGATGATTGGACTATCTTTGGTTTATTGAAAGATCATATAGCCAGTTTAAGACTTATGCTAGACAAGTGTAGACAACATCATATCTCATTGAACCTGAAGAAGTGTATCTTTTGTGCACCTTTTGGAATTCTGCTAGGTCACATTGTATGCAAGCAAGGATTAATGGTGGATCCTATGAAGATAGCCATTATTGTGAACTTACCACCTCCGAAGTCTATTAAGCAACTTCGCAATATGCTTGGTCATACTGGATATGACATGAAATTCATTAAAGGATATGCTCAGATTACAGCCCCTATGGAAAATAAATTGAAGAAAGATATTAAGTTTGAATGGACACCTGAATGTCAGGAAATCTTGGACATTTTGAAAGAAAAGATGGTAACTGCCCCTATCTTTGTATTCCTTGACTGGAATAAGGAGTTTCATGTTCATGTCGATGCATCCTCCATTGCTTTAGGTGTAGTATTGGCTCAGTCAGGTGAAGGTAATATTGATCACCCTATTGCTTTTGAAAGTAGAAAATTGTCCACAGTAGAAAAGAATTATACTATGACAGAACGAGAAGGTATAGCTATGGTTTATGCTTTGCAGAAATTTCGACATTATTTATTAGGATCTCATTTTAAGATGTTCATTGACCATTATTCTTTGAAGTATTTGGTTAACAAGCCTGTGTTAGGTGGAAGGATATGCAGATGGCTGATTTTGTTTCAGGAGTATGACTTTGAGATCATAGTTAAGCTAGGAAGACTTAACCTGGGGCCTGACCACTTATCGAGGATCGAGTCAGGAGAAGAACCCACTAGTTTGGATGAAGGTCTTCCTAATGCCCAGTTTTTTTCCATCCAGATGGTTGATGACTATTTTCAGGATATTTTTCAGTACCTGTCTACAGGTTTTGCACCCTCTGAGATGACAACATAGAAGAAGAAGCAGCTGGTGGTTAGAGCAGCTGACTTTACCTTGATAGCAGGACAGCTATATAAGATGGGACCAGGTGAAATACTACGCAGATGTGTCTTGGAGCATGAAAAGCCATTGATTTTGGTTGAGGCACATTCTGGAGCAGCAAGAGGTCATTATGCAGGAAAAGCTACAACACAGAATATTCTGACAGCTGGATTGTGGTGGCCTACAATTCATAAGGATGCAAGAGAGTATTGCCACAACTGTGATATCTGTTAGAGGACAGGCAAACCATCTAGGAGGGATGAGATGCCTCTGGTTCCACAGGTAACTTTACAAGCATTTGACAAGTGGGCTATTGATTTTGTCGGACCAATCAATCCCCCTGCAAAGAAATCTAGAGCAAGATACATTATTACAACAACTGATTACCTTACTCATTGGGCCGAAGCTCAACCAGTCAAGGACTGTAGCGCTGCTACAGTTGCGAAGTTCATCTTTTATAATATCTTGTCAAGGTTTGGATGTCCTAAAATTCTTATGAGCGATCAAGGATCACATTTTATGAATAATACTATTGAAGCATTGACCGAAGAGTTTCAAGTATATCATCAGAAGAGTACTGCCTACCATCCTCAAGCAAATGGAACTGTCGAAGCCTTTAACAAGATTCTTGAGCACGCTCTGACGAAGGTTTGCAATGTTAACAAAAATGATTGGGATCTTATAATTCCAACAGTATTATGGGCTTATAGAACCACTTGCAAGAAGTTGACAGGCCACACACCTTTTAGGCTGGTATATGGACAGGAAGTAGTTATTCCCAGGGAGTACATTGTTCCTAGCCTCACAATATCTGCCTTCACAGAGATGGATAATCTAGCCATGTTAAATGAAAGACTGGCGAAGATACTAGAACTAGAAGAAGACAGATTCATTGCAGGGTTCCAATAGCAAGTACAGAAAGCTAGAGAAAAAGCATGGCATGATAGACACATTAAGAAGAAGCATTTTCAGAATGGTGATCTTGTGCTCTTGTACGCCAGTAAATTCACGAAGTTCCCAGGTAAGTTCAAGACACATTGGAAATGACCATACATAGTTCAGAAAGTTACCAATGGTGGCGCAGTTTAGTTAGCTAAATTGAATGGAGAAATTTTTCCCTCCATATGGAAGTAGATTAAAGAAGTATAGGGACAAGCATGTACCCCCTTGATCAGAAGTAATAGCAAGAAGTAGAGTCTAATTACCAAGAACAGTTGAAATTGGGTACTAGACTACAATGAAGCCGTTCTCAGAGAAGATTTGGCAGATTGTTGGAAGTGTCGAAGGTTGTGGAAGAAATTCTGTCGTGGGTTGAAGCTCGAAGTTCTGTTGAAGCTTGTGTTAGGATGGGTCGAAGGTCAATATTGTGTCGAAGGTCCTTATTGTGGCGAAGCTGAAGTTAGTGGTCGTGCTGAAGAAGAAAGGTGTGTCGAAGCTTAAAATGCGACTTTTGGAAAAAAATCAGATTTGGCGGCGCCGGCACGTTAACTGCATTAACTTCCTGTAATGATGAGATTTTGGGAAATCTAGCACCGTTTGGACAAGATCTACCGCCGTTCGGTCAGATTTGGTGTCTTTAATGCACAATTATGGCAGATTTGGTCGTTGGATTCTATAAGAAGACACTGAGGCCTGCGAATTTTGCATTACGCATTTTCTTGAGTTAAGTCCATGTCAATTGATCGCGAAGTCCAGGATTTGTTGAGAGAATTCAAACAGAGGGGTCTGCAGAACCTTATGAGCAATCCACCTGCATCTGCACCTCGCAAAGAGAATCCCCCAGTGCCGAATCAACCAATGCAGACACGATAAACCAGAAAGAAGTTTAAGGCAGAAGTTCACTCTATGCAGAACGAAGAAAGACACAAGCCATCAGGAAAGACACCAGAGGATCCCGAGATGAATCCTATTGGTTTCGTAGAGCTCCCACCTGAAGGTTTTGAAGACTTCGGTGAGGATGAGAACGTTGCACCGCAGCGTCCACCATATCTTCCGCCTATTCGACCAGGAGTTCAGCCACCTCGGCGGACAGCCAAGTTCACGTTACGCACCCCTTCGCTGCCACAGGGTGTGCAGTTGGTCGAAACGATGACAGGAAAAATAGACCGGCTCAAGTACGCATACCACGATACGAATGATCGTGGGAAATTTCCGCAGTTTGCACCTAGGAAATACTTGCACTCTTTCCATTATCCGGAGGTCGAAACGACGCTACTGGAAGTGAAACAGTGGGCTACTGGCTTGGAGCAAGCTAGCTTGTTGAAGATGCTAAATGTCCCCCACTTCGGTCGCAGCACGCAGGTTACCATGGTGGTCAAGAAGCTATTGGCGTTGGTGAATGATGGGCACCTATGGATCGAAAGCCATAAAATAGCTATTGATGGAGAACTGATTCATAGGATTACAGGCTTGCTGAAGGAAGGGCCTGATCCTGGGATTGAGTTTGTCGGAAAACACGAGGATACGAAGCTGGAGCAACACATGAAGGACCGCTTCAGCCTGACGAAAGGAAAGCGAGGGTATAAAACCTCAACAATTCGGCACCAAAACATTCACTTCACTGCAGAGCTCCTAGCATGGAAACTAATGTGGAAGTGCAGACCGAATGAAGTACCTGCCCCGATTGTCAGTATTGCTGTGAACTGTGCCAAAGGCTACAGTTACAAATGGGCAGAGTACATTTCTAGGGAATTCCTCAAAGATGTCCGCGATGCGCATGAGAAAGATAGACCCTTTCATTACTCATGGTTGTTAGTGCTTATTGAACTGGTAGGATGGAGAGATCCTACCGAGGCACAGTTTGTTGATGTGCCTCCGGAGATGCCTGGTGCAGCAAGGTATGCATCTCTTTAGGTCTCGCAGGATAAGGCCTTGCAACAGATGATGAACTATGTACTGTTCACCTTTTATGCAATGAATATTTCATATGAGATCCTGAAAACACCGCAGCTCCGTAATGAGCTATTCTCTTAGTATGTTGGAGTGGCCAACTTCAAGGCTGACATGCACAATGTCTTCATCCAGGCCCACGTAGATAACAAGCATACATGCTGGAAGTTACCATACGTGGTGAACCAAGAAGACATCGTCGCAGTAGTCCAGCAGTGGCCGGCTGAATGGATGAAGGATGCGGGAACAAGGCCCAACATACCAGTCCCTCCAGTGACAGATGTGGGCGCAGGTCCTAGTCAGGCACCGCAAAGTGACCCACCAGAAGAGAGAAAAGAACAAGATGAGTCACAGCAAAGTGGAGATGACCATGGTGGTGATGATGGAGCTGATGAAGAAGAAGAAGAATTAGTAAAGACAATTTCTGACCTTAATCACCCAGATAAGCGCAAGTCTCTAGAAGTGGAGGAAGTTATGAAGCCTTCGCCCAGAAAGAAAGCTAAGGCGTCGAAGGGTAAGAATATCGTCGAAGAGCGCACTTTGACGATTGAAGAGCTTGATCAGGCTCTTACGAAGTCCACAGAAGTATTAACCAAAAAATGGTCAGAGTTTGTAGCTACACAGCTTGATGCTCTCACTGGCATAGCGCAGCGAATTGAAGAACTTAAGGTGTTAGAAGAAATATTAGCGACTGGCGCCGCAGCAAGCAGTGCCCCAGTAGGTGCGCAGCTAGATACGAGGCAATGGCCAGCCAGAAACAATAAAGGGAAATTACCAAGTGCAGCCCTTATATTAACTGACGCAGCCTCTCGATCGCAGATGAGCATGACAGTTGAGATAGACTACGCCAAGTTGTCTATGCTAGAGCTGCATCTTTGTCAATTGTCAATCATGAAAAATATCTGAGAACGTGATAGCTACTCACACATGCAGTTGGAAAATACCACGAAGTAGAGTGAGAGCCTCGCAGCACAGTTGGAAGAAGCTGAAAAGAAAAAGAGGGAAGCAGAAAGCAAGCAGGATGCATTGGCACAAGTATTGGATGAGGCGTGTCGAAGTCTCCCTGACTTCGACATGCAGGCTGAAGAAGAACCAGAGCAAAGAATCGTCAAACTGAAAGACTATGCACAATAGTCTCGAAGCAAGATAGAGAAGCTGAAAGCAAAACATGACGCTCAGATTGTGGAGCTTCAACTTCACGTCATTCCTGAGAGTCCACCAGAGGTCAGGGAACAGCGTCACAGAGATATTCAGGCCTCAACAACAAAGATCTCAGATCTTGTAAGTAGTGCATCAAAGCTGCTAGACGAAAGCATAGAGGCCTGGGTGAACTTACAGGACAACCTAGAAGTAGAAAAGTTGCAAGAAACCATCAAGCAGCGACAGACAGAGCTAGATGCAGTCAAAGCGGAAATCAAGACATTGCCTCCTATGCAGAAGATGCTTAAGGTGAAGCATAGCAATGAGGTCCAGTGAGAAATTGAGTCTTGGAGAAGGAAAGAAACACTGTTGGTGAACTCTATGTAGCCCCTTATTAACGAGGCCTTGGAGTTGAGCACTGTTGTGGACAACCAGCTCAAAGTATTAAAGGAGTATGATGCGTTTGCGCAGGAAAAGGCCAACGAATCATCTGCAACAACATTGCAGGAGATAGTAGAGAAGGAGCAAGCAGCCGAAGATATCATGCGTAGCTTCAACAAGCAATTTACTATATTTGCCAACAAGATTCTTCCACCAGAAAAGCAGCAGAGTGCCCTGGGACGGGACACTGGTGAGTCTTAGGGGCCTATTGGGGCGCGGACCTTGAAGGTCCTTAATTTTGGCAACTCCGTGGTTTTGGTGCGAAGCTTGTAAGCGGAGTTGCGGTCCAAAATAGTCTTAGGGGTTTCGGGGTTAGGTCGAAGCCCCTCTTTTTGTAAATGTCCCATGGTTTAAACCCATAGTTTAGGCCCATGGTTTAAGCCCATGGTATTGTAATAGTGCACTTGTATAAATAGGCACTTATGTAAAGGAGAAAGGGGCTTTTTCGAAGGTTTTTGTATGATGATAATTTGATGCAAAGAAGCTAAGGTCTATTTTTTAGGTTTAAGGTTAAGTCCCAGCTGAGTGCGTGGATGACCTCTACAGCTGAGTATGCAGAGGGTTTTGGAAGAAAGGTTAAGTCCCAGCTGAGTGCGTGGACGACCTCTGCAGTTGAGTGCACATAGGGTTTTGGAAGAAAGGTTCTGCAGCTGAGTGTGCAGATTTGGGTTGTCAAGAAGATCTGCAGCTGAGTGCGTAGATCATAACTGTGTGTTTGTAAAGTGTTGAATATAAACACAGTTCTGTGGACGTAGCCCCTACACTGGGGGTGAACCACCTATATCTTGTGTTGTGGTGGTTCTTGTTTATTTTGTTCCTATTATGTTTTATGCATTTGATAAGTAGGTGAATGATAAGTAAGATATATTGTTAAGTACTAAATTCGCTGTGAATTCCCAGTTAAGAGTTAAGCAAGTAACTGTCTTTTTATCTAAACTACGAAGCTAATTAAGTGAATGTCGAAGCTCTGTATTGTATGATTATTCTTTGTTAAGGCTAAAGGTACAGTAATATCCCTCTTTTTCCTGCAGAAACCTGATGTTACGGCACCCCATAGTTGTTTCAGGTGAGACTGCAACCTGTTCGCAGGTTGTTTCTGAAAGGGCCAACACTGTGGGTCTCTTTGTTGGTGCAAAGATAAAAGTATAAGAACCCGGGTCTGCCCTGAGCGCCAACACCTAGTAGGGTTTTAGTCATGTTGGGATTAGTATAAATAGAGAGCTAGACTCTCTATTTAGCACACATCACATACACACTCAAGTGTAGCTCATAGTTGAGGAAGGAGAAGACACTAGGGCTAGAGAAGAAGAAGGTTACTACTGTTGGGAGTGCATCTTACTGTTTTGGGGTTTTACCTTTTGTGCTGATTTTATCTTTGAGGAATTTGCGGGGTTTTCTCCATTTATGGTTTCCCTGAGGAAAAAAACTGTGTTCATTGTCTCTTGTGTTTGATTGTTGTGCTTGTTGTTCTCTTAGTTAAAGATCCATATAATGCTAGCTTAAATGTTGAAAAACTAACATGGTATCAAAGCTAACCTAAGCCTGAAGACACTATGCAGCTGCGAGAACTAGGGATTCCTACTTTGTGGATCTCTCTCCATATATTTTCAGCAAAAGTAAGGTGGAATAGCTCTCCTCCTTAGGGCGCATATTTCTGTCGAAATAGAATCCAATTCCGATGTTTTTCAGTTTTGGACCCGACACTGCTGCCAGAAATTAGGGATTTTCACAGAAGAGGAATTTTTTAGTGAGCCTAGGCCTAGATTGATGTCCTCCCTAAAATTGAAGTTAGGGATAAATTTCAAAGCATTTGGGTGGACAGAACTTCAGAAAAGAAAAACCCTAATTTGCTCCTGAACCAACTCTACAAGATTTCAACTCAAAATTCAGATCCGACATCTTGACCTGATAAGGTCTAAAATATTTTGTATTTCCATTTGAGGTTCTCAGTTAAGATGTCTCATCATACCAAGCTTGATGAAAAGCTTGAGGGAGCTGATAACTTCTGAGCTTGGAAGTAAAGGATCTCCCTGGTCCAGGAAGAAAATGAGTTAGACTCCTACATCCATGAGGAGGTTCCAGTTCCAGAGGGAGATGAGGCTAAGGCCTTGTATAAGAATAATTTGGTTATGGAAAAGAGGATCATTATTGATTCTATCAAGGATCACCTTATCCCTCAGGTGTCCTCTCTCAAGACACCTAAAGCTATGTTTGATGCCCTAACCAAATTGTTTGAAGGGAAACATAAATTGGAAGATGACTCTGAGAAACCAACTGAAGAATGTGAAGATTTAGAATGTAGAAACAATCTAGTCTTAATTTAAAAGAGTCCCTTAGATCAAGGAACAACGAGAAGCAGTAGATGAAGAAGTGGAAAATGCAGAGATTGTGATGACTACCTTGAATGGCCTTCCTAGGTCATGGGATTCTTTCATCCAAGGAATCCGTGCTAGAAAGAAGTTAGTCAAGTTCAACAGACTATGGGAAGAGTGTTCTCAAGAAGAAGCACGGATAGCAGCTCGAGAAGAAAATATGGGAAGTGAAGATCAAGCTCTCATAGTACACTCCAAGTCAACCAAAAGAAGATCTTGTCACCCTAGAGGTAAGCACTATCACAAAGATAACACTAGAAAATATTTGTCTAGGGTCATATGTTATACATGTGATGAAGTAGGACATTATGCAAAGAATTTTTCTAAGAAACCAAATCTATCAAAGAGGAGCAGCAAAAGAAGACATCATGCTCATGCTGCAGAGGATGATGAACCATCCAAGAAGAGAACCAGATATGAAAGTGAATATTCTTCAAGCGAGGATGAATATGTTTTGATTTCTGCTCTCACACGTAACATTACTCATGGAAGTGATGATTGGCTTATAGACTCAGTGGGGCCTCCAAACATATGACAGGGTTCAAGGAATCCTTTGTGAGACTGTTAGAACATGAATGACCTCACAAGGTGAAGCTAGGAGATGACTACCAATATCCAATAAAAGGTAGTGGGGAATCTTCCTATAAGCTAGACTCTGGAAATTCTCTAACAATGAAAGAAGTATTGTTTGTGCCAGGACTCAAGAATAACCTCCTCTCCATATCGACATTAGATGCAAAAGGAATGAGGGTTACATTCATATATGGTCAAGTCATCATGTGGCCAAAAGAAAAGAATATCGATGATGCGGTGGTGATTGGAGAACAAGAAGGAGGATTGTACAAACTAAAGGGTCATCCAGAAAAAGCCTTGGTCCATGGCACAATAGAGCCAAGTGAACTTTGGCATAGAAGTCTTGCACATGTGCATTACAGAGCACTACCTATTGCAAGCAAAGCTGTTGAAGGTCTTCTAGAAATCCAAGCAAAACATGATGGGGTCTGCAAAGGATGTGCGAAAGGAAAGAATAAAAATAAGACATTTCCAAGCAGCGAAAGAAAAGCAAAAGGAATCTTGGAAATCATCCACTCTGATGTATGCGTTCCTATGTCATCAAACTCACTAAGCGGGTATGCATATTATGTTTCTTTTATTGATGATTTTTTTAGGAAGACATGGGTTTATTTCATGAAGAACAAAGACGAAGTATTCAACAAGTTCAAGGAATTCAAAGTTTTGGTCGAGAACCACACTGAAAAGAAGATCAAGACCCTTCGATCAGATAATGGCAGATAATTCACTTCAAATGAATTCAAAGAGCTATGCAAATAATCAGGGATTAAGAGGGAGTTTCCCACTCCTTATAATCCACAATAGAATGGGATTGCAGAGAGGAAGAATAGAACTATCATGGAAGATGCAAGAGCAACGCTTCATGATCAAGACCTTCCTATGCATCTTTGTGTGGAAGCTGCCAGAACAGCGGTGTATGTACAGAACCGTACTCCAGATAGAGTACTCGAGAACAAGACTCCTAAAGAAGTCTTCTCTGGAAAGAAACCAGAAGTCAGCCGTCTCAGAATATTCAGCTGTCCCGTGTACATACACATTCCAAAAGAGACGATAACAAAATTAGATCCTTCAAGAAAGAAGGGTCTATTTGTTGGATACTCTGAAAGCTCGAAAGCTTACATAATATATTTTCTAGGATACAAGAAGATTGACATCAGCAGGGATGTGACATTTGATGAAGACACATCTTACAACAAATCCAGAAAGAAACTTGCTGAAGAATCTGAAGAAGCAGAAGCACCAAGAATTCATGATACAACAATGAATGAAGAAGCTCAAGAAGAAGATCGAGAATTTGAAGAACCACAAAGACCTGTAGATCCACCTCTAGAGAAGAATCCTCATAAGAGGAAACCCTGCTTGCGTACGAGAACTTATCCAAGGTACATAAAGATATGGGGCTCTAGAAGAGAATCACAGAGAAAGAAAGAGGACCAGATCCTACTTCGGGTATGTAACATTACTATGTGATTTCATTGATAAAGAACCTTCCAGTTATGAAGAAGCGGCATAATGAAAAGAATGGAAGGATGCTATGATCGAAGAATACCAATCGATCACGAAGAATGATGTTTGGGATGTTGTCCCAAGACCAAAAGGGAAGTCAGTTTTAACTTCCAAATGGATCTACAAGATCAAACATGTTGTAGATGGTAGCATAGAAAAATATAAGGCAAGATTTGTGGCTCGGGGTTTCTCTCAGAAAGAAGGAATATATTATGAAGAAACCTCTGCACCTGTAGCCAGATACACTTCCATCAGATCAGTACTTGCTCTGGATGCAGTGATGAAATGAAAGATACACCAGATGGTTGTCAAGACTGCTTTCTTGAATGGAGTAGTGGAAGAGGAAGTGTACGTAGAACATCCACTCAGTTTTGAGACACATGACAGGGAGTCTCATGTGTGCAAATTGAAGAAATCCCTGTACGGTTTGAAACAGGCACCCAGGACATGGTACTGTAGAATTGAAAACTTTCTATCTAGTTTGGGCTTTACCAAAAGTAAATCAGATTCCAACCTTTACTACAAGGTTGAAGATGGCAACCTAGTGATGCTTCTACTATATGTAGATGATCTATTTGTGACAGGTATGGATGGGTTGATTGCTGATACGAAGAGAAATCTTGCTGCCGAGTTCAAGATGAAGGACTTGGGAATGATGCATTATTTTCTAGGTATGGAGTTGTGGCAGAGTGCAGATGGAATCTTTCTTGGACAAGGGAAGTATGCAGTAGAGATCCTAAAGAGGTTTGGGATGATGGACTGCAAGGCTATGGCCACACCTATGGCATCAAACCTGAAGCTATTGAGTGATGCTTCATCATAGTCGGTTGATGCTACGATGTATCATTAGATGATTGGGTCCTTGATGTACCTAATGAACACGAGACCAAACATTTGATTTTCTATGAACACCTTGAGCCAGTTATTGACAGATCCAAGAAATGTTCATTTGATTGCTGCAAAGCATGTTCTGAGGTACCTGAGGGGTGCAGTTGATTATGGGATCAAGTACGATGTGAATCAGAAGATTAACTTGGAGGGTTATGTTGATTCAGATTGGGTAGGCAGTGCCATCGATAGGAAAAGCACTTCAGGTTGTTGCTTCAGTATGGGATTAGGTGTGATCTCCTGGTTTAGTAGGAAACAATCCTGTGTGGCACCGAGTACAGCTGAAGCATAGATGTTGCAGCTTTTTCAACTAGTTGTGAGGCATTATGGTTGCAAAAGCTACTGTCTAATTTATTTGATCTCTAGATGGATGCTACTTGTATACATTGTGACAACCAGAGTTGCGTGAAGTTGTCAAAGAATCCAGTTTTCCATGACAAGTCGAAGCATATCGAGATCAAGTATCACTATATTAGGAATATGGTGTAGAGGGGAGTAGTGAAGCTCCAGTATGTTGTGATGGAGGAACATATAACTGATGTGTTGACAAATCCATTGGCTAGAGTGAAGTTTGAGTACTTCAGGGAGAAGCTTGGTGTTCTCCAGATAGAGGTTTCCTCCAAGGGAAAGTGATGAGTCCCATATCCATTCTGACGAGCAAGTCAGATGTAAGGGCTGAGCCATTCTGTCATGGTGAGAGGATTGGTTCCTTCCATGTCAGATATGAGTGTTGAGATCCATAGCCATTCTAACGAGCAGGTTAGATGTAATGGCTAATCCATTCTGTCATGGTGGGAGGATTTTATTCCTTCCATGTCAGATATGAGTGCTGACTGCCATTCTAGGAATGGAGGTACCTGGTTAGTTTCCAGGAATGCTCAGTCTGAGACTGAAAGAGCCATTCTGATGAGTAGGTCAGATATAAGGGCTGAGCCATTTTGTCATGGCTAAAGGATTAGGTTTCTCCTATGTCAGATTTGAGTGCTGGCCATTCTAACGAGTAGGTCAGATGTAAGGGCTACCGCCATTTTGATGAGCAGGTCAGATGTGAGTGCTGGCCATTCTGATGTAGGATGAGATCCTACATAGATGTAAGGGCTACCGCCTTTCTGAAGAGTAGGTCAAATGTGAGTACTGGCCATTCTGATGTGACTCTAGGATTAGGTCCTATATAATCAGATATAAGGGCTACCACCTTTCTGACGAGTAGGTCAGATGTGAGTGCTGGACATTCTGACAAGTAGGCCAGATGTAAGGGCTTCTACCTTTCTGACGAGCAGGTCAGATGTGAGTGCTAGCCATTCTGACGAGTAGGTCAGATGTAAGGGCTACCAAAGACCTATGAGGAGGTAGGCATACACCTAGCATGAAAGAAGGCTGGCTCTGTAGAACTTCATGTGATGAGAAGAATCATGAGATAGCACATATGATGGTGACCAGAGGAGATCCAGATCAAGCTATGATCCAGATCTAGTTATGATGACTCCAAGAGATCCAGATCGAGTGATGATCCAGATCCAGCAATGATGATCCAGATCTAGTGATGATGATCTAGATCGAGTGATGATCCAGATCCAGTGATGATGTTCTAGATCGAGTATGATCCAGAGATGTTCCAGATCGAGTATGATCCAGTGATGTTCCAGATCGAGTATGATCTAGTGATGTTTCAGATCGAGTATGATCCAGTGATGATGATCCAGATCTAGATGAATATGGAATGAAGATAAAGATGACTTGAAGACAAGATGAGTTGGAGATGCAGATGATGAGGAGATCCAGAGAAGAAGACCAGTGATGAAAATTGTGTTGAGAGAATACCTTCCTAGTTAAGAGGGAGCGTTGATGTAATTGTAACTTCAGAATGTATTCACTTGTATTTCTTATCTATTGTAACCCGATGTTTATTCTGGGATTTTATCATGTCATGTCATGCCCTGATGTTTCGATCGGGAAAACCAATAATGTAAACAAGTCATGTCAAGTCATTGTGGGTAACCCTTCGATTGTCTAAGGGTTAAAGTCCCTGCAGTTCCGGGGCACTAGGGTTATTAGAATCTCCTAGTAGAGGTCGGCCCTAGTAGGGTTTTAGTCATGTTAGGATTAGTATAAATAGAGAGCTGGACTCTCTATTTAGCACACATCACATACACACTCAAGTGTAGCGTATAGTTGAGGAAGGAGAAGACACTGGGGCTAGAGAAGAATAAGGTTACTGCTGTTGGGAGTGCATCTTACTATTTTGGGGTTTTACCTTTTGTGTTGATTCTATCTCTGAGGAAGTTGCGTGGTTTTCTCCATTTATGGTTTCCCCAAGGAAAAACACTGTGTTCATTGTCTCTTGTGTTTGATTGCTATGCTTGTTGTTCTCTCAGTTAAAGTTCCATATAATGCTAGCTTAAATGTTGAAAAACTAACACAAACTTGTTATTTGTATAGCAGATGACTCATACTAGTTCTCCAAAGAGATTCATATTTGGTCACAGATATCTCTACTGGGAACATCATAGCGAAGGGTGCTACAAATAATGCCTCCAAGGAATATGAGTTATCACACTTCATTCCATTTTCAGAACCAGTGCACTCTCAGCAGCCACTTTCAAGGGAAGATAAGAACATTTCATCTACTTCTTTTGCAGTTTCCACTAGTATTGCAGATCCAACTGTATCATTTTATGAGATTGAAATTCAGGGTGATTTAGATCCATATCCAGTCCCTCCTTCCTAATTGGAAGCTAGGAAGATGACTGGAAATCCATTTGACACTCAGAAAGGAAAGACCCTTGCACTATGTCATGCAATCTTACTTCCTTCAGAGAGATGCAATAGAATCCCTGTAAGATGCTACATGGAAAGGGATTAGTCTCACTACATTTAGAAGAATAGAGTGGAGCATACACCTCTTCATCCAACAAGAGGCAAAGGTTACATTCCTCCTTCCTTCCATCATCATTTTTAGAGAATATGGAGAAGTCTACATGCCAGGCCCCAGGATACATGTGCACAGAATATCATGCATACTGCTCCACTACATCACAGAGATTGCAGCAACACATTTTCAAGTTTTTCAAAATTGAATCCTGATTCTATCTGGTTAGTTAGAGGGGGGGATTTTTTCCCATGTGGTTTTTTCCCCGGCTCCTTGTGTTGAGCAGTTACTTTACTTTACTTGTTGTAATGGGTTACCTATGGTATTAGTTACCAGGTCCCACAAATTTCCCAAGTTAGCATTCAAGGGGGGTGTTATGATTATTAAGCCTCCCTTGTCCAATTTGGTCATTATGTCTAAATCAGGAGCCATGTCTAAATTGGGAGTCCTTTCAGTCTATTTTTAGTCACTAGCACCACTGGGTCCACTTGGCCTAATTGGGGAACATGCACTAGTTACTAAAGTGTGGGGAACACTAATTGAGGCCGACTGCCACTGATTGCACTTGCATGCATCAGTTTAGGATCCTCCTAGATCAATCCCTACAAATTAGGAGCCATTCTGAGTGCCGATACCAACCTCCATCAGTTGAGTTTGGTTGGTGACTAGTCAAGCTCAGTTAGGAGTCAGTTACATTCAGTTCTAGTTCCCTACACTCGGTTCTATTTAGTTAGCATTAGGATTGCATGGTTGCATGCAGGTGAGGCACATTTACTCACCTACCTTAGTCAGTTAGACTAGTCAACACTGAATTAGACACTTGAGTTTGGATTTTGAACTCTGATGAACTCTGATAATGAGTTAGACAAGGTCAGTTGACCATTGAGTCAAGTAGAGTCCAACCAATTCGAATTTCCTCACATGGATTTGAATTGCATGTGGCTATTTAGCTATTGTACTTCATTTTAATTAATTATCTAATTACTTTTGATTAATGAAAGAATTCACAGTTGCAAGCCATTTTTACACTGTTTCATTCTTCAATTACTGAGTAAATTGTGTGATCTATTTTGTGAGTTGTGTGTTGATCCATAGATCTATGTGCTCAATTTAATAAGGTTGTTGTATGTATACCTCTTCTTCAACCTCACCATTGAGGAAGGAAGTATTCAAATCCATATTGTGAAGCTTCCAACATAGGATTGAAGTAAGTGAAATCATGGCTCAAATAGTGGTGTACATGGAAATAGGAGCAATTATCTCATCATAGTCTAAGCCTTCTTTTTGTGAGAAATCACATGCCATAAATATTGATTTATACTTTTGAATACTACCATCACATGCATATTTGATTTTATAAATCCACCTAGAAGTTACTATGGAATTCCATTCATGTTTATGAACCACTTTCCAACCATTATTCTTCATAATATGTTTGTATTACTCTACCATGAAATCTTTCCATACTTGTTGCTTAGTAGCTTCCTCATAGGTGGAAGGTTATGAATCACTACTATGACTCATCTATGCAACATATCCTGAATATATTTCAAGTCTCTTTCTCTCTCTATATGTGCCATTCTATGAGTTCTTATATTTCTAAGCCATTTGTGCCATCAAAAAAGATTATGGAGACAATATTACCTCTTACATAGTGTTCAGTCACAAATATGCTAGATCAGGAAGACTTGGCATCATTGAGATTTTGCATCTCTTTAGTTGTCCTTTTTTGCTTCTCCCATCTACAAGGGGACTCAGTTTTTTTATTCGACCCCTCCGGGTAAGCACATTTATCCATCTCCTAAGTAATCCTTGGTCTCTTTCTCAAATACCTCATCTTTCTTTCATCTGGGTCGTCATTTTACAATTCCATGTCTCTTACCGAGGGAGGGATTTTCTTTCATGACTCCTTGTTTAATGAGGGTTGGTTTTGAAGTTAGGGTGTCCTCTTTGAATTCATTCTCTAATATGCTCTCTAATTCCTTCCTATGTGAGTCTGATATCTTATCTGTATCGAATATGGGGGGGGGGCATCTGGAAGGTGGGGTTATGAACGTTCACCCTTTTTTGGAGACAATTGATCCTACATACCCAATTTTTGAGTTTATAATCGTTGGTAACCATAGGATTCTTATGTCCTATTTCAAGTGGTGGGTTTTGTCATCCAATAAATTTGGGTCACCTTCTATGATAAGAAAGATTATTTATTCCTATCGATAGAAGCCATATGTTCCTTGTAATGGTTCAGTTGCCTCTTCGAAGATATTATGGGACTATAAGGGTGTAACAACTTATCCCTCTCTCTCTATAGAGAGTTATGGACCCAAAAAATTTGAACTTTCCTTATTTGGTTTTAATAGAGGCTTGTCTTTATTAGTGAGGAACTGATATACTCAGTGTCGACATAGGAGACTAAAGGAATGTGTTGATTTACATATGGATCATAAGGAACTGGATCCTTCTCCACTAGCTCATTCTAACGAGTTTGTATCTTCCTTGGTTGGTTCACCACAATCACCTCCAGGTTCTTCTAGTTTCCATCATGGTCCTTCTGAGGAAGATATTCCAATGGGATCTAGATCCTCTTGTCCATTGGACTAGCTATCAAATATTGAGCATCCATTAAAGGATCATAGTCCTTATACTCCAGATACCTCTCGATATGATATGAGACCATGTAATGGATCAAAGGTTAAGAGTGGGATTGGGATGAGGGGTGAAATTTCATAGGACCCCCCTGCATATTCTCACCGTTTAAGGGGAAGAAAATATCTTATGGCCTCGTCCTAAGATCAAGCATCCCATGATGTCATGGCTGATAGACAAAATAATGATTGAAGGGACACTTATATATATTCATCCCCGAACTATGGTTACTCAATGCTCTTAATTCCCTTGAATTTTAGAGGGTTATAGATTCCCTCTAAAAAGTTGGCTCTAAAGTGACTTGTTTTGTTAAAAAATCCTTCTATTATTATGTTACAAGAATATTTGGCCTGTCGAGATGATGTTGTGAATGATATCAGGGTCTTGCTTCTTGGATGGGACTTTGTTAATGTTGAGTGGTATCATTACAGGATGGAAAACAAACATTATTCTCTTTATTAACAACTCGATTATTATATAAGGTATTGGAAATGTTCTTTTTTCTCGTGAGCTGGGGCATGCCTTTCATATTGTAAATATATATGAGCCTTATCAACAAAGGGTTAGATATTGGAAAAATATTTTTGGTTATAGTCTATTGATCATGGATAGAGTTGTGAAAATATGATTTACAACGAGATCTAGGAGCTAAGAGAACCCTCATAACTAATAATTTCACAAAATATGCAGAAAATAGTGTAAAAGAGCAATATCAACACATAGAGATGGTGTTGATAACTGAGTTTTCTATTACTGTCCAAAATTTAAATATGTATGGAATATGAATATATCACAATAGATAAAATAATTATCCTTTGGAGGTAAATTGGTGGCATACATGTGGTAGGCTTAGATTGGATGCCAAACCCCCCTAGGTTGACCAATGAGCTCCCAAACCTCCTCAAATGATCATGAATAGCCATGTGAACATTGGTAAAGCATGTCTATGTCATAAATAAGGGTAGAATAGGTGTGATGGAGTACATGGGTTAGTGGAAGTGGCTCTAGGCAGCATTTAGTGGTCCAAAAGAGCCAAAAACACTCAAATACAATGCATGGGCACCTCTGGTCAAACCAATTCCCTATTTTAAGGAGTGGGAGTTCCCTAAGGAAAAAAATGTCATTAATGAGGGTGATTGTACTCTTGAATGATCAAATGTGGGTGCTTGGGTGCATTTAATTGTCCAAAAACCCCAAATACCTTAGGATACCAACATAACCTAGGTTTGGACTATGCAACATGAGTGAAAATAAAATGAAGGTATGTCCTAGGTGATATGTGACCATGGTACTAGGTTGTATGATTATATAACATCCTCCCTTAATCCTAAGTTAATGTAACCACATAAAAAATTGAGGCCTTGGAAACTAAGGCTCAAGTGACCTCTTACACAAATTTATTTGTCCATATAACCAAGGTAAGAAGGAAAACCACATGGGAATAAAACCTCCCCTCTAAAATGGGCATGGAGAAAAATATGAAAGTGAATATTAGTCATAACCACATGTCATCAACTCCAAGGAGTGAACTTAGATAGGTGAATGTCTTCTCCATGAATCTCTTGGTGAAGATGTCAATAGTTTTCTCTGTAGATGGGAAATACTACAATGATATCACCTGCTCATGCACCAAGCTCTAGATGTAGTGAATGTGTATTTCAATGTGATTGGTCCTCTGTCTCTATACTAGATCTATGGATATCTTGATTGCAGTTTGATTGTCACACCAAACGATAGTGGGTGAATCAAATGAAAAACCAAGTTCTCCAAGAATTCCTTGCAACCACACACATTGTGTAGATGTATTCACTGCTCCTCTATACTCGACCTTAGCTGATGAAAGGGATATAGTATGTTGTTTCTTACTTAACCAACATATGGGACCATGTGAAAGCATGAATACATAACCTGAAGTGGACATTTTTTCAATTGAATTTCCAACCCAATCAAAATCAATAAATTCAACTAGTTCTAGTGGAGAACTAGCAACATCATGTATCCCGAAGTGTATGGATTGTTGCACACAATTAAATATACTTTTATGGAAATCATTATGATAATATATATATTGAAACAACACCAAATACATAATCCAAATAAGGTCAATAATGTGTGAGATACAACAAGCTCCCAACTAGTTGCATATACAATGAGTTGTCCACCAATGGAGATGAACCAAAATCACCTAGTTTTACTCGTAAAAGGAAGGTACACTTGCCTGCTTTACATACAACCATTTTAAAATTCAATAACAGGTCTGCATCATACTTTGATTCGCTGACCTTAATACCTACATCTTATTCCTCAATCTCCAAGCCAAGAAATCGTTTCAACAATCCAAGGCCAGTCATTGAAAACACATTGTGCAATGAAGACTTAATTGAACCTATATCAGAAATGAAACTTCCAATGATCAATATATCATAAAAATACAGTACTATTATCTAAAAATAGTCATCTAAATTATGCATATACACATCAGCATCATATTTTCATCTTTCAAATCCTAGTGAGAGAATAAAGTTGTCCATCTTGGCATACCAAGCATTGGGGGCTTGCTTGAGGCCATAGAGAGACTTCTTCAACCTGCAAAAAAATGAAGGATCATGAATGAAAAGTTGAAAACTTAAATCTTCTGCATATAAATCTCCTCATGAATGTCACCATGAAGAAAAACACTCTTCACATCCATATGGTGCACCTCCCATCGCTTAGATGCAACAATGACCAAAACTAGCTTGATGGAGTCCATCTTTGCAACCGGTGAAAATGTCTATGTATAGTCCACTCCATGGACTTGAGAAAAGCCTTTATAAACCAAAATGGCTTTATAATTCATATCTTAACCATCAACATCCATCTTGTTTATATAAACCCACTTACATTACACTAGTTTCCTCTTGGAAGGTAGAGGAACCAACTCCCAAGTTTCATTGTCTTGGAAAGACTTGAACTCTTCTTGCATGGATGTTTTCCATATTGGATCATGTGATGCTTCCTAATATGACTGAGGATCACATCCAACCATCATAAAACACCTCTCTGGAATATTCAAATCACAAGTGGATAAATCATTGTGAAATTGAGATCTAGTCTTCCTAGAGTCTAGTGGATCTCCAACAAGATCACCAGCTACTTATATGGTTGTCTTAGCCCATTTTAGAATTATGAGTGATTCATGATATGAATTCATCTCATAATATTCATATTCCATATCATAATCATAAAAATCAAATAAATAATCATCACTTACATCATCATTGAGTGGAGGGTGTGAGTAATCCCCTTTGACTAGTTCGATCTCTTGCATGGGCTCTTCTTCGAAATGTACACTTCTCTCAATGAAAGTTTTATGAGATGAGGGATCAAAGAGACTGTATACCTTTGAATATTCATAATATCCAACCATTTTGGACTCCTTTATTTGATGTTGCAAGGCCTTTCTCTTCTAGGGAGGAATTCTAGCCCAAGCCTTTGATCCAAAAACCCCGAAATGAGAAACATTGGTCTTGTGACCATTCCAAGCCTGAAATGGAGTTTTTTTTCCAATTATTTGTGTGGAACTCTGTTCTGAAAATATTCATCACAATAGATGGATTAATTCCATATATTAGGATACAAATACTTAGCCTCCAACATGCATGTGTCCATCTCCTTCAATGCTCTATTCTTGCGCTCTGCCACACCATTTTGCTGAGGTGTGTAAGGCACATAATGTTGCATTTGAATCCCATTTTCCTCAAATAGATTTTGTAGGTTATTATTAAGATATTACTTTCCATTATAATTCCTTAATACCTTGATATCATTCCCACTTAATTTCTCAAAAAAATCCTTGAAAACTTTGAAGATCTCAAACACTTTATATTTTTGCTTGAGAAAATACACCCAACAATATCTCAAAAAATCATCTATGAATGTTAAGACATAACTTGATTTTCCATAGGAGGGTGTGGGAAGAGGTCATATAATATATGAGTGGATAAAATCAATCACTTGTACAACCCTTCTTTCCTTTCCCTTGTCATACTTGCGCTTTGCATGCTTCCCAACTTTGCATCCCTTGCATGTGCCTTTGGAAAATTTGATGCTTGGAATCCTTTAAAACATGTTTTATTTTCCTAAAGCTTGAAGATGTATGTATTTGAGGCATCCAAGCCTATCATTCCATATATTTCTAGTCTCATTGGCATGTGACATGAGCACATTCCCTGAGGAGTAAGGAATAAAGTGTGAAAACTTGTACATCCTTGACTCATTGTCTGCAATACCCACTACAACAACTTGACATATAGAAATTTCTAAAATATCCCCATCATCTTGAGTGAATATCACTCTCTTAGCTAAACCTGTATGTGTCATTTGATATACTGAGAGTAGATTAGCTATAATATTAGGAACATACAACACATTGTTGAAGTACCCATTTTCAAGATTGATTATGCCAATCCCTTTGGCTGGGACCCCAGAGTCGTCACCCATGAGGATGGATGGACCACTGTATGGATGTAGGGTCAAGAAGGAGTCTTGTACTAAATCCATGTGCCTTGATGCACCTGAATCTATGATGAAGGAGGAAGATCCAGGATATCCAACAACCAGTGCATGGCATATATCCTTGTTCTCATAATTCAAACCTCCCTCTTTCTTCCTTGCAAACCAGTGCATGGCATATATCATGAATGTAATAAATGGATGCAAAACTTTGTGAAAATAAGTGTATTTCTTCTTCTCTTTCTTCTTTCCTTTGTGCTTGCTAGGATTCAAACCCCCATTAGAATATTTGGGCTTCTCCTGCTTCTTCTTCTCTTGCTGCTTCGAAGCGTTGGATTTATTCTTTCCTTTGGCTTGGTTCGAAACACCTACAGCATGGGATTGATCCTTGGTGTATTTGATGGTACCCATTTGAACCAATTTGTCTTGTTCCCAAGTCAAAGACTTCATGAAGTCTTCCAAGTTAGGCATTTTCCAATTTTGAACTGTCAGCTTGCCTAAGTGGAATGTAAAAAAAACACTGAATATTCACGCCCTAGCTTCGAAAGTATGGACAAGATTATCTGATCTTCCTTATTTTTGATGCCACAATGTTTCAGCTGAAGTAACAAGGATTTGAAATTGGTGAAGAAATCCTAGATCGTCTCAAAGTGAGTTGGGATCAATGTGATCAACTCATTTTCTAGTTGGTGTCCTCTCATCTCATCATGCTTCCCAAACAGTGACTCGAGATTGAACCAGGATTCATTGGATGCTGTAATATTATCTACACGAAATAAAAAATCCCTCTAAATACTGAGACAAAGTATCCTGAATGCTTCATCCAACCTATTGAAATTCTTATAATTTTCCACAACAAAGTTGGGCTCATTCTTAGTTCCCATGGTTAATATGTAGAAACCTTTCGACCTCAACTAGATCATCATTTAGACCTTCCATTCAAAATAATTGAATGGGGTAAGTAAGATATGATTTTTCTCCATTTCTTCTTGTGCACTCAGTGACAAAGAACACTTAAACAACCTACAATGCAAACTCTCAAATTTTTCTTGAGGAAACCCTAGATAGAAAATCAAAATATTTGAATTCAATTTGAAGCTCCAAAGAGCTCTGATACCATGTTAAAATCTGATTCACATCAAGATATAACAGCTAAGAGAATCCTCACAACTAACAAATTTCACAAAATATGCAAAAAACAATGTAAAATAACAATATTAACACATAGAGATGGTTCCAATAACTGAGTTTTATATTATTGTTCAACATGTAAATATGTATGGAACATGAAAATATTACAATAGGAGAAAAAAATTATCCTTTGGATACAAATTGGTGGCATACATCTGGCAGTCTTAGATTGGACCTCAAACTCCCCTAGGTTGACCAATGAGATCCTAAACCACCTCAAATGGTCACAAATGGCCATATGAACATAGGTGAAGTATGATAGGTCATAAATAAGGGTATTATAGGCATGATGGAGTGCATGGGTGAGTGGGAGTGGCTCTAGGCAACATTTAATGGTCCAAAAGAGACAAAAACACTCAAATACAATGCATGGGCACCTTCGGTCAAACCAGTTCCCTCTTTTAAGGAGTGGAAGCACCCCAATGACAAAAATGTCATTAATGAGGGCACTTGTGCTCCTCAATGATCAAATGTGGGTACTTGGGTGCATTTAATGGTAAAAAAACCCCAAATACCTTAGGAGACCAACATAACCTAAGTTTGGTGATGCAACATGCGTGAAAAAAATGAAGGTATGTCCTAGGAGATATGTGACCATGGCACTAGGTGGTATGATTCTCTAACAAGAGTTATTCATGTTGGGTACCTACACCTTTCTTTGGGTGATTTTTATAACCCAAATCAACACTTCTTTTTCCATGGAGACACTACCATGATGACGCTTTAAAAGTCGATTGCCGCTCACACAAAAGAACATTATGGATGGAAGAGCATTAATTTGGTAATTGATGCTATTGTATTTCTCATTCAATGATTCCCTAGGATTCGTAATATTTGTAACTGAGTTTTGAGACAAAATCACTCCTAATGATCTATAAACAATCTATTTAATCCCTCCCTACCTTCACATTGCTAGCATTTTTCATAAAATGTAAAAAAAAATGGTTTCTTTTGATTTGTAGGGGATTAAATTGCTCCTTTCCTTCAAATTTGTAGTGGGTTTTCTATAAAAAGTCCAATATATATATATATATATATAAATCAATTTTGCAGTAGTCTGGGTGGTTTGGTAACCACCCCATCAGTTACAACCTCTTCTCATTCTACCATATCAATCTCCATCTACTATAAAAGCAAGGGAGGTAGGACATGAGGGGGGGGATTTTCACTAAGTAAGGTTATTTTATAAGAATGTGATCAACTACATCCCTTTTAATTACCAACCCTGTGCTTTGATTCCGACTCCCCATGTCCTGAAGTTGTTTCCCTCATATATCTTCATCCCTTTTATATACTTGGAGATTGGTTGGGATCCTTGGAGAAGAGAAGCACGAGATATAGAGTAAAGGTTTTACAAGGTGGAAAAGTTGAGAAAAGGTAACATTTTACTTGTTTCTACCATTTCAATATAAATTTGACATATTTCCCTTCCCAAATTATGAGTTAATTTCATGTGTGATATGGAAATTGGCATGTTATACTGAAAGTTAATTCATAGATTCATTTATTGTTCTAATTAATCAATAATATTTATTATTGTCAAAATATTTTGAGAAAGGTGTTATGGTTGTTTTGCAGGTTCTTGTCTTGAAGGTTTGAAGCATAACTAAGGAGAAACAAAAGCTAGGATCGACATACATAAACAAGGTTCTTCATTCTCTATCTTTCAAACTCCTTATATATTCTTGCTTGAATCTAGAGTCTATTTTGCTTACTTTAAAACCCTATATGTCTATTTTAGAAATACCAGTATGTTGATGACCTCACCCAAATCATAGGATATATTTCCATACTAAAAAATTGATTACTCCACTCGAGAGAAGCCATATGATTTGGGGTTTCTAAATTAGTTCCTCCAGTTTGTTTAATTGTTTAGAGTCTATTTATAAGTTAGGATTGATATAAAACTTCAATAGACACCTTGATTCATCACTTTTCTGAGTTTGAATTGTGTTTTTTAAGACTTTCAGTACAAAATCGCTCCTAATGTTCACAATAGTAGCGTTTCCAGTTCAAAATCTCTCCTAATGTTATGCACGTACATTAGGAATTTAGTCCCTCCCTCCCTTAGGTTTTCCAACGTTTTTTCCATGTATAGAGGTTTTTTTACCTTTTTCCATGTTAGTGGTTTTTTTTTTGTGGTTTTTCGAGAGTCTTTGATTATTTTAGGTCTTCTTAGGACCTCTTAGAAGTGTTAGGTTTGCTTTGTGATTGATATTGTCTTGGTTTTTAATATTTTGTGGTAAAAGTCTTTTGAAAGAGTCCATTTTATCTTAGTTATTTTTCATTATTTATTTGAAAAACTTGGAAAGGTTTTGACTGTTAGGATCTTGTAGTGTCCTCTCAGAGGTAGTCTTTACCCTCTCTGTTTATGTTCAGTTAGTCCCTTTGAGTTTTTGGGTGAAAAGTCTTTCCGAAAGTCACCTTTTCCCTTGTTGGTTGATTCATTTTGAAAGTTGTTGATTGTTAAGGTATTGTAGAGACCTCTCAGAGGTAGGGTCTACTCTTTGTGTTTATTCTTAGTTAGTTCTTTTGAGTTTTTTGTGTGAAAATTGTTTGAAAAATGATCTTTGTTTTATGATTCATTTTTTTTATTTTGCACTTTTGGTAGTCTTTTGAAGTGAAGTATCAAGGAATATAGCTATTGTGTATGACCCTAATTGCATTTGTTGGGTGCAAGAATTAGGATTACCAAACCCCATATATTAGTAAGAATTTACCTAGTTCAAGTCTAAAAGTCATCTTGTCTACTTTTCTCAACTTCACATGTTTATATGACTAGAAAGTATTGAGTTTGTGGTCTCTTTCACCATGGTTGATAAGGGTATCAAAATTGTTTGTCATTAGTTGTTTTGTGCGATTGTTCTATTCTAGTTTTTCATTTTGCATTTTGGAAAAGAAAAACAAGTTGGATAATTTCATGAGACCGATTTTAGGTTTTGTACATTGCAAGTGCTTTTAAGAAAATTGGATTTGAATTTCATATAAAAAAACAAAACTTGCATTTAGTTTGTATTTTGACTACCAATTTTCACCGAGTCAAGTATTTGCATGAAAAAAGTCAAAATTTATTTTTTTGTTTATTTTTGAATTTGGTTTATGGAGTGTATTGTGCATGTAAATTGAGTTTTCAATCATATCTTAGGATTGAATTGGAATTATTTTACTAGATGAAAGTGTGCATTTGCATTTAAATCTAAAAATTGTTTATGGTAATTTGCATGTGTATTTCAAAATGAATCTTGCACTTACATTTTCTGAATTGAGCTTGCATTTAGTGTAAAATCTAGTTTCCATTTACATAAAGTAGGATGAAAATTGCATTGTGTATTTGAAACTTTCATTAGTATTCAATTTGCATCTTGCATTTAGGGATTTGCATATATAACATAGGACATTGAAAAAAAGGGTTCATTGAGTGGGTTTAGGTGCTCCATATTTTCATTGTTATAAAGAACAAAAAAATTGCATTTTCACTTGAAATATATTTAGTTGCATGTCATAGTGCTTCATATTATTAAAGTTATAGAATCATGAGTCATTTCTCCAAGTCAATCTTGTGCACCAAGATTGGGTATCATGTGTTGAGGTAGTGCCTTGGGGATCCTGAGTTGGACTAAGTAAATTTGGAAGAAGGATCTTGAGATGGACTCGAGAATGAATATATCAACCTTATGGGATAAGCCTCATGTGTTGAGGTGGACCTGATGTGTAGGGTTGATGCTTTGCATGTCGAAGCATTAATATTGTGTGATGTATTACTAACCATGGTCACTCGAGATGGATGTGCTATTAAGTCTCCTCTAGAGACTAGCCACCTATAAAGTGAATTACTTTAGCAATTGGAAAAATGGAACAATAATATTATAATATGATCACAACATTGGACAAATCTCCTTAGTATAATTGATATGATAGATAAATTAAAGTTAGCACATATGGACCATGCATATAAGATAAGAGATAAAGATAATTTTTATTGAGAACAAAGAGAATCTGAATTACTCATGAGAATGTTTTCAATTGATTGGGGATAACTCAATTAGTTAAACTCAAGTGATATTAACAATGAGTACTTAATATGATTAAGGAGAAATCAAATTGATCACTTTAGTGAATCACTCAAGCATGATTTTAGTTAAGAGAAGTAACTAAAGTGTTCATAAGGAAGGTCCAATTAACTAAAATTCTAGTTAATGAGTTCATCCTGAAGTCAGTAGAGCATGGATATAATGTCAAAGATGCAAGGCATTGCACAATCATATTGTGCAAGATTGATGAGTTCAAGGTGCAAAATAATTTCCACATGCATACATTCACTATATTTTGCATGAGAATTATTTCACCCATGCAATGATTTGCTACCTCTTGCATGAGACCAAATTTGCAAGTTAAATTGTGTGTCAGGCACACAGTTCTATCATCCAATCCACTCTCTTCTCTATTTCTTGGTGATTACACTTGGGGTGTTTTAATTCTCTCTTATATTTCCCTAGGGTGTTGAAACCAATCTGTTATTGTAGAATAAATTCTCTGCCATCTATCATTGTGCTAAGGATATTTGTTGGGGTTTTTCATCCTCATTGTTTATTCTGCATTTAAGATCAAAGATCAAAGCTTAATTAAAATTCAACATGGTATCAAAGCTCAGGGCACGAAGGATATAAGTTTACAAGAAATCTTGAGCCTACTTTAATCCTGAGTGGTAAACGTTGAGCAAGTACTTGAAGAACATTGGCATCGATCTTGGTAAGGCCAGAAAACTGACTTGAATGAACCTTGAACTTCAACACTTGGAAAGCTAGGATTATGAACATCATGGAAGATAATGACTTAGATGGATATGTATCCAATGTTGTGGAAGAACCTACTTCTCATGTAGGGAACACTAACTTCAATATTAATCAAGCTAAATCTAAGCAGATAATCTATGATTTGGTGAAAGACAATTTGATGCCGATGATTACTCCATTGAAGACCATAAAGGAGTGCTTCGATAATTTGACAAATATCTATGAGAAGAAGGATCCTAGTCAGAAGAGGGAATTGAAGAATAATCTTCAAAATATCAAGATGGAGAAGGACGAGACAATTGATTCATTATTCACTAAGATCTCTCAAGAAAGAGATCAACTCACTAGCATTGGAGTAGTGGTGGATGATGATGATCTCATTCAAACTGTTGTCAATGGTATTCCATCCTCATGGGAGACATTCTTGGTCGTTGTTAATGGTCAAGAGGAGAAACCGATCTTCGAGAGATTGTGGAATGATTTCCTCCAAGAAAAAGGTTGAATCCAAAGCAATATTTATTCCTCCAAAGAAGAAAACCTTGCACTTACATCAAGGCTAAAGAGAGGAAATAAATATTTATCTCAAAATAAGTTTCCTCATTTAAAGGAAAAGGATCACAACAAGATATTTGATAAGGAAAAGTCATATGATTCAACTGAAACAAGAGGGAGCACTATGCTAGAGAGTGTTGAGATAAGAAAAAAAGAAGGTTCAAGGGTAAGTTTCATGCTTCTACTGCTACAAAATATGAACTTATAAGGAAGGATGCATTTAATGGTAAGAAGGCAATGAAGGAGTACTATATTGTATCAAATCTGTTTGGATCCATCACCATTAGTGTTGAGACATGATTGGTTGATAATGGAGCATCCAAACACATGAATGGATATAGGAGCACTATCACACATCTTAAGGAAAATAAGTTCACCTATAAGATGGAACTTGGAGATAACATAACCTATTCGATCCAAGGAGTTGGATCCACATCCTTTCAGTTAAGTTCATGTGATGTAATCCATGTTGAGGATATTCTACATATTGCTAGTTTGAAGAAGAACATCATGTTTATTTAGGTTTTATAGGATAAAGGTTTTAGAGTAATCTTTATGGACAATAAAGCACTCTTATGTCCAAAGAATAAATACTTGAATTTTGTAGCTGTGATTGGAGTTAGCTGAGAGGGAAATATTTACAAAGTACTTGGGAATTTCATTCAATCCATTATCCATAACATAGTTAGTACTTGTGAGCTGTGGCATAGGAGGATTGATCATATCCATTTCAAAGCACCACCCATATTGTAGAAAATGGTAGAATGTATGCCTATATTTCTATTTCAGCATCATAATGGTTGTAGGGGTTGTGCTCTCGGGAAGAACATTAAGTAGAGATTTACTAGCAGTAATAATAGATCTAAAGGGATTTTATACTTAATTCATTATAATGTATGTGGTCCCATGTAAACATCCTCCTTAAGTGGTTAATGTGTTGTTCATAGATAACTTCTCTTTAAAGTCATGGATCTATGTTTTGAAATCCGAAAGTGAAACTTTCAGCAAGTTTCAAGAGTTCAAATCCTTGGTTGAGAATCATACTGGAAATCACATCCATGGTTTGATATCTAATAATGGAGGTGAATTTGAGTCACATTCATTTAATGATTTATGTAGTGATTCAAGAATAAAAGTACAACTAGCAATATATTACAACCCCCAACAGAGTGGGGTTTTCGAAAGGAAGAACAAAACAATATGTGAGGCTGAAAAATCTATGATATATGGTAAATATATTCCTACCTCCTTATGGGGAGAATCCTCTAGCACTGTGGTATACATCCAAAATAGAATCCCTCATGATATTATGGGAGAGAAGTCTCCAGACTAAGTTTTCACTAATGAAAAACTAGATATTGGACACTTCAATATTCTCAGTTTTCTTGTCTACAATCATGTACCAAAATTAAAGAGGACAAAGATGGAGCCATCCAGAAAGAAAGGTACCTTTTTTGTTATATCAAATCATCCAAATCCTACAGAATATATGTACCAGGGGAAAAACGCATTGAAGTCGGCAGATTTGTGACATTCCATGAAGAGGTTTCCTTCAATCACTCTAAAGAGATTCAATGTGATTCATATATGGAGGAGCATGAGGCTTATATGGTGGAAGATTCAGATTCTGGTTCTCCTCTTTCATACGTTGAGAGGGAGAATTTCAAATATTCCTCGGATTCACTAGCTCTTGAAGAACCAATAGAACTGGTTGAGTGATCACTTGATGTACCTCATGTTATTACTCAAATGTATCCTTTGGCTGTGGAAGGATAGTTCCAAGGTAATCTTACAAACCAATATTTAGGAGGAAAGCCGAATTCTTTCCTAGCAGAGAGGGATCTCTCAATAAATGAAATGAAAGCCAGATATATCTTTAAAGAAACAAGTTTAATAATTGTAGTGGCTAAAACAAGTGGGTATCATTAGGCATGGAGGCAAAATCATGAGTTACAATAAATGACAGTGATTTGTAATGAAATTTCCTCACATAGGTGGGATAGTCACTATTTTACACTCGATTTCTTGATTTTCTACTGGTAGGGAGGAAAAATTAACAGTCCAATAACATGGGCATCAAAAGATGAATCCAATATTAACTTTAGAGGAATCTAGTTTGTGAAAATTTCAAATCAAAGAACCAGAGCATATAGCTATAAATTATGATTCAATATAAACTTATTCAAGTATGAGGGACAACAAAATGTAAAAGGATAACATGAAACACATTCACATGAGAAAAATGAAGTATGGACTGTAAAGTAATAACACGAGAATATATTATACAAAAAATTGCTTGCTTGGATCTGCAATATTATTAACTTAAAAGCTCTATTATAAAATGAGTCTCACTCTCACAGGTTCCAACCCTGATTACATTACAAAACATGCTTTTATACATCAAAGCTCCTCAAGATGATACCTAACTACCTATATTATAAAAATATATATTTGTAACTTCCTTATTACATATGTCAAAATAAATAAATAAACTAAATCTTCTTAAACAATAAAAATCTTTTAACTTCTAATATTTAGTTCCACTTTGAAGTAGTATTCAATATATCTTCAATTTGAGATTTAAAATGAAAGTCTTCATTGATGTAATCTATATTTCATCTTTCCAATTTTTTCAATAGTATTCCATTGATCTCGAGGTGGCATTTCCATATTTTCCATCTCTTTATCCAGCACCCTCAGCTCCACATGATCTATATAAGAAATAGGTGGCAGCTGAGCACCAATTGTCTTGAATGAATTTACCAACTCAAAATCCACAACCATATTATCAACTATGAATTTTCCTCACAAGGATCGAGTCATGTATTCAAATTTATTGTGATCTAATATGGCTTTAACCAACAAATCCTGATACTCTGACCGAGATATCAACTTTCCATCTTCATCCCAAAAAGGAGGAAGACCCTTATGAAATAATTCTACAAATAATCCTTTGAAATACTTTACGTGCTGCAACATTATGTCTTCCTTTGCTTGGACACTCTCAATGTGTTGATGCTTTCCAATAACCTTTATAGCCCAAGTTATTATTATAATCCCGTCTTTTGATGCCCATTTTTCTTGATTCCTCTTCAAACAAAGTATTGAGAAAATTTCTAGTGTTTTTAGTTGTATCTATTGGTTTTCTGTCCACAGTCTCTTTTACAAGTGTACAACTTTGTCTTGCCACATTAATCACCATCTCCTTATCCTTGATATAATTCAAATAAGGCCTTATTTTTATTGCTTCTGCAATAATCATGTCCCACAGGAGATGTTTGACACATTGTACTGGAAACTATCCTAATAGTTGTTTTGCTAACTGGTCATTTATGTCCAACAACTCCCTATTGTTATTCTCAACCAGTTTGCTTTCTTCTTCATTATTTCTAGCTATTTTTACCAACTTTTTATTTTCTGTTTTTAAACTCTTTATTTCTCCGTCCCACAAGTTGACTTGTGTCATAGAATGAACAATGGTTTCAGTGCTTGCCTTTGTGCTTTGGCTGACCTATACGTATTTGATTATCTTTAGCTTTCTACTTTAATTCCTTCTATAAATCCAACTGATTTTCATCCAGAACATCAATATGAGCAATAAGGAAACCTCTTTCCTTTTTCCATTGGCTTTGTTCTCCAACAAGTTTCAGTAATTTAGCCTTACAATCATTCAGTTATTGGGATAACACTTCCTTTTCCTTCTCTAACTCTGTTAATTCAGAGGCTTGAATAAACTGAGTAGGTGGAATCTTTATCTTCTTTTTCAATGATTGGATAGTGTTTTCTTTCTCAGCCAAGATTTTATTTGTTTCTTGTCCTCTATCTGGCTCACTATCCATAAGCAGAAGGCCACCCTAAATATTTTTAATCTATTGTTGATGTAATTTATTTTCCATCTTCTCCTGCTTCAGTTGGCTCTCTATTATGGATACTGGAGATTGAAACTTTGAGAATTTTAATGTATCTTTCCTCAAATCAGTATAGATAACTTCCCTAGTTTGTTTGTGTAAATGAATCTTGTCAGGTACTGGGATCTTCTGCAGATTAAGCCTCATTTGTGCAACTTTGTTTTGAGTAGCTACTACTAAATTTAGTGTGTTTTTTGCATGGTTGGTATATCCAAAAATGACACTTCTTTTTCTGTGATGACATTTACATGTTTTGTCGCATGACAACGATCCCATGACGACACTTCATGGAATTTATTGTTAGTCACCCAAAAGACACCTATGGATGGAAGGGCCATATTAGGATTTATGTAGCTCCATTTAAACTCTTTTCTATACCATTGGAAAGTTATCAGAATAAGGAACAACTTTCCAAAACAAACCAACTCCTGAAAACTCTTAGAAATACCCTGAAAATTAACTTTTTTGACCCATACGCGAGTTTTCAGTGGGAAACTTGCATTCTTCAACTTTGTATACATGACTTGTCAGTGGGAAACCCACGTATATCCCCATAAATGGTAAAATAATATAAAATTATTGAAGTGTGGGTGGTTTTGGAACTTCCTCCTTGGTTGTAACTGACCTATCCTCAACCCTAACTCTTCATATTGTTATATAATCGAGGGAGAAGGGACCATGAAAGGGACTTAGACTTTACTATTGTTAGGCTGGTGAAATTTGGGATTTCATTCCCCCTAATTTTTCTCTAGCTTTCATCTACCTTTGATGTAGATATTGGATGTTGACATTCTTGGAGGAGAGGAAAAAGAGATCTAGATTGAAGGCTTCATGAGGTGCCTTGCATGAGGAGAAGGTATATCTTGTAGTTATTCATTGATTAATAAAGATGTGATGTTTTTCCCTTTCCAAATCATTATGTATATAAAAATTTATGATAATATTTTGATATTTATGAGATTAGGGTTTCATGTTATCTTCAATATCAATATTTTGTTTGTGGTCAAATTGATTTGAGGAAGGTTTGAAGTTGTTTTGCACGTCTCTTGGTTGGAGAGAAAGAAGAGAGATAAAGAGAAATATTGGATCAACCTTTAGTGCATGAGGTATGAACCATTCCAACGCATGAAATCTTGTTCAAATTCATAATTGCAGAGAATTATATACCAGTCTGTATACCCCTAGTATGTTGGTGGCCTCAACCCCAGCCATAGGATCAATTCCTTAACAATAGAACCAATGCCTCTGCTGGGGAAGCCTTGTCTGTTTTGGGGTCTCCTTGTCTATTTTTTCCAGTATATTTAAAGATATGATTCCTTCTTATAGGTACATCAAGAGTTATCCTTAAGTATTTTGGGACACCCTCCTTTCCTTTTTAAGGTTGTTTTTCACCTTTTTGGGGCCTTCCACTACCCATACATGACTGTTGCACTGCACAATAACGTATCCATTACCCATAAACAAGTTTATAGTGGTATACTTATGTATCATATGCAAATTTTCCTATAGGAAACCTGCATATGCCATGTTTTTGTGATGTTTTCACTTTTTTGGGCATGTTTGGGGTGGTCTTGTGTTGTTTGTGGGGTCCTCCCCTATCCCTTGTCTATGTAAGAATATTGTGAAGTGGTGTATCCCTTTGAATGTGCTCTTAGCCTGATTTGTAAGCATTTTTTAATACTTTGGGATTGTCTCTTTCTCTGTACCCCACCTCCTTCCTTGGCATGGCCTTGTTGAGAAAGGTGTTGATCAACCTCTGTTAGCAGGTATAGACCAAAACTAGGAGCTCTTTGATACTTGTCTTATTCAATATTATTGATTAACTTCTTTATTCCAAAGTGGTTGGTTTAGTCTCTTATGTAATATTTCCTCACAATATAGGTTTTATCTGACTTTAGGGAAGCCTAGGGTATGTTTTGTGGACATAAAGTAGAAGTCCTTGTGCTTTTCTTTATATCATCTGCATGCACTTGTTTGTAGATTGTTTTTATTTCTCATTCATAAAGAAAAAGAAAAAAGAGCAAGTATTTTCTTTATATGCATTTAGGCTAGGGTTTACTATTAGGTGCATTTCATATCTCTATTTTTTGAAAATATAAAAATGAATCTTTTTTTGTGGCCTCCATTTTCAGTTTTGAAAAGAAAAGAGAAGTAAAAGTTTGCATTTTTTAATCTCTTTCACATTGGTCATGTTGTTTCTTCTTTCAAGTCAAAAAATCATTAGTTTCATTACTGCTACCTTTGAGTAATCAACAACTCTTAAAAAGAACATTAATATTTAAAACATATTAGTAACATTTTATTTCTAGGGATGAAACACACTAGTCTATGCTAATGTTTTGGGTCAGGGTTATCTTTAACTACCCAAAAATTTAAACTCAAACATAGTGACCTTTCATTCAGGAAATCCAATCTCATAAAGAAGGAAACAAAAAATATCCTCTAACATAGGAGTCAAGCATGAGGTCGTGCGATAGTGAGTTGCAGAGATACCCCTCATATACTTGGTTGAGCATACACTAGAGTTGTTGCAAATCTAGGGATTCCCTCAGTACCTTCTTCTGGACCCATGTGGTCCTTGGTACTGTTTGAGTTTTGGTCTTACCTACCCTTCCAATATGCATCGACTTGACTGGAAAATGTTTCGTTGGACCTACTTTGTGATTTTTGTAGCCTTAGTATCTTGACTTCTAGGAATATACGCAGGTTATGGTGGAATCCTACTTCCATGATACTTAGGGTAGGATCAGGAGGAAATCCCATACATACAATTTGGGAAATCGCTTTGGTGATTCAAGCGCTTAGACCCAATGCATTGTATTGTGGACCTTATGTAACTGTTCTTCACCCTTCACTAGTTAGTTTTGGGCCCTCATTGTCCCCAAATTTCCTTAGGAAGGTATTCTTGTGTGTCTGGTCTAGATACCTAGGATTTTATTCTAGTGGTGTTCTCTCTATGTTGTCTATTTCTAGTTGACCTCAAAAAATCTATTCTTTTTGAGTCGAAAACCATGGCTAATAGCCCTACATACACCAACCAAGAGAACCTCATGCAAGGGGCTTCTTGTGATTTTCCTTTCACTGGGAATGTTGGTGTTACTTTGATGGCCACTCTGAATCTACATGGATTCACCCTTGGGATACTTGTTTGGTTGTTTTCCACTCCAACTGTCCTGAATTCTCCTGATGCTTCTCAAGTAAAAACCTTATATCAAAGGCATCAAAACAAGTCTCCCTTCACTAGTAGCAACATATCCTCCTCCTTCTACCTAATGCGGTGAAATTTATAATACTAGTAACCCAGAGTCTAAAAGGAATAAAAGGAGGAAGAATAGGAAGAAGAAACGCAAGCAAGGGGCCACCCACCCAACCTCTGCAAGTCATGTTGGTGGAACTCATACAACCTCTATATGTCATGTTATACCTAGTCACCCAGCCTTTAGAGGTCATTCTGGGGACAAAAACCCAGCCTATGCAAGTCATGTTGGACCTAATCACCCAACATCTAGAGGTCATTCTGGGTGAAAAAAGTCATCTAATGCAAGTCATGTTGACACTGTTGATAAAAGAAATCATTCTAGACATAAAAATAAGTTCCCTTATAATCTTTGTGAGGGAGATCACTTTATTCATCAATGCCATACTATTGTGGAGGTACAAAGAGAGTGGTTTGAGTCTCAAGGATATCATTCTCCTAAACAACCTGTAATTTCCCAACAACCTATTCAACCTTTGGTTGATCAAGTGACTGAACTAATGTGATGTTTGGTCAATCCTACTTTTCCTTTGAAGAGTGACTTTCATTAAGTAATTGAACCAATGCAATCTTTGTTCAATCCCACCCTCCCTTCGGAGAGTGACCTTCATCAAGTGGTTGAATTGATGTAACCTTCGATCAATCTCAGTATTCCTTTAGAGAGTGATTTATATTTTAGCCATGTTTTCTTCACTACCAGTTCAGAACCTTCTGGAGAATGGGGCACTGAATTCACTTCAAATGAACCCCTTCCAAGCCCCTAGATTGCTTCATTTAATTGGGATAGCCTAGCTGATCCACCCCTTCCTTCGGTCACACCTTTCCAAATAAAGGTCCAAGTCGAACACTACATTATTGCATGTTGTATTGTAGATGAAGGAGCCTCTATTAGTATTTTACCCATGCATGCTTGGAGAGGCATGGGATCTCCCATCCCATTGTCGACTGTTAACCATCCATTGGCCTTAATTGAGAGAAGACCTAGTCCAACTTTGGGATTTATTACTCAAACATATGTTAATTTGGGTGAGAATACTGTTTTAGTTGATTTTATGGTTATAAAGGACCCCTTGGATTTCAATATGCTCCTCGGGTGTGATTATGTATATTCTATGAATTTTGTGGTGTCTACGCTCTTTTGTGTGATGTGATTTACTCACAATGAGAGAATTGTCATTGTCGATCAGTTGGAATTTGTTAATCCCTCTCCTTACCCGACTTATATATACCAAGACTATCCTTTGTTAATTCCTAGTTTTTTGGTAGACACTACCCCACTATGGGTGAATTATGTGGCCTCATATCCATCGTGTAAAATTGGTACTGAGAAGAAACCTCTCTGTTCATGCTTATCTTCTTGGTACTCAGTCCCAGCAGTTGACCAGGTGATCTATCCAATGGGGACTTTGGAGCCCACTCTCCACCATATTAATCTAGTTGAATGTTTAGACATGTGTCATATCTGGGTTGGTCTACTTTATTTGGATGTAGTCTTCCTAGATTCTATGTCGATACACTATGATATTCTTATGGATGTTGACTCAGTTGTGATTAAGTCTAGCCCTAACTTTCTTAGTGAGTCTGATCTTTCTGACGATCGATCCTCTTATGTTGGAATTGTTTAGTATTTGGACTCTCCCATCGAACAACAAGTCAGTAATATTGATGACTTTGATTCTTCTTATATAATTCATTACTCCTGTGATGTTGAGTCTATTCCTGTAGACCCTATCAGCTATGTTGAATTTAAATTTCCTCTTGAGGTTTATTTTATTGATTATAAATCCTTGGTCCTTGGCACTATAGATTTTTCCTTGGTTAAATATACCTTAACTATGCCTCTCATAGAAGATATCAAAGTTGCAAATGTTTCTACCAAAGTGACTTGTATCGGATCTCTTCTTCTTAATATGCTCTTGATAATGTTGTTTCTTGGAGACAGGATTCTTAGTTGGATTCACAACTGCTTAATGACTTCGCGCTTTTGTCCAAATTGTAACCACATTTTCCTATACCTTGCTCAGGCTGATGATCCTGATGTCGTCTTCCATGCTTTTATATCGTTATATAAGCCCTCATCTCTACTCTCATCATCACTCATCCTTATATATTTCCTTCGTTGCAACTTGACACATTTTACCTAGAGGAGACGCTCCTCGAGTGTCCTTATCTTAATCATGTTCCTTACACTATGCTTAGTTTTGTTCCTTGCGCTTGGAACTAGTTTTGCATGTCTCTGAGACTCATCTCCTTGCCTTTAGAGCATTCTTCCATCTTTCCTTCAAGCTCGTTAAAAATTGTAAGTAGGCCACGAGTTGAATTTTTCAAGCTCGTTAAAACTTTACGGGAAAGGTATATGGAGTTATCTTTCTTCCTTGATCCAACTCCTTAAATATGAATAGATTGTCGAGTTACTTGGTCTTTCAGACTTGCTAAAGGACATGAAATATCATTCACATTGGTATAAGTTTAACCATTTTTCGGACCATGTGGATTATTTATGAAAAAGGAATACTCTAATTGTTTATGACTAAAAGAGTATTTCCATGTATAGGTTTATCTTTTTTTCAGGCCTAGAGGACTAAATATACGACAAAGGAACCCGTTTGAGCTCACTTTTTCTTTTTCGTGTTGTGTTTTAAACCATGAAAAATATTCCAAGTGTTCTTTATGCCATTTTCATGCTCGCTAAAACCTAAGTACAAAGCATCGAGTTTATTGTTGTTTTACTCATACTCGTAAATAAATGGAACATCCCGAGTGATCTTTCCTTCCTTCACACTCATTAAACTAAGGATATATGCTTTCTTTTGAAGAAGCGTCAGTTTGGTGATAGTTTACCCCTTTTTTATACCTTGTCGTCTAAATACGAAAAAGGTATACCTTAGTTCCTTAGAAGCTAAGAGTATTCTCCTTTGGATACTTTTATACTTTTTCGGACTCAAGAGACTAAATTTATGAAAAATCACCCCATTAGAGTCTTCTTTGGCATTTTCAGACTCTCAAATTATGAAAACTACGTCGAGCGTTCACTAATTCAAGCTCGTAAAATCCATGGATCAGTGCTTTATCAATCATTCTTCTATCTCTTCTTTGTTCTTTCTAACAATGAAGAACGTACCGAGTTTTTTTTCTTAGACTCGTTAAACCTTTACAAGAAAGAAGGAAAGGGAAGTTCATTTAAATGTCTTTTAATAATGCCAGCAAATCTTGTTTCCTTTAACAAAGCACCATTTTTTATTTTATCAACAGTTGGGTTCTATTTTTTGGCCTTAGTATTAAGCCTAGTCTCAGATTTCTCACTCCTCTAGTTGGTTCCTTTTCACATTATATGGAGAATTTGTCAATGTCTCCTACATTGTATATTTGTATCATTTGTCCCTTGGTGTCAAAATGTTGTCGATTCATGTTTGTGTTGTGCTCACTATTCAAGGATAAAACATTTGTCATCCATTCTACAGTTTCCTTGACCTTTTGTGTCCATCACTCCCTAGTATCAGTTCATTACATCAAGCCTTTCAGTGGTCCTTGCTACAAAACTTTGTACCAGTTCCATTTCTAATCAGTCTTTGATTTACCTCATGTTGGATGATGAAGGATTCTTTAATGCATTCCTTCCAATGGATCTCTTCCTATCGGCTTCAACACATCTTTCTTTGGGAATGAGATTTATAGTTTATGATAGTACCTTGAGATGGAAATTTCCCTCGCTATTGGATAGAGGGAATACCTTAATGTTTCCTACTCGATGGATTCTTCAGGTATTTGACTTTGATACCATCCATTCACACTTGTTAGAATGTACTAGGTACCTTGGGGACCATTTTCATTATTGGTGGTTTCTCTCACATTTTTTAGTAGTTTTCATCACTGATCGGTAATCAAATGGTTTCCTCCATGTTCAATGTCAACTTCTCTATTCACATCGTTAGGATGTGTAACTTTAGACAGTTTGGATTGAATATATTGGGTCAAAAACAACATCATTATCTTTTTATATTTCATGATTTGTGCAAGACCTTGTCACACCACATATGACATTTGCGGAGACATAGATCCACCTTGTATTATTGTGGCTATGATCGATTATTGAGCATGGATATATGTTGTTCATTTGTGTCCATGGATCCTTTTTTCATATTGTGATACCATGATAGTTACATCAGTGATACATATGTTGTATCCTCCTTGGATCTTTCTGGAGATCATTTGTATTTGGACGTATATGTCCAGAGATTAGATTGTCTAATATTTATCTCTCTTTCAGGTACTTTCGTTCGAGCCTGTGATATTGGAATCTCTAGTTTCTTCGACTCCATGACTCAATAATTCCCTATTTATAGTGTACTTTGGCTATCATCTTACCCTCTAACCTCATACATTAGGGGGGATATCTTATAGCCCAAAATATCACTTCTTCGTATGTGATGACATTTACATGTTTTGTCGCATGACAACAATCCCATGATGACACTTTGTGGAAGTTACTATTAGTCACCCAAAGGAAACATGTGGATGGAAGGTACATATCAGGATTTTGTAGCTCATTTTAACCTCTTTTTTAGACCATTAGAAATACATCGGAATAAGGAACAACTTTCTATAACAAACCAACTCCTAAAAACTCTTGGAAATACCTTGAAAAAAATTCCTTTTTTGATCCATACATAAGTTGTCAGTGGGAAACCTGCATTTTTCAACTTTGTATACACAAGTTCTTAGTGGGAAACCCATGTATATCCCCTAAAGTGGTTAAAAAATATAAAATTCTCAAATTTTGGGTGGTTTGGGTGGTTTTGGAACTTCCTCCTCGGTTGTAACTGACCTATCCTCAACTCTAACTCTTCAAATTTCTATATAAGAGAGGGATAAGGGACCATGAAAGGGACTTAGTCTTTGGTGTTGTTTTGTTGGTGAAATTTGGACTCTCATTCCCACCGCATTTTCCCTAGTTGTCACCTACCTTTGTTGCAGATCTTGGAGGATGGGATTCTTGGAGGAGAGAAGCAAGAGATCCAGATCGAAGGTTTCATGAGGTGCCTTGCATGAAGAGAAGGTATATATTATTTTTGTTCCATTGATTAATTAATATGTGATGTTGTTCCCTTTCCAATCACTATGTATATCTCATTTTATGATCATGTTTTGATATTGATGAGATTAGGGTTTCATGTTATCTTTAATATAAATATCTTGATTGTGGTTAAATTGGTTTGAGGAAGGTTTGAAGTTGTTTTGCGGGTCTCTTGGTTGGAGAGAAAGAAGAGGGATGAATAGAAAGCTTGGATAAAGCTTCATTACATGAGGTATGAACCCTTCCAACCCCTAAAATATTTTTCAAATTCATATTTGCAGAAAATTATTTATCAGTATGTATACCCCTAATATGTTGGTGGCCTCAACCCCATCCATAGGATCAATTCCTTAACAACAATGGTCCTTCACAGTGACCAATGAAACCTATTTATTTGAAATGCTTCTTACTTTTGAATAAAGTTTTAATGCTTTTTCTGAAGAAACAATCTTGTCTTTTCCATACCTTATATACAAATCACTGCTTGATTTGAATTTATCACGAGATTCTCCCTCTTGTGTCTCTGAAAAGCTATATTCTTGAACTTCAAAATATGGGCCTTGTATTTTCTCTTTCATTTTCTTGCTTCCAACCTCCACTGTCTCTTTATCGGATTCTATCTTATGTCTCTTTTATGCTTCTGAATCTTCCTCTTCAACCTCAATAACTTCTAAAAAACTCCTTTTACCAGTTATTTCAATCTTACTGGGAGATGGAATAATCATTGATGTTGTTTTCATTGTGGAAAAAGAATTTACTTGTAAACTTCATGAATCTTCCATATCTAATTTGTAGTCCATCAAATTATCTCTACCATCTAATCCTTCTATCTCCGGACACTCAAAGGCCTAGTTTGTATTCTACTACCTCATCTAAGATATGATATGATGTGGATAATAATTGATTTTAGTGGCCTTCATGAAATTCATTCCCCGCACACACCTTCAACCACTGGGATAGAAACCTTGTTTTTTATAATGAATGGACCTACCTTTAAAGGAAACTTGATTTCATAAGCCTTTCTAAAACTTAGAAAGTGCTCATTTTCTACAATAAGTTTATGTCTAATGAATTATAGAGAAAATATCCTGGGTGTTAAGAATTCTGGAAGATTATATGGTTCGTGAACAAAACCATATACTCTAATAATTGTGTGTTCCTTTAGCAAGAACCAATCTCCACTCTTCTATTTGGAGAAAACTACAACATTTCTTCCATCTCTGGCAGAACTCTAGAAAACATGTTCTGAAACATTATTCTGTATATTTCTACCATTATGATATTCATACAGTTAAAGGTATTATTCCTTATTTCTGATGTAAACAATATCTCTAGTAACTACAAGTTTTACTCATTGAAAAATAGAAACATCCTAACTAGATAAGACTGGAACCTGAAACTTCTCATTGTGTGGAAATCCACCAACTGTGAATGAATATTCTTAGCTAGGAACTCATCAAATTTAAGGCAAGGTAACTAAATTGACTCTGACTCTAACTGACACATGCTCATCTTAAACAATCACTCAATAAAACCTCTAGGACAAACCTATCAGTGTCTAACCCTAAAAATTGACTCGATAAGGAAATGACCAATTGGGACTCTTCTTTTAACATATTGATATCAAAAGGAAAGGGTTCATATACAAAAAATGCATCATTTTTAAGTCTCTTGGAATAAAATATGTGTTTTTCTTCCATAGTGGCATGTCTAAATTGCTCAATTAGATTTTCTTTGATGAAACCTTCCTGGTTCAGGGTGAATGACTTAGTTACTTCAAGGGAATATCTAACAACTAAAGCATTAATAGGGAAATGTATCTTAGCCTTATTTTAATCCATTATAACTCACTCAGACTGGAAATAGTGAGACGTACACCAGGATACAAAATCCAGGAAATTTAGGTTTTGGTCTAGAAAAAAATGGTGGAGTTGAGACCTTTGGAAACCATGTAGGTTGAATCCCTATTATTTAAAGATTTTTAACTGGTTTTTAACTCATGGACCGGACTAAAGGAAATAAAAATATAAAAAATGTCACCATCTCTATCTTTGAATCTCTTCCAGTTTACCAAATTCATGGACCTGCATTTCGACCTCCCTTTCACCTTCGATTTTAAACAATTTTGGTGGGTTAGCTACGTGACCTACTTGGAAAATGGTAGATGAAAATTTGTAGTCGACTTGGCTTCCAGAGGGCACATACACGTTCCTCCCAATGCACAAAAAAAAAATCATGCCAACATGTGACCCTTTTATTTTATAAAATTCTCCATAAGCGGTTTCGGGATCGTGAGGAGTGGTTTTTCTCTACCGCCTTTCACCCAGCAGAATGATTTTATGCCCGCCATGTGGAAAGTGGTAAAAATTACGTTGGGTCGCTTCTGATTTTATTCCCATGTATGTTGCACGAGCAGAACTATCCTCCACCATCGATCTATTTATCTCTTCATCTCCCGCCATTGATCACATCCATCCTTTAATATTTCCCAATATTAATTCCATCAATCACTTACCTTTTCATCCATCATGCAACTTATTCAAGAAGATCCAGTGTTCATCGTTGATTTCTCTTCTCCTTATTTCTGGACCATCAAACCTTTCATTATATACCACAAGCGCCTTATCCATTACTTTAGACACCTTCTGCCTCTAGCATGTGGTTCTATAGAAACAATGAAGAACATAGCCCTTCTTTTTCTAACACCCAAATAATTATTTCCCCAAATTATCAAATATGGGCCCCCAATTTCACCTTAATACCCACTTCTCATTTGTTCACTAAGAGGAGATATGCATGGTGCCATATAGTCTACAAGATGTAGAAAGGCATGGAGCACCATTAGGCTCTTCCAAAGAGTGAAAGAGACCTGATAGATATTCAAGATATGTGGCACATATGAGTCACATCAGTGATTCAGAACCTTCCACCTATGAAGAATGTGTTAAGTAGTAAGTTTGGAAAGATTCCATGGTAGAGGAATTGTTGGAGGAGCCTAAGTCGTCTAGCCGACTAGGTTCTCCATTCGACTAATTGTAAAGCATAACAATAAATTTTGTCGACCTCATAGGTGGTGTTGATTAGTTGAACCGAAAGGTAGTTATGTAACCTCTTGTAAATCATATAAATAGGATGGAGAGCCGGATAAAGAATCGGTTCAATTGTTTGTATGAACCATTTATGTGTTCTTGAGTAATATAAGTACTTGTTCCCTCTCTCATTCATTTTCTTGTATCTATATCATTGCTTGTATAATTATGTAATATGTATCATCGGTAACTATGCAATCTATTTGATTACAACATTGGTTGTGTTTTCCATTGGATGTAGCTTAGGTGGTTGGGAGGAATGATTGTTACCCTCCTCACCTAGGTTGAATTCTTGTAAGTGACACAATGCTCTTGTTGATCCCTTATGTAATGATTGAGTGGATTACTATTTAGAAAAATAAATAGATAAATAAAATAAAAATAAAAATCTAAAAAACACAAGAAAATTTATGAAAAAAAATTAACATGACAAGAACTTGGATAAATCCTATCGGCAAGGTTGAGGGAGGAAGTAGTAAAATGAAAATTGAGAGGCCTAATCATCGTTATGATAAAATCAGGCATGAATAATTTCAACCAGCTTGACATGAATCCCACTGACACCACTACGATCAAGAAATACACCGACACCAAGAAGAAAAAACGGTCCAATCAATTCATCATGAACATCGACACCCAGAGCACAAAAAACATCATACCTCAAAGGAAACGCCGACAACCTGTCTTTTGAATTTAATTCCACTATCAATACCGCAATTAATACCACCACCCACTAGGCCTTCTCCCTCCCAAGTCAATTTTACTATAAATACTGCATTGGAAGAGACTTGGATGTTATTCTACAAATAACTTGAGCATCATAGCACCAGAACACCATATCCCATCAAACAGACCACTAAACTAGAGCATCTGACCGAAACAATGGGTCCAAAGAAGTAAAAAAAAACTACTATATCAACAACAAACAAAATCATACAATTAGAAAAAGCTAACACACCCTTGGAAAGTAGACTACATAACATCTGCAATGCTAAAGTGGTTGAACAACAATCGAAAAGGGTCTGGAATGAAATTCAGGAATAGGGAACAGAAGAAAGTGGTCGATGGAGGGAGGAAGCACAAAAATTAAGAGCCAACACAAAACTTAATTATATGAATGCACCTTTAATTGATAGCTTTGCAGGAACAAAATAAGTTATTGCGCAGTTTATCATCGACCGATTCCATAATGGGAAGCAATATTTCGACACAACTGTCGAAATCAACGACGATCTTATTATGCAAATCATGGGATTATCGAACAAAGGTGACCATGTACTTGTTCGACTAAACCAGAACTTGGTCAAAGAACTAACGGGCACGTCGATAGGGAAGAATTCAAGAGGATTAGTAGTTAATCAAATATTATATGGGACACAAAAGATAATTGAAAAGGTTGTATTAATGACCCTCACAAGCAAGGGAAGAGGTTCTGACCTTAATATCGACATGCTCAATGTAGTCCAGAATGTTGCGACAACATAAAACTATACCTCTGAGATGACCACCTAGATGAGATCATCAAGAATATTTGTGTAAAATGCCAAGAGGAGGGTACCCAGATCCGATTTCCTTCATTAATCCCTAAAAAATTGGTTAGACACTTGGTTTCAATCCCTAAAAATAAAGACAACTAGATGGCGGGTACCCCAAAATGTCCAACAAATTCTACCACTGACCGCACATATCCAACTTCCATTGGACCACATGTCGTTTTTGTACTTACATGGTGTCACAGGTGCAACAAAAGATCTCGACTTTTACCCTTCGGTCGAGGAAATTTTTTATGAGCTAAGTCAGCAATCCAACACAAGATTGGATATACCCCCCTAGAAAAAAGAGTCAATCAACCAAAGGTTGAACTATTAACTAATGCAGAGAAAGAAGAATATTATGAAATTTATTTTCATTTAAACACATTCACACTCCATTACAACCAAATTGGCAATATCAATCCTCTTTGGATCGCATTAACAGTCATACAACCATAATATCAAACATAATAGATAAACGAAAGCACTCAATTAGATAACCCACTGCCAAAATATGCCCTTACAAAGAAAAATATTTGTCGGGTGGTTGACGAACTGTTTAAAGCAAGACATAACAAGAAGAGTACAACACAAGGAAAGGGAAAACACAAGATTATTATTTAGAAACCAACTGAAGAAGACAATATGGAGATACTTGATAGTGAAACTCAAATCTTAGAAGACACTGACAAAAAATAAGATCCCCATAGAAGAACAAATAGGAAAATTTATCACAGAGGAGGAGAAACGTCTGGGCCAACCAGAAGCAAGTTCAAAGAAAGTCAGGTTTTCTACTACACCACCTATCAACCTCATCCATATCCCACCACTACCATCCCCGACCCCAATTCTCAAAGAAGAATTTATACACTTCGACAATTACCACACCTCTATCCCTAAACCAAATGTATCTGTAGAAGCTACCAGTGCCATTAAGAGTACGCATTCAAAAGGATAATGACCTACAAGAATTCATCAACTAGCTGCCATCTCTTCTACCCAAATGGAAAATGATTATCATAAAAATACCAGTCTTAGTCGAGGAAGCACAAAATTATACCTTAGCTACCCCTGAATCTCAAATTACCGACCTTTCGCAACCATCCTTCTCTGAAGCACAAATTATTGAATATACTAAAACCATTCTATAGAAAAATCCTGACTCAATAAGCAATATTGTTGCAAATCAAAATTTCCTCTTTCATCCCCCAACATTTCGACCATTTGACACCACCACAACATCCTTCATCTAATGAACCATGCTACACTGACCCCAGTGTCGATCCCTCAGATACTGTATTACAACCAACTTCTGAACCGATTTCTACAAGCAATGTCGAGCAATATTTATCACATGAGACAGTAATCCTAATTGTTGATCCTATCTTGCATCATTCTCCTACATCACCACCACCACTATCATCACATGTGACCAAATATAATTCAACCAATATTTCAAATTATCCCAACATTACCAACATCATCATCCCTAGCCCTGCTGTTACAACCCTAGCTACCGAGAAACAATAGAGATATAGAATCCACCATAAAAACAGATAGAAACTGTCAAACAAAGTAAACAGTAGGAAAGAATAAAAAGGAAACGAAGAAAAGAAAAGAAAAGAAGAAACGAGAGAAACAATAGGAGAAACAACAACAACGTCTACAACAATTACAAAAAAAACCACACATGTTAGTTCATATATATCAATTAGGTCTAGTAGTTACATTTGACCCACATAAATCTAAAGAAGAAGAACTAGATCTACTGACAGATGCAATTGACTGGGAATATAAACATAGAATAGTGGAGGCCAAAAAACAAATTTAACAATTAAAAATAGAGAAAAACACATTTTTAGCCAAGTGTGAGAGGTTAGCAAAACATATTATCACAATTCCAGCATGGGCCAACTCCGAAAAACCTCTCGACAAAGGATTCCTTGTATTTGAAAGCTTCACCAGATGGATGTGAAGCAAGGGAAGCAGATGGAAGCTTCACTAGATGGATGTGAAGATTGTCTTCATCAATGGTGAGGTTGACTAATATTTATAAATGCAACAACCTGATGGGTGTGTAGTTCATGGGAAGGAGTCCCATGTTTGCACACTAAATAAAGCCTTGTGTGGTTTTAACCAAGACCTTGGGGCTCGGTATTCAAGGTTGGATAGTTATCTTTAGATCTTGGGATTCTCTAAGAGAGAATTTGATCCAAACATGTACTTCAAAGTTGTGAAGAACTGATATTTGATATTGGTCCTCACTATTGATTATTTGTTACTTACTGTAGAGGAACAACTGATACCTTGGTGTGAGAGGGATCTCACTTCTAAGTTCAAGCTGAAATACTTGGGTCTTATGCACTACTTTCTTGGTCTTGAATTTTGGTCAAGGAAATTTGAGATTTTCCTTTCGCAAGGAAAGTACATAGTTGATATGTTGCACAAGTTTGGCATGATGGATTGCAAATCCATGTATACACATATGGTTTCTAATTTGACGAAACTACATGTGTCATATTCTGAATCGGATCTAAAGGATCCTATTTTATATAGACAACTCATTGGTTCTTTCATGTACTTGATACATTCTAGACCTGATATATTGTGCGTTGTGAGTATCTTGAGTCAGATTATGCCTGATCCTGGACACAGATATTGGGTTATTGCTAAGCATGTTCTTAGATACCTTTGAGGTATTATTTATTATGGACTCACATATGTGTCTAGTGTAGGAGTGATGCTAATTGGATATGTTGAATCTGATTGGGTATCATTGTGGACCGAAAGAGTACATCCAAATTTTGTTTTAGCTTGGGTTTAGCTATGATCTCTTGGTCCAGCAGGAAGCATGGGTTTGTATCCCATAGTACTAAAGAAGCAGGGTATTATTGTAACTAGTACCTCCTATCGAGAAGTTGTGTGTCTTAGGAAGCTACTTGTTGGTTTATTTAGTGAGAATATTTAGACTACTATCATTTTCTCTGACAATCAGAGTTGCATTGAACTTTATTAAAACCTTGTGTTTCATGACAATTTGAAACAAATTGAGATGAATTATCGCTTCATAAGAAACATGGTCCAAAGAGGTGTGGTAAGACTTCAGTACATTGTTACTGGTGAGAAGAGGTGCAGTAAGACTTCAGTACATTGTTACTGATGAGAAGATTGCAGATACGTTAACATGGTCTAGAGAAGTGTGGTAATACTTAAGTACATTGTCTTGGTATGGCAGATAATGTGTCCCTCACTTAGAGGGAGTGTTAAATCTACAACATCATGAGTCATGTATCCAAGAAAATATTGTGCACCAAGATTGGGCCACATGTGTTGATGTAGTGCCTTAGGGAGCCTGATTTGGACTCAAGAAACTTGGAAGAATGATATTGATTTGGACTCAAGAATGACTATATCATCATTATGGGATAAGCCTCATGTGTTAAGGAATATACTTTGATATGTCAATGCGATGATTTTGTACAACCTTGTTGGAAAAGGATAAGATCTTATCGGACAATATGGATCCTCATGTGTTGAGGTGGATCTCATGTGTAGAGGTGATGCTTTGCATGTCGAAGCATTAATGTTGTGTGATTTATTACTAACCATGGTCACTCGATATGGATGAGTTATTAAGTCTCCTATAGAGACTCGTATCCTCTAGAGTGAATTACTTTAGCATATGACCAGTTGGAACGATAGTAATAAAATATGATCACAACATTGGGAAAATATCCTTAGTATATTTGATATGATAGATAAATTAAAGTTAGCACATATGGACCATGCAAATAAGATAAGAGATAAAGATAAGTTGCATTGAGGACAAAGAGAATTTGAATTTCTTATAAGAATGACTTTAGATGATTAAGGAGAACTCAATTAATTAAGCTCAAGTGATATTAAAAATATGTACTTAACCTAATTAAGGAGAAATCGAATTGATGACTTTAACGAATCAATCGAGCATGATTTCAGTTAAGAAAATTAACTAAAGTGTTAATAAGCAATATATAGTTATCTAAAAGTGTTTTGCATGATGACACTATAGTTAAACTAAAATACAATAGTGAAGTTACGACATTTGAGTTACGACACTTGCATGATGACACTTGAGTTAACATCCTAACTATTTGGTCTAGCCTCTAGTTGTATAACGCATTCATTCGGAAGTAAGTAGAGCATGGATATAATGTCAAACATGAAATGCATTGCACAATTTTGTTGTGTAGGATTTATGAGTTCAAGGTGCAGAATAATTTCCACATGTAGGCATTTGCTATATTTTGCAGGAGACTTCTTTCGCCCATGCAGTGATTTTCTACCTCTTGCATGAGACCAAATATGCAAGTTAAATTGTGTGTTGGGAACATAGTTGTAGCATCCAATCATTCTATCTTCTGTATTACTCAGTGATTACACTTGGGGTGTTTGAATTCCTTCTTATCTTGCACCTAGGGTGCCAAAAGCAATCTACTATTGTTAAATGCATTCTCTGCTATCTACCATTTTGCTAAGGAGATTTGTTGAGGTTTTTCATCCTCATTGTTTTGAGGGATTTCCACAGGGTGTATATTGTGTTATGTGTGAATTCTTATGTGTATGATTTTTCAATTGAATTAAAGTACTTGGAGATTACGCATTTAATATTAAAGATCAAATCTCAATTAAAATTTAACACACACACACACACACACACACACACACACACACACACACACACACACACACTCGCGCACGCACGGATATCTTTAAAAGAGTGTTAATGAGTGATTCATTAAATTTGAAATTTCTTTAGGTGCATATACTTTTTCTTCAGTGAAATTTCTAAAATTGTATTTTAAACAAGCAAAAAATAATTGGGATAGGCTACTAGGATTTTATTCGTAGCAATAAACACACCTAATAGTCTAGGCTACGATTTCGGAAATAGGATTTGAGATTCTCCAAAATCACATAAAATTTGGAAACTAGGAAATCACTAAAGAGAGTTAAAATATAATAGTAACACAAAGTGCTTGTCGAGAAATTTCCTCTCACACAAGTGTCGAGCGGTAGGTAAACCTAGTTCAAGTGTCCACATTTCCCTTGGTGCTTCAGTTAGGGGGGCTATGTGTAACTTAGAACTAATCAGGAATGGAAAGTCCTTGAGGTGACACCCCTGCTCACTGGACATTTTGGGTCTAGGACTTGTTATACAAGGTCTATGCTCCCTACTCATTCACATAATCCCTTTCTAGTGACCCTCCTACCAAACCACCATACGTGAAGTGGTAACCGTAGTTTCCTCTCCTAGGTACCTCCTACATCATTGCAAGGGGATATATTGTGGAAGTTGAGATAGATGTATATTGTGCGACCCAACTCTTATGGAGAGTACTTGTTGAAGGTAAGTGATTGCACCCTTGGTGATTGGTTTCATAGAGTAGAGTAAAAGTTTCTCATATCTTCGTTGATTGGACTTGTGCCCTGATCATCCCAAGCTAATTGTAATACCACTAGTTTCGACTTGGAATGTATTTGAACAAAATTATGCAAATGATGTAAATATGCTATTATGGATTCCTAGTGCAGAGCTCAAGGCCAACGTTTGACTAGTGAATGGCTAGGCATGTATGATGTAAATATTTGTTTGGAATTTGTGTTTGGCTTATCATACCAATTCGAAATGTATGTAAATACTATGTGCATAAACAATAAAATGGTCCAATAATGACTATGTAAATTAGAGCACCAAAGGGGCTATGATTCCACTAGAGGGGAAGAGGAAAGGGGGGCCATTGGACACCAAATCCTTTCTTCCAAGTATCAACTTTAGAACTCATGCAAAATTCTGGCATGTTCCTTAAATAAGCCAATTATCTCTTTTTTTACTATTTTCCAATCATTGAATGCCTCTGTGCGGTTGGTGGGAAAAGACATCTTATGCAGTTATTGAAGCATGGGATTGTTTGCACTTTTGTGATTGTTCTGTCAAGTGCCATAAGTTAGTCTGCAGCTTCTAGGAGTCCTTTCTTCTACTGTTAGAAGCCAATGCAAGTTTTCTTGTCACCATTTTCTCATATCTCTTGCAATCAACCTTCATCCTCTCACACTCTCACGCATATCTACACTACACATAACTCTGTATTGTTGTTCATGACTTGTATAACCCAAGAAATTTGAATTTAGGGATAGATATACAAGTTTTAAAGGGAAATTGATGGTTGTAGGTGAGCAGAGAGGCTACGGTTGGGTGGAAAATCACTCTTACACAACTAGTTGCTTGGATCTATGTTGTTTAACGATAATTATTCTTGTGTATCTCGATATTAAACGTATTTAATTGATGCTTGTAATGTTTATGCTTGCACATGCATGTTATTTGTGTGTGGATCAATTTTATTTTCATTGTGTATGATTTATTTATGTTCTGCACATGCATTTTATTTGTTATGAATTTGTAATTTGGGATTTGGGTCAAGTTTAGATTCCTGAATCAACATAATGTCCCCTTCTTGTGCTCAGATTGGGTGAGGGGGATGTCACAGAGTGGTATCAGAGCTTTTGGTTGCAAATACCAAAGCTGTATGGGCCATAATTCAAATTTACAGGAAAAAATAAATAAAAAATAGTACTGGAGAAATCAGTTTCTGTCAAGTGATTAATAAGGGGCCAGAACTAATTTCGAATTAATCACCTTATTACCAATTTAAAATTTTACAATAATGCAAAATTTTAAAAATATGGAAAATTTTAGTTGTGCTCGGACCAGTTCTAGGTGGTAATTTGATGTGGAGGAGCCATGTGGGCAGAGGTATGATGTGGAGGTTCTATGTGGGCATAGGGTGTGATGTGTACTAACCACATCATATCTGTGTGTAGGTGATCGTGTGTGGCAGAGTGTGAAGGAAGATGAGATCAGGTTGTTGGGAAGCATTATAGATTAATGGTCGATAGTGCTTCAGGATCGTGAAGATGTGCAGACGTTAATTCATTAACGCAACCCTAAAGGAAAACCATCCTATCCAAGTGTCAGCTACTAGTGAGTTCAGGCTCACGAAAGTGGGTTCCAAAAGTTGCTTTCTAGAGAGCCTGAAACCAGCTTAGGGCCTGATAGGAAATGATGTGACATGGGGTCTAGATCTGATGGGTGGGGGTGTCATATGTGATGGGACCCACACCGATCATGTCAACCTTGAAATATCATGTGAATTTGATCGACGGTTGGGATGGATTCCGGATCATGAAGTTGCACAAGAGTTAATTCAGTAGTGTGACCCCAAAGCAAAATTTGCCCATCCACATGTCATCCTCTCGTGTGTTCAAGCTCACAAAAGTGGGTTCAAGAAACCACTTTCCCAAGGACTTGAAACCACTTTTTGTCTAACAAGTAGTGATGTGATGTGAAAATATGTGACATGGGGTAGTGTCAGGAAGGATGGGACCCACGTCATGCATGTCACTCATGGAATAATGCATAGATTAGATCGACAATCGATAGTGCTTCAGGCCCATGAAGGTGCATGAAAGTTAATAAGCCAACATGAGCCTGAAGGGAAAATTACCTTGTGACGTGTCACCCTCTCATGCATTCAGGATCACAAAATCGGTCTCAAGAAACCACTTCACCTAGATCCTAAAACTGTTTATGCCTAATAACTAGCAAGGTGTGGTGGGTGGCATATGAAGGGTGCGAACAAAGGGAAATGCGACAATTTCCTCTACCATGTTTTCATTTTTTATTTCACAGAGTTAGTTCTTGAGTTCAACCATGCCTATTGGAACAATATAAATGGGGTAGATTATGCACAGTTAGATTCTAAATGGGGTAATTCATATATTTCTATAATTTGACAGAAATAACAATATGGTTCTCCCATAATGCATGAAAATAATTATATATTTTTATGACAATATAATGCAACTAACAAATGTGTTTGTGAGCACTTTTGTAGATTCAAAATGTTAATAAAGATAGTTAAGGGTCAACATTTAGTATAGTGAAGTTGGGAAATTTTTAGTCTTGGTTGGGACAAGAAGATCATCATCATGAATGATACACAAGACCCAAATGAGTTGGGGACATATGCAATCGAAGAGAACATATAGGTTGATAATGCATAAACATAATCTAATGGTAGATGAAACCAAATGAATCCCCCAAACATTACAGAGTAGTAGAGAAGAAAATTGGAGGTTTCTTAAAGCTGGAGAAGAACATAATCAGTTGAATGTAGCCATGTTCTAGATTTTTACAGACATTCAAAGGAATATTGACCATGGGAATATTTCAAAAAAATCAAGGAAATAATGGGAGTAGCTCAAGGAGACATTCCCTCAAGAGGTCCCATAGTTTGAGAAGGATTTCTAGATATAGGACATATACTCTAGAAATATCTTCTGGTGAGTCATCTAATTCTAAGGAATATGGCTCAAGCTCTTCATATCATAGAAATAAGAGGAAGAGGCCTTCCAAGAACAACTCATGTGGAGAATTTAAGAAGGCCAAAGCTCCCACTTTTGATGGTGAGGTAAAATCTAGTTAAGAAGACGAATCTTTGCTTCTTGGGATTATTGTACAGGAATAAACACCTTATAACCGAAGGCCTGGGGTTACCAACATACTCATAAAACTTGTAGGAAATCGACTCTAGAGTACAGAAAAGGAAATAGGAGGATAGAAAAGACTCACCCGATACAAGAAGGTTGATCCTATCTTTGTCCTCTTCCGCTCTACTTCTCCTCCAAAGCCTTCTGGGATGCTTCTCCTTCACCTGTCAAGAGCAAATCCTCCAAATACAAGATGATACATGTATATAAAACAGGTTAGATAAATCATAAATAGAGTGCTTAATCATAAGTATTCATCAAACCATGATACATGAAAGACATTCAAGACACATATGGAAGAAGGATTCTCTTTATTAACAATAATGAATGAGTTTAGATTACAACCCAACGCCTGAGACAAGGACTCCTCTGCAACCAAAGGATTCTGAGTTCCACTGCTCTAAAGACTTCTGAATAGACTCCACCAGCATAAATTTGCTCTCAAGTATATGTGATTAATACCCTCCCCAAGGCCTTTATTTATACTTGGTGAAAAAAGGCAGTTTCGAGGGTTGAGGAGGTTGAGACAGTTAAGGTGATTATGGTTAAGGGATTAACAAATATCAGATAATTATGATTTATTATTTTTAATGTCGAAGGAAGGTGTACGCGGGTATTAATACTGGCAACTCGCGTATGACACGCGAGTTTCTCTAAGGGTAACCCACGTACAAATCTGTACGCGAGATGCAATAACTGATACTCGCGTACAATACGCGAGTTGCATATAGGAAGAGTCGCGTACACGACTTGACATATTTAAAGGTAAAAATAACCAGCTGGATGGATGATAAATGTAGTTCATAATATGCCCATATATAGTGTTTTAGGAAACCCTCAATCCATAAATGTCCTTTTGTGTGCTAACATAGTGAATGTCGGCACTCGGCGGGAGAGGTGCCATTCAGGTGGATAACAGATGCCCCCTAATGTGTGAGGTCAGAGGGAAATGATGGCCGAAATACATTATAATATTTATCTTTGGAGAACTCAGAAATCCAATGGAGCAGAGATAGTACCTGAAACAAATACATAGTAATGTCATATACAAAGTCATATTTGAGGATGCTATGTTCAATTTACTGGAACACTAGCTCCTTTACAATATTTGAGTACATCATATGATACGGGGATGAAACCACGTATATTACAAAGGTGGATCGAAGCCACAATATACAAAAATGATGAGTCTTCAAAGATCTAGAAGTTGTGTATATGAATAGAACATAATCTTGCGCAACTTAGTCCATAAATGAGGAACTAAGGTCTTCATAAACTATCCCAAAGAACCAGTACAATCCCAGCCATGTGAATAGGGGTATGTTGAAGTCGAACATGGAAGGGATTCAACAGTTTGTCAATCAATAAGTAATAATTAACAACTAAAGCAAAGGAATTCACTAATGAGGGAAGTGAATCCTGAGGTATGATCGTCAAAAATCTAGGTCGTCGTCATCAGGAAGTACTGAAACGAAACCATGCTGTGATAAGGAAGGCAATAGATCCTCCAACGGATCACAAGAGTGACTAGGAACTGGGTAAAAGAAGGGAGACACAATAGATAATAGATATAACAATGATGGGATCAGGATATAGATCAAACATTGGGTGAAGTCCTTGAACAATGAGCACGACACAGAGATGACCCAAGGTAGTGATTAACTTATAGATAGAACAACTAGACTGATCTATCATGTAGGAGACATGATCAGATTCCCTAGGTATAACGAACAAGAGGAGGAGTAGAAACTCTAAGTAATAGCTGAACAAAAAGTGATCACTGAAACATGGATATCGAAAAAGACAAAGAGTGTTATGTTCAAGGAGGACATGCTGCCACTACTGAAAACAAGAGAAAACTTCTTCCTTACCTTCCCTATTAAATTTTAACGAGTCCAGGAAAGTTAACTCGGATCCCTCTTCATTTTTTAACAAGCTTGAAGAGACGGGAAAATAATGCTTGATAGTGTCACTGATTCGTGGATTTAATGAGCCCAAACTAGTACATGCTTAGTTGGTGTTTTCACATTTTAGAGAGTCTGAAAACTCCAAAGAAAACTCCAGGGGGATCCTTTTTCATCCAGTTTAGTCTCCTAAGGCCAAAAAAGTATAAAACATACCACAGAAGAACTCTCTTAACTTTCGTAGAAGAAAAGGTGAACCTTTTTCGTACTTAGTCAGGGAGGTCCGAAAAAGGTTAAATTACCACCTACCCAACACTCCTTCCAAAACAACATAAAATAGCTTGATTTTTACGAGTGTGAAGGAAAGCAAGATCACTCGGAAACATCCATTTGATTACGAGAATTGGGACTTACAACAATAAACTCGTTGCTTTGTTCTTAAGTGTTTAATGAGCATGACAAAGACACAAAGTACACTCATAATCTTTTTCATGTTTAGGTCCAGAGCACGAAAAAGAGAAAACTAAGCTCATGCCAGGTGTTCCTTTTCCGTAAATTTAGTCCCTCAGGTCCGGAAAAGTGATAAACCTATACCTGAGAATACTCTTCTCAATTCAAAAAGAAAAGAGAGCGATCCTTTCTCGTATTATTCCACATAGTCCAAGAAAGAGATAGCCTACCACCGATGTGGATGCCCATTCACATATTCTTAATGAGCTTGAACATACGAGTTAACTCAGCAGTCAAGTCTGTTTTGAAGGAGTCAGACCTGGGCCTAAAGAAACTCCATAAGGGCGGGGAGTCCTATAAAAGGATAGCTTGTAAAAAGAGATTCAAAGGAAGCTCTATTTGGCATGAAAAATAGCTAAAAGGAGACCCCTATACCTGAAACAGTTGCGGCATGAGCACCAAAGAACAACATAGGCTTGGAAGAAAGATACTCATGAAAAAAGGGTCCTATACACGGAAGAACAATGGTAAAAATTGGGAAGTAATGGTTTATAATACCATAGTCCGTGGAAAAATGTTGAATGCTAAGGTTAATGTGGATTGAATAAAGATGCCAAAAATGTATTGGAAATGACAAAACCAACCTATTGGAGCAACAACACTTTATAATGGTGAAAAACCTGTTTCAAAGCAAAAAGAAATATGGTATTAGTTGAATGGATTTTCAAATTATAGAAAAAACCCACTTAGAGAAATAAAATTTCTATAAATAGTTGAAAATCAAAACAAAACTCACCATTTGAAATTTTTAGCCAAAAAAAGCAAGTTCTTCCCTCTACCTTTGTTCGATCGTTGTGGACAATCTAACCGAAGAAATCAAATTCCGCAAGTTGCAGATAAGCCTACACCCTGAGCTCTTCATTTTGATCCTAGCAATTATTAATTTGGAGTTCGAATTTCATGTTTAAAAGCATCCTAAAACATGTCATGACACATACACGAGTTCATAGTGTGAAGACTCGCGTACACGCATTCTGTACGTGAGTTTCCTATATAGACAGTCGCGTACAGTACGCGACATGTCTAACTAGACAGTCGCATGTATTGCGTGAAGGATAAAAAGCTAAATATGATCAAAAAATTTAGAATTTTTATATGAAATTACTGAATCAAATTACTTGTTTTGCTAGGTATAAAGATGGTTCTGGAATGGAGGGGATGGGAGCATGAAACAATGGACCAAGCAACGCTCCAAAGTGCGCCCACTATACATGCATTGCGAACAAGTGGGATACTAAAATTCTTTTGCACATCACCCATGCAGGCCAATGTCCTCTTGCTTGAGTTCATGATAAATTATTGGGATCATGATTTGGGGATGTTCAACCTACAGGGTGAAACCTTGAAGATTACTACTGAGGACATGTATTTCATTACCGGTCTATCATGACGAGGAGCACCGGTCAATTTAGAGGGCACCGGCAGGGGCGGTGACCCTTTAAGTGTCCAGAAATACATAGATGTGTTTTGCACATCGGGTACTCAAAAGAGAGGGAGTTGTGTCCCTATTGTACATATCCATGACTTTACTCTACAGGTACTGGCAAGCACCATTGTGAGGATTTCAGGATCCTCCTCTTTACATTTGGCTACATGGAACCAAATGAGGCTGGCAGTGGACTGTTTTCGTGGTGCTCTCTATGATTAGTGTTAGGGAGTTGTCCCTATCATGAAAAGACAACTGTCTGATTGCAAGAGAGGAAGGCGAAAGAACTTTGGTTATGCGAGCATATTAGTTGCCTTCTTCTTTGAGAGAGTACCAGGGTTGAGCCCTGCCATACCTCTACCGGTCCGATCTCCACGTCAGCCGAGGCTGAGCAAGTGGGGAGACATATTCCTCCGTCAAGGAGGAGGAGACACATTACATAGTGTATATGATGATGATTTCTATACCTGGTGGGAACGACAGCTACCGGCACTGGAGCAGTTTCCATATGCCGGCATGGACTTTCGAGGTGACCCATACCTTGTCCTCCCTCCAGGAGGAGCATGGGGAGAGCTAGGTAAATAATTTTTAATTTTTATCATTTTTCAAATTTTTATGAATTTTAAAATGATAGATATATACATATGTACAAGTCTTAATCCTATAAATGTGTCAAAATGCAGATATTGGACCTGTCCACCTTGAGGGGCATCCACGCATGTTTGTTCTTCCTATCATAGGCGAAGACCTGGGACTGATCAGGGTTCTAGAGGGGAAGCTGGCCAGGCTGACCCAAAGAGTACCTACCTTGCAGATAGAGCATATCCCGACTGCCATGCAGGAGTTCATTGTTGGAGTTCCACCGGTTTGGTTACGTCTTTTCAGGCGAGTGGTCAGAATGGTGCTTGTATATATACAGGTTGTGGAGGCTGCCAAAGCCGAAGAGGCTGAGGAAGCCATAGTACAGAGGGACCATGGGGACCAAGGTGGTCCAAGTGACCAGGGTGGTCCTACTTAGATCTAGGACATTTTGATGGACTACGATCCACATTTTGTATATTTTGTATATGATGGGGTTTGAGGATCAAACTTGACCTATCTATGGATAGATATTTTACATATATATATATTTTTGTTGTTGGCCATTTATTTACAAATGTTTTTTATATGTGTGTTGTATATCTTTATAAAATGTGTGTTAGATGCCAATCTAAAATGTAATTAGCATATGCATCAGTCAATTGATTCTAATTTCATGGAATGTGATTGAATATAATAACTTCAAAATTTCTTTCCAGTAACTGAATTTGCATGAACTGGCGTAATAGAATAGGATTTCGTACCTGATAAGCTCGATTGAGCTGGGAGACCACTAGCTGAGAGTCTAGATGAACTTCAAGCTAGGTGATACCACGTGACAAAGAATCCCATAAGAGCTCAATAAAATCCCTATACTCAGCAACATTATTAGAAGCAGGACCTAAACAAGCGCCTCCCGCGGCAACAAGCTGTCCTGGGGGAGAGTAAATAACCCATGCTACTGAAGCTAGGTTACAAGTGTGACGGCTGGTGCCATCAACGAACCCTATATACCTTTCAGAAGACATCTGCAACAACCAACAGACAATATAAAAAACAAAACCAACAACCTAATGTACGTAAAAATACATATAATAAAAATACAAGAAAAAGTGCTAATCCTAAGCATAGTAATTTTTCAGGTAGAGCCCATTTCTAGGCTTAGGCAGCTTATTCCCATCAAAATCAAATAACTCATATGCACCCTTCTTTAAAACTTTCGACACGACATAAGGTCCTAACCACATGGCCTTGAATTTTCCTACCCCTAGGGGTTCTTTGTCTTGGTCCCAAAGCAAGACAAGTTCCCCTTCAGAGAAAACCTGAGGTTTGACCAATTTATCATACTAAGTTTTAACCCTATTTTTATGATCTTTATTAGCGGTCAACGCATCTCTACGTTGTTCATCCAGGTGTTCTAAATGTACCAGACTTTCCTCAAGCTCCGTCGTATCAGGTAACACATGGATAGCTATCTTTAAAGACAAAATTTCACACTCAATCAGAGTAACTGCTTCCACTCCATGAACGAGTTGGAAAGGGGAGAAACCCGTAGCAGTTTTTACGTTAGTTCGATAGGCCCAAAGAGCAGGATATAGCATGATGTGCCAGTTATAACGGGCTACATCAATTGTACGTTTGAGGATAGTATTTGAAGTTTTGTTGACAGCCTCAACCTGACTGTTTGCTTGCGGATAGTACGAAGATGAATGTTCTTGTCTAAATCCGAGCATAGTAGTCAGTTCTGTCATCATGTTATTTTGAAAATGACTGCCATGGTTAGTGACAATCACTTTGGGTATACCAAATCACGCTATAATCTGATTGAATACAAAGAAAGCTGATGTTTCCCCATCGGCTTTAAAAGTAGGCATTGCCTCTGCCCATTTCGTAAAATAGTCAACAACGACAATGATGTATTTATGCCCCCCAACTGAGGCTAGGTTGCATGTCACGTAATCAATTCCCCATTTCATAAAGGGGCCTACCGAGACAACGGGAAATAACGGAGCAGGATGTGACCGCATTTTCCTGGTGTAAAGCTGACATGGATGACAGCGCTTCATTGCTTCCACACAATCTTTAAAGATCGTGGGCCAGAAATAGCTGGAACGTAGTATCTTCTGGGTCGTTGCTAACCCAGATAAATGACCCCCACATGCTCCGCTATGGGAATCATTCAGGATAATCTCCGCTTCCTCATGGGTAAGGAAATGACACAAAACGGAATCTACCCCTCGTCGATATAATGTATCTCCTATGATGAGGTACTTCTTCGCATGGAGGCGTAGTTTATGCCATTCCTCCCTTGAGGAAGCCACAGGATACTTCAAAGTCGGGAGATATATAAGAATATCTCCATACCAAGGATCAGAGGTGGATATCAAGAAGATGTGCTCATCTGGGAATGAGTCATCTTCAACTGCTACATCTTCTTCAGTAAGAAATTCTACTATAAGTTCAGAAAAAACTAAGGACTTCTTAGACTTAGCGGACTGGAAATCCAAGTCAAATTCTTGAAGAATGACTATCCATTTGTTAAATTTTCCCCCAACAATCCGTTGGGATAAAACATATTGAAACGGATTCACATCTGCCACTACTGTGGTGGTCCTCAGTAAAATGTAGTGATGTAACCTCTGAACAGCATAAACGACTGCTAAGGCTAATTTCTCAACATGGGAGTATCTAAGTTCAGGCCTGGCCAAAGCACGGCTAAGATAATAAACAACATGCTCTACAAGCTTATCATCCTCCTGGACTAGCACTACCCCAATGGTCGACTCAGATGTGGCCAGATATAATATAAAATACCTAGAATAATCTAGCGGACGCAACAAGGGTGTCGAAAACAAATCTTTTTTCAATGCCTCGAAAGCAAGTTGTGCAGTTTCATCCCATAGAAACGGGGTGTCCTGTTTGAGTAGGCGCATGAAACCCTTAATAATCTTGGCATAGTTAACAATAAAACATCGAAGAAAATTAGACTTTCCTTGCAGGCTTTGAAGTTGCCTGATAGAACGAGGAGGAGGCAGATTTACAATGGCCTCAACTTTCAAAGGATCCACCTGGATGCCTCTACTAGAGACAATGAACCCGAGTAATCTTCCTGACTCGACACAGAATACACACTTGTGGGGATTCAAGTGGATTTTATAATGTCTGCATCTCTCAAATATCAACTGTAAATGATCTGGATGTTGAATCCTCTTACGAGAATGTGCAGGCAGATCATGAAGGTATGGTTCGACAATGGCTTTAATATCATGGAAAGCAAATTTTATAGCCCATTGAAAGGTTTCCCCAACATTTTTCAATCCAAAGGGCATTTTCTTGTACGCGAAGGTACCCCAAGGACAAATGAAAGCAATTTTATGTTGGTCTTCCGGTTTTATTTGAATTTGATTGTATCCGGAGAAACCATCCATAAACGAGAACACCTCACTTCCCGCACAAGCATCTATAATCTGGTCTATAAATGGATTGGAATGGTTGTCCTTAGGACATGGTTTATTAAGGTCTGTAAAGTCCATACAGATGTGGATAGTCCCTTTCTTTTTATCAACAAGAACATGGTTGGATACCCATTCTGTCAAATCTATGGGATAGATAAAACCAGCCTTCAACAGCTTTTCAACTTCAGCCTTCACAGTCGCCGCTTTGCGTGGGTTAACAGCTCTTAACTTTTGTCGAATTGGTTTGGCATCAGGATATGTTCGGATTTCGTGTTCAACAATCGATGGATCTATGCCTGGCATCTCCTCATATGACCAGGCAAAGACATCACAGAATTCCTTAAACAGGGTAGTATAGATGGAAATCTCTTCAGGAGAGCAATTTGCACCTATGTATATGTTTTCCATGACATCAGGGTTTATAGAGATGTTAATAGGTATGGTGGCGGAAATATTTGCCACATTCCCATCATCAAATATTCCTTCCCTAGGCAAGGGATTGATAGGTATATAAACATCTTCTAACAGTCTCAAGCGAAACTCTTGATTTTCTGTTCTGCTTAGTTCTGGAAGAAAATATGATCGATGATGAAGATCCTCACAAATCTTACCACGTCCACTCATGGCTTCCAGAATGGCTTCATTGGAAGGTAAAACCATGTCTAAACAATCTATAGAGTGTGAAGAGTTTTCCACCCATGCGGGAAAATAAACTTCTTCCAGATCTTTCGAGACTGTTAGAGGATCTGGAATGGGATCAATAGTGGCTTGAGTGATAGATTGATAAGCCACCTCCACTGTCGATAAGGGCACTTCTGGTTCATGGGGAGATGAGATAACCCAAGGATCAGTCCTATCGACAACCGTAGCTATGGAATTCCCCACACTAGTAGAACCAATATAATTAACCGGGTCTGGAAGATCAAATGTGCCCATCAATGATGTGTACATTCCAGCCCCCAAGCTCTATGCAGCAGGTTTGACCTGATCAACCAATGGCACAATGGACTCATTAGACTCTAAACGACCTTTTTGGGTAAAATCAAGTTGGTCAATAGTAACCAACTTGCCCTCATGTGGAAAAACCACTACACGAAAAATGGTCGATGCAATAGCAGACATCGCATAAGTCCAGTTCCTTCCCAGAAGTAGATTGTAGTCCAAGGGAGCATCAATCACTTCTACCTCAACAGACACTGCTTTGCCTACCAACTTAATTTCGAAAGCTGGCAAGATACCATGCGAACGGAAGGACCTTCCATCAAAAGCAATAAGAAGAGTGTTTGATGGGACCAGCTCTGGGGATCCAAGAGCTTTCCAACAGGTCAAGGACATAACACATGTAGAAGCACCCTCATCAACAATTTCCCTTCCAATGGTATTTCCACCATGGATGGCATCTATTGATAAGGCTACATGGTAAGGTAGGCGAATTTTAACATCAGACAAATGAAATTTCGCCATGAGACTCGATGAATCCATGCTTCCTAAAGCTGCTAAGAGGGAATCCCACTGGGCAGGACAACTCTGTAACACCTTTAAAGCTGACATTGCACACGGGGTTTGAGCTAAATCTTCTGTCACATACCCCAATTTTGTAAAATAATGTTATTTGTTTTAATTTGATTCCTAAGATATTATGTTAAATTTAATGCTAAGTAGAAACCGATGACTCAGCAGAGTTAAAAGATGTGGAATGTAATTCTGAATATTTTATTTTTAATAAATAAAAGTGGAGACAACAGCTTGGGAGAGCTGTTAATAAGAGTGTTACTGGTCAAACTGGTGGAAGGAACTAGGTGGAGAGCAAAAGACAAGTGGAAGCATCCTCAAACACTTCCTATGTTGCAAGTGGAAACTTCCCTACATTTGGGGTCATGATCCCCCAAGAAAGTGGGATCAGAGTAGGTGGCTCAATTAATGAAAACTAACCCAAAACGACCTAGGCAATCTTTTAAAAAGTACCCAATGTAGAGAGATGAGGCTGCTCAGATATTTTCCAGGAGAAGAATTATTCAGGAGGAATGCACTTCAAGGAATTCATTGGGGAAAAGGGAAAATTGTAAGGAAGGTGTTTTGAGAGATAAACTACAGTAAATTGGTCTGATACAACTTGCTAGCTGAGAGAATTGACTGATAAGTTCAGGACTGGTATTGAGTCTCAGGACTAGTACTTGATTATTTGCTGCAACTAGTTCCATCCAGGGAGACTAGAGCAAGCTCAGGGGTCCTGAGGAGTCGTTGTTTGAGCGCTCTCCAGGAGTTGGTAGGGAGGAACGGCCTCCCATTGTTGTTGTCGACCCAACTTTAAGAACGGGTTCTGCTATCTATTAATTTCTATGTTATTATCTGTGTGTGATTGAATGATATATTTGCAGTTTATGATGTAAAAAAAAACTCAGAAGTTAGAATATCTTAGTTTGTTTAGTAATGAAATTATTCTTAATGAGAAACAAACACTACCTGTGTTTTTCCCCATCTGGAGTAATCCAGATCGTACTCTAGCACAGGTGGTGTATTTAAATGAAGATAATATGATGTGTATTTAAATAAGATGTTAGCTTGATCAAGAGAATGTTTACTTTTATTTCGTTATCAGAAGAAATAGTATTATGTACATGGAGTAGGGTTATGGTTAGACTTAGCTTATGAATGTCAGATTTTAGTAAAAGAAAAAGAAGCTATATCTTTTCACTAACAGAAGTATGTTGGTAGATAAACAGTTCTCTATACAGCATTCATTTCTGTAATCTTATTACTTATTTTGAAACCAAAAGAAAATGATATATTAGTTAAAATAGAGTAGGGTTAGACTAAATAAAAATGCTTTTAACTTTACAGTTTATTTCTTCCAACTTAGGATAACTAACTACTGTATGTATAGCAACTAAACTGTGAGTAAGAATAGCTAAAATCTTGATTTAATTCTAAAGATAAACTAGTTGGTTTCAGAATTTACTTATGTATGGTAATGTAATTAATTCATTCATTTTTATCTAGCTAAGCTTAAACAAGATCTACAACTACTAACCTATCATTTTATAAAATGTTAACAAATATAGAACATAGATAGTTGTTATTTCTTTTATTTTATAAACGCTGATATTATAACATAAACTGGATAATATAGGATACATAAGGTACTTCTTATAAATTATTTAGTGTAGAAAGTATAAGAATACAACAATAAAATACTATCTTATTATATATCTATAAATAGACAAAGAATAAAGATAAAATAAATAATTGTAGGAACAACATTACTTGCAGGTAAAATAACATTTATCTCACTATAATAAATATTAAGTAATACACATTTTATACTTAAAAGATGTAACTATCAGTTACATAAATACAACTACAAGAATAATAAATTACATAAGTTCTGAAAGTTAACAACTACAAAACAATAATTATAACCTTACCAGAATAGAATGAGTTAAGGTAAGTTCGCATAAAAACATTATACAGTTACCCTGAATAATTTACAGGTTATAAATTAAATATATTAACTTGCAGGAATCCAAGTAACAGAACATAGATATGCTCGATTCACCGAGCTTAAATAACCATTTACACAATACAAATAATAAACAAATAAATTACAGTAGTACATTGTAATTTAAAAGTAATTTAAAGAAACAGTAAATACATTTGTTTATATAGCCAAGTTAGGGTAAAACCCTAATATATTAAAAATTTATAGAAGAGGTAAAACCAAAGAGTTTTAGCTCTTCTAATGCCTCTCGGCTTCAAACAAAGTCAACAGAGTATGGCTTTAACAGTCTTCCTTTCATTTATACTTATATATACAAGTAACTATAACAAAATCAAAATTTACAGTCACGGACTAAGCCGGAAACCCCGCATAAAGCAAGGGTTTTAACATCAATAAGAAACAATAAACCAAGTAACCAGGTAAACCATTTTGCAGGCCACGGTGACCAACCAGCAAATGTCCCATAAGGGACCAGACAAGGAAGAAAATCCATGGGGTATCCAAGGCTTACCCGTGAGCAAGTCATTGCCACAACCTCGCACCAACCACGCAAAGAGAGACGGGTCAACACCTGTGAACAGCAAAGAACATTAATGTTAATAACTTGCTTCAAAATTAAACTATTGTGTATTAAACAAATATGCAAAGATAATAAAAAATGTAAATAATATTTCTTACCTCAAAGCTTCACCGAAACATAACCACCCATGAGAAGAAGCGCCACCACCAGCGTGAAGAGAAGTAAGCCTTTCATCAGCTGCAAGGGAGAAGGTATTATTACACAGTATCAACCCACAGCAATAGAGAATAGTAGTCACCTGCCAAGCAAGTATGAAAGCTTATGCCGCAATAGTTCTTCAAGCAAAAACACAGAACACTATGAAACCCTATGACCCAGCAAATCTCAAGCTACGAAGCCACGACTCTCTCTTCTGAGCAAAGGAAAAATGGGACTGCACAGTCTATTAATCTTTGAGCTAAACAAGTAATGAAGGGTAAACCCCGGAGGAAAAAATAACCCAGCCCAAGCAGCAACAACATTATTTAAAAATTCTCTTCTCCCGAACGTGCAAGGCGAGCTCACCATGTACAGGAAACAAAGAAGCCGAGCCGAGAGACTACCAGCGCTGACTTACAGAGCGACAGTGCAGACAAGAACATAGTATCAGAGCGGCCGGAGGCCCGAAGGCAATGGAGGGAATGACAAGCTAGGGTTCAATGCTGTCCTTTTAACTACGCAACACATGGCCATGATGATGCCATGTTCTCCAAGCAAATAATTTACATGTTGTGGGTATAAGCATATAGTCCCGGTGAACATTCTACCAAGAGTATTATTTCCAATCATTTGTTAATCGGAGGTTCCACCATAACCCATGTTTCCAATGTCAACCTAGCATGCACGTTGCATGGAAACATAAGAATCGTTACTATAAAAACTTTGCCTTAATACTCATCAAAAGCGTGTGTGTTAATACGACCCATTATTATATTTTGGCATGCATTTTCTTTCAAACAATTATAACCTTGGTATTAGTTAAGCCTTATAATATGTTATAAAAGGATTTCATAACGTTTATTTTGGTGAGTACATTGCTTACAAGCTAGTATTCACTCAATCAAACATTTGAACATAGCAAGGATATAAACAATACTTGACCTAGCACGTTATGCAAGTAAAGGAGGCATTTTATAAAAGCTTATAGAACTTTAAAACAAGGTTAAACTATAAACTCATCGTGGAACGTGGTATGTTCTTTGACCCCTTGTATTCACACATTGCACCTTCTTTATACATTGCAAAGTATTCGCTCAACCAACAACCATAACTCTGGCCTAAATTTATACTATATGTTGTTATAAAGGAAGTTTATAGAATCAATCTATGGTAAAAATCCTTTTGTTAATGTTAACCTCAAATGCCTTTGATTGTGTATTTATTAAACTAATAAGGTTTGCATTTGAACATGTTAAGTCTTAAAAATGTTAAGGGGCTTGACATTGGAATTTTAATGTTATCTTAACCATAACTGGATACTACTTTCCAAGCAAATTATATGCAGAAGAATTGAATTCTTCAACACTATGATAGCCTAATTGAAAGTAGTAGGTAATGAGTATATAATCCCTTTTAAACTCCAAGTTTTGGAAGATGGAGTATTAGTATAGAAACCAATTTTTAACTAATGCACTTTACTTTCACATCACAAGTAGTAACCAAAAATTATTATGACATAAAGGGTTATGATCACTTTTTAAAATAGATCCTGAACGTAATAATCCTGCCATCTTTAGTCTACTTGTAAAGAAAGATTAAGGCGTGTGCACACGACGATCATGGTAAACAATGGTAAACATCACAGAGTCTGGTACTCAATAAAAACTATAAACTACAACTAGAGAAAGAGAGCAACGGTCACCAACACGGACAGGAGTGAATCTCGTATTCCATGACGTCTTTAAAAAGAATAACGATTTAATGATTTTACCTCATAAAGCAGTTGAAATTGAAAATCATTTATATTCTTTTTCTGAGCTATTATTTTTGCGACGAACAATTTATCTGAATGCTTTAGGATTATTTACAGGCAGCACCAGATCTTATTACCTGTAATTCTGTAAGAGCAGGTAAACTTTCTGTGTTAGCTCAAAGCTAAGTAAGCCCTAGAACACCAAGACAGTTCCACCTTGTGGTCACAAAGAAAAACAAGTCATTAAACTGAAAAAGAATTATTCTATAAGATAAACATAATCAAGTAGATAATTCAGTTTACAAAATCATTAACATATAACTAATTAAAACAATTTAGCTGACTGCATTAATGAAGATTATCTGTATTTTTAAAATTTTAAATTTTTCGAAAAATTTGGGACTTTGACATGTGGTATCAGAGCGCAAGGTTCAAACACTAGGCCTTGATGCAGCCCAACTAGCTTTCATAGAACAGTAAATTAAAATAATATGTTAACATATATTTTGTTTTATGTTAAGAACAGGAAACTTCCTTTTTTTGAAGTTTAACAGGCAGGTATGGAAAATCTGGGAGAGTATGCATTGGAGGAGTCTCCAGATACAGAAGCAAGAAATTTTCCCAAAGAACCTATATTAGAAGGTGTGACTGCCAATTCCTCAGAGCTGTTACAGACGGTAAAAGATTTAAAAAATGAAATGGAATCAGTAAAGAGGGAGAATGAAAGGATCCTAAAGGCTCAGGAAGAATTGAACCAAATTCTAATAGAAAAGTTCCAAACTGAAGGAAGGAGTCAGAGATCAGAATCTGAAGATGTCAGTCATCAAAGAAAATCCAAAAAGATGAAGCTTGCAAAAACTAAAAGTAGTTCATCATCTGAAGGGTTTGGTGAACGACAGGGTTATCATACTACTAGTGACAGTAGTGAAAATGATTTGTATGACCGAAAGAAGAACAAACCATATGAGGAAATTTCAGGGGAGTTCAAAAAGATAAAGCCCCCAACTTTTAATGGAGAGACTGAGAAGCGGGAGGAAGCAGAGTCCTGGTTATCCGGGATGAAGAAGTATTTTCATATATATAATTATTCTGATCAGTTAAAGGCAAGGATGGAAATATATAATCTCTCAGGAAAAGTTGACATATGGTGGCAAGACCTGAAGAGAGTCAAGGGTATAAGAGAAAAAGAAGTTAATTGGAGTACCTTTAAAAGCTATTTCAAAAAGAAATTTTTGTCTGAACAATATTACGAGGAAAGAGCTAAAGAGTTTTATGAATTGAAGTTAGGTTCAATGACCATGAAGGATTTGAACAGCAAATTCTTAAGTTTACTTAGATATGTACCCTACCTAGTAGACGAGAAACCGAAAGTACAGTGATTTCTTAGCTATCTACCATATCATATCAAAGACAGAATTGAATATGATAACTCGAAGACTTTGGAGGAAGCTTTGAGGAAGGCTAATTTTTTTTTTGAGCAGAACCGGAAGAAAGAAGGCTTGGCCAACTAGAAGGCTAAGAAAAATAACAATCAGCCTGAATTTGTACCTCATAGGAATTTCAAGAATAATAAGACCAAAAATTATTCTAACAACAAGAATTTCCAGGGAAATAGGAATGGTACTTCCAACAATTCGAATAATTTTAAGGGCAAGGAAGCTCCAAATAACCATGGAAATTTTACCAAGAGTTTTGAACGTAAAGAGCATGTTAAGTGCTGGGAATGTACTGGCCCGCACTATGCTTCGGTATGTCCAAATCGAAAAAATACTGCTAGCAATATTCATACTGTACAGGAGGAGATGACCGTTGGAGAACTAGCAAGGATAATGCCCAGAATTAACACGGCTTTGGAGAACCGACAAGCTGACTATCAAACTTCCATGGTGGAAGTCGAAGGTATGATTAAACAGACCCCTGTAACCATTTTAATTGATCCAGGAGCTAGTCTCAGTTATATTGCACCTTAGATAGTGGAAAAATGTAAGTTGTCTGTCGATAATTTTGAGACTTCTTGGTTAGTTCAATTAGCCACTGGGGCTAAAAGAAAAGTAACTAGTTTTGTGAAAGAATGTGCTTTACTTATGGATGAATTTAAAACTACAGTTAAGCTAAATGTTTTTCCACTTGGCTCATATGATTTGTTGATTAGTATGGACTGGTTAGAACAGCATAAGGTAATTTTAAATTGTTACGATAAAACTTTCACGTGCTTAAATAGTGATGAACAACCAGTAAAGGTTAAGGGTATTCCTAGAAAAAATTTAATAAGGCAGATTTCTGCTTTACAACTTAAAAGAGCCGTTAGAAAAGGATGTAAAGCCTATGCAGTAACTATTACAGATGAGGAAGGTAAAACTAAAACAGATAAGCTAACAATAGAAAATATTCTTGTTTTAAAAGAATATACTGTCGTATTCCCAGAAGAAATTCCAGGATTACCTCCAAGGAGGGAATTGGATTTTACCATTGAACTGGTACCAGGTGCGGTACCTAGTTCAAAGGCCCCTTATCAAATGAACATTTTAGAACTTAATGAGCTAAAATCATAGTTAAAAGAGTTAATTGATAAAGTACATTCGACCTAGTGTGTCTCCCTGGGGGGCACCGGTCATCTTAGTTAAAAAGAAAGATGGAACCATGCGATTATGCATAGACTACCGTCAGCTAAACAAGATGACTATTAAAAATAGATATCCGTTGCCCCGCATAGATGATCTATTTTATCAACTACGTGGAGCCACGGTGTTTTCGAAGATAGATTTGAGGTTAGCATATCATCAAGTAAGAATTAAAGATGAATATATCTTTAAGACAGCCTGTAGAACAAGATATGGACACTACGAATTTGTCGTAATACCATTCGGGCTTACTAATGCCCCAGCTGTCTTTATGTGCTTAATGAACTATATAATGCATAAATATTTAGATAAGTTTGTAGTCGTTTTTATCGACGACATCTTAATTTACTCAAAAATGGAAGAAGAACATAAAGAACACCTAAAAATTGTTTTGCAAGAGTTGCGAGAACATCAACTCTTTGTGAAGTTTAGTAAGTGTGACTTCTTTAAGGATAAAATTCAGTATCTAGGTCACGTAGTGACCAAGGAAGGGATTTCTGTAGATCCTAAAAAGATACAGGCAATCGAATATTGGCTGGTTCCTAAAGATGTAACAGATGTTAGGTCATTCATGGGAATTACCGGGTATTACCGAAGATTCATTGAAGGATTTTCAAGGATAGCAAATCCGATAACTTCCTTGCAAAAGAAAGGCAAGAAGTTTGATTGGAACTCAAAATGTGAAGGAATTTTTAAGAAGTTAAAAACCTTATTGACTAGTACACCTATTCTAAGAATAGCAGATCCTAATAAGGACTTCGTAGTTTGCACTGATGCCTGTAATGATGGCTTAGGCGGTGTTCTGACTCAAGAAGGGCATGTCATCGCCTATGAATCTAGAAAGTTAAAAATTCACGAAAATAATTATGCAACTTATGATCTAGAACTAGCAGTTGTGATACACGCCTTAAAAATGTGGCGATATCATTTAATTGGCAGAAAATTTATTTTAATGAATGATAATAAAGGACTGAAATATTTTCTAGATCAACCTAATTTAAACGCTAGACAAGGTAGGTGGTTAGCTTTCTTAAGTGATTATGACTTTGAAATCCAGCATATGAAGGGTAAGGAAAATAAGGTGGTTGATGCATTAAGCAGAAACGCTAAGCTAAACTTTACAGCAGTAATCAGCACTTATGTTTCAGATTTAAATGAATAGCTTAAAGAAGGGGTAAAACAAGATGAACTTTATCAGAAATTGCAAATTACAGCTAAGGAAGAACCTACAGAAAGCTTAATAAAAGGTTATAGTTTAAATTAAAATGAATTTTTATTATTTAAAGATAAATTGTATGTACCTAATGTACCTAAGGTTAAGTTGTTAATTCTGGATGAATTCCATAAAACACCATATTCAGGTCACCTAGGTTATCAAAAGACTATAACCATGCTAAGAAAAGAATATTTTTGGCCAAAGATGAAAACTGAAGTAGCTGAATACATTGCAAGGTGTTTAGAATGTCAACAGGTAAAAACCGAACATCAACACCCAACTGGTTTGCTACAACCTTTACCTATTCCTAGCTGGAAATGGGAAGTGATTAGCTTAGATTTTATTACTGGACTATCTAGAAATCAGAATCAAAATGACTCTATTATGGTAGTGGTTGATAATTTAAGCAAGGCATCACATTTTATTCCTTTTAAAACTACTTACAAGGCTGCCAATATAGCTGATATCTTCTTAAAGCATATTTTTCGGTTACATGGAGTACCGAAAGTTATAATCTCAGACAGAGATCCTAAGTTTACAGGAAATTTTTGGAAGTCCTTGTTTAAAGGATTAAATACAACATTGAATTTAAGTACTTCCTTCCATCCTCAAATAGATGGGCAAACTGAAAGAGTAAATCAGGTACTGGAGGATTTACTGAGGATGTATGTGAAAGATCAGCCAGGTAAGTGGGAAGACTATTTACATCTAGCAGAGTTCACATATAACAATAACTATCAGTCATCAGCTAAATTTAGTCCATTTGAAATTTTATATGGACGAAAATGCAACACTCCTATCTCTTGGAATAATCCAGTAGATAGATTAGTGTGAGGACCAGAATTGTTGAAAGAAATGGAGGAAATTGTGAAGCAAGTGTAGGGAAATTTGAAGGTGGCACAGGATCGGCAAAAGAGCCAAGCAGACTTGAAAAGAACTTCAAAGGAGTTCCAGGTAGGTGAACATGTGTTCATCAAGGTAAGGCCCAAGAAAATATCTCTAAGACTGGGGAGTTGTGCAAAGTTGGCACCCCGTTACTGTGGTCTGTTTGAAATTTTATCTAGGATTGGCCAAGTATCCTACCAACTAGCATTACCACCTAACTTGAAAGTACATAAATGTGCCAGCCTGGGGATTAGAGGGACCTGCCCCCGAATGCCCATTGGTAAAAGTGGGGTTTCCCTCTGCCACTGGTTGCGAAGTGGGTAGATTACTCTGAAACAGATTCCATCCGTAAGCCACAGGATTGTGTGTGGGAGGTGCAATATAAGAAGTTTGGGCCATCCTAATATAAATAGGGGTATGAAAGACAGGATTCGTTATCCCTCCGTTGAACAACGAAAAGGGAGAGCTTGTAAACGAAACCGGAATCAGAGTTTGGAAACTTTGCCCATAAGAGGTATTGTTCCCAAACTGCACTCCTACAGAGGAAGGTGATGGGCCTACGTATGGAGTGGATGGGGGAATGTGCCCCCCATTCCAAGGAAATCCTTGGACAAACGTTGAGGATCCTACCGGACCACTCTGGGTAGTATATGGAAAGGAAGAAGGGACAGTAGGTATACTAGGGATCCTAGTAACCATATCACCAGAAGTACCTGCTAGGTTTGAGTGAATCAGTGGTTGGACCACCCGGCTCGCTGGAGTCAAAGGTGTAGAAGGTATACTATATCTAGGGGCACTTACTGGGTGAGGTAGTACCCCTTCAACCGGAACAGTTGAGGTGAACACAAAAGAGCTTTCTTCTGCAGAAGACATGATCCTACCCACGGGGACACCTAAAATAGGTGAATCAAAAGGTCTAACTTGAACGATCACAGGATCGTTTAAATCAGTCAAGGGGGTGTTAAAATTCCTTGCAAAATCGTCAGTCTACAAGTCTTCTATCTCAACTGTGTCAAGATCAAAATGGTTAGCTATCAATTCAGGTTCACCAAGAACTTCACTTATTCCTATTGGTTCAAATGAACCGTCCATGTCCAATCTCCGCCTTTGGGGGGGGATGGAGGCTCCAATGTGACGAGAGGAGGAATGTTTCGCAACCTTCTTAACCTTCTAATGGGTTGGTCCTCCACGATTGAAAATTTGACAAATCACACCCTAAGGCCAACTAAACACAGGAAAAACCACAAAGCACACACTATAAAAATCCTAAATCCTCAAACAATCAATCAAGGGTGAAAGATGTACTTTCTCGAAGAAATCTGAAGAACGATTACTCGGCGTCCTTGAAGTGGTTCTTAGGCACAAGCGAAGGAATCACCCAACCGCCCTCCTACACTTACAACAAGGGTTACCTTCCAAGCCCGTCCAAGGTGAACCATAAATAGCCTTCCAGTTTACCTAGGTATGAACCCTAAATGTCAAGAGACTAAAGGCTACCTTAGCTATACCAACAGTCTAGGGGGACAGTCACAAGCCTGACTCGTATGCATGGGCAGGGTAGCTGAGCCTGAAACTCTGTCTAGGATAGAATCCCCAGATGCGTAAAAGTCCTGATTTACGTTTCAACAAGGAATTGGAGGGTTATCTCCTCAGTCCAATGCCTCCACGTGGCCTCGTGCTTGACTCCCATTTGAGAGGAGCTTCCCAGATACAATTGATAAAGTCAAGGATTTTCCTAAAGAAAGGTCCACTACGTCTGAATTTTAAAACTTATGGGAAGTTTACACTTCCTATCCCACAAGTCTAGCCTAAGCTAGTAGGTGAAAGGCCCCTAAAAACAAAAAATTGCTAGTAAATTTTAATTACTGCGTTCATTTTAAAGGGATGTTTCTTACTCATAAGGAAATGGAGTGATGAACTCTGGTGTTTTTTGACTCGATAAGAAATAAAAAAGTAAAGGTATATTTTTTTCAAAGAAAATTACCACTACTAAAGAAAACTTCTTTTTCTTTTTGTAAATATATATTGATGAACAAATGCAAACGATAAAGAGAAACTAAGACTATGTTTTTTGTAGTTTTTGATATTATATTTTAAAACTGAAATGAAAACTACTTATGCAAAATATTGAAAATGTTTTTCTTTTCACTTTTTAAAATTGCTCAAACTCTACCATGCACCTAAAATGCACTAATCTTGAGTATACTTGGACCTAATCAACTATATAAAATAAACAAACTGAAGTAAACAGATCAAAAGAACCAAGAATCAACCAACAAAAGGAGACCAGGAACCCTAGCTTGGGTGTACAAAATGACAAAATATCACTGTAAACTCATAAAGGTAAGTGACAAACCAACCACTATCAAAAAGACAGACTAGAAAAACCATGCCCAAAACCCTGATCACTGATCCGGACAGAGACACTTCACCCTATAACCCAAATAGGCCAAGCTACTTCAACATGCAAATAGAAGACAATCCAAGCAAAAGAAACCCAAGGGGCTTTACGAAAAAGCACAAAGTGTGGTCACCAAGGTCTTCAGACTAACAACACAGTATCCATAAAGAAATCCAATTAACAAACAGGAATTACACAAAGAGAGGGACAAGCAAACCCTATCTAAAAATCCCTATTTCCAGGCTTGTACGCAATTGTGTATAAGGGAAACTCGCGTACTGTACACTACTGTCCAAGAGAACAACCCGCGTATGCAGGCCTCTGTACGTGACTTTGTAGCAGAGAAACCCGTGTACAGGTACAAAAATTTTCTCAAAAATAAGAAAAATCCACAAGGCTTTCAAACACTGTGATAAGGACGAACCAGGATAAAATACCACACACAAACTTCAAGGCAAAGACTGGTCAGGGGTGACAGAAACAACCTACAGCAGTCTGGGCTCCCCAGCAGAGTCGCTAGTTCTATTGTATAGGAATAAACACCTTATAACCAAAGGTCTGGGGTTACCAACATACTCATAAAACTTGCAGGCAATCGACTCTAGAGTACAGAAAAGGAAATAGGAGGATAGAAAAGACTCACCCGATACAAGACGATTGATCCTAGCTTTGTCCTCTTCCGCTCTGCTTCTCCTCCAAAGCCTTCTAGGATGCTTCTCCTTCACCTGTCAAGAGAAAATCCTCCAAATACAATATGATACATGTATATAAAATAGGTTAGATGAATCATAAACAGATTGCTTAATCCTAAGTATTCATCAAACCATGATACATGAAAGACATTCAAGACACATATGGAAGAAGGATTCTCTTTATTAACAATAATGAATGAGTTCAGATTACAACCCAACACCTGAGACAAGGACTCCTCTGCAACCAAAGGATTCTGAGTTCCACTGCTCCAAAGACTTCTGAATAGACTCCACCAGCATAACTTTTCTCTCAAGTATATGTGATTAATACCCTCCCCAAGGCCTTTATTTATACTTGGTGAAATAAGGTAGTTTCGAGGGTTGAGGAAGTTGAGACAGTTAAGGTGATTATGGTTAAGGGATTAACAAATCTCAGATAATCATGATTTATTATTCTTAATGTCAAAGGAAGGTGTATGCGGGTATTAATACTGGCAACTCGCGGATGACACATGAGTTTCTCTAAGGGTAACCCGCGTACAAATCTGTACGCAAGATGCAATAACCTATACTTGCGTACAACACGCAAGTTGCATATAGGAAGAGTTGCGTACAGGACTTGACATATTTAAAGGTAAAAATAACCAATTGGATGGATGATAAATGTAGTTCATAATATGCCCATCTATAGTGTTTTAGGAAACCCTCAATCCATAAATGTCCTTTTGTGTGCTAACATAGTGAATGTCGGCACTCGGACAGACAGGTGCCATTCAGGTGGATAACAGGGATGAGGAAGTATTTTCAAGTCCAAGACTACTTAAGAAATATGAAATCAAGAGTAGTTGTATTCAATTTGAATGGATGAACGTCCATATGGTGGGATCACCTTAGAAAAGGTACATTTTTTATATTACTATGATGGAAAAACCAAAGAGTTCCATGAGCTAAAATTGGGACAAATGACTATGGAATAATATGCAAACAATTCCTGGAATTGTTGACATATGTCAAGTATATTGGGGATTTATAAGGTGAAAATTTAGCAATTTCTAAGTGGACTACCACAGTCATATAAATATAGGATTGAGTTTGAAGAACCTTGAACTCTATATGAGGCCACAACAAAGGCCAAGTATTTTTATGATCAAAACAAAATCAAATCGGAATTCCACAAGTCATGGAAGGACAAGAAAAATGAGAAGTTTGACCAAAGTAAGAAGGGTTTCAAGCCTTCTCAATTAAAAAATTAGCCAAGTAAATCACCATTGTGTGTAACTCAACCAACTAGAATAATGGTAAACAAGCCAAGAAATAAAATAGAGCCACTTCAATGTTGGGTATGTGGAGAGGACTATTTGCTTAGAAATTTTCTGCATCGAAATCAGAGTGCAAAGCAAGTCACAACATAAAAGGAGATCAAATTCTAGGTCAAGTGGCAAGGAACGCCCCTAAAATATATGCAGTAATAGAGGATCGCCAAGTAGACCGTCAGTCAAATGTGGTTGAATTTAAAGGTAATATTGCTAAGCAGTCTGTTTTTATTTTGATTGACACTAAAACTACTCATAGTTGCATTACTCCTAAAATTGTTGAGAGTTGTGCTTTTAAGAAAAATAAGCATAGTAAATCATGGTTAGTCCAAATAGCCACGAGAAACAAGAGGAAGGTTAGTGAAATGGTGGAGAAATGTCCACTAGAACTGGGTGGACTATCCACTTTTGTAAGTTGGAAATTTTGCCACTTGGTTCCTATGATATTCTCATTGGAATGGATTGGTTGGAAGTCCATAGAGTTAAACTTGATCGTTACAGCAAGAATTTTGAATCCATTGCTGAAGAACGAAACCCAAGGGTTGTGAGGGGAATTCAAAAGGAAATTTATGTTAGGCAGGTTTCATCCATGTAGTTGAAGAAATTTTGTACAAAATATTGCATGTATGCAGTCCATGTTTTGGAGAAAAAAAATGAAATTCCTAAGTTGGAGGAACATTGTGTGCTATAAGAATTCAAGGATGTGTTTCCCGATGAAGTTCAAGGAATTCCTACAAAGAGGGACATTGATTTTACCATGGATCTTATGCCACGAGCGACACTAGTTTCCAAAACACCTTAAAGGATGAGTACACCATAATTGTTAGAGCTAAAAATGCAATTGCAATAATCTGTAGAAAAGAAGTACATTCGTCCAAGTGTGTTTCAATGGGGAGAACTTGTCATGTTTGTGAAGAAAAAATATGGTACACTCAGGTTATGTATTGATCATAGACAATTGAACAAAGTTACTATGAAGAACAAATATCTGTTGCCTTGAATTAGTGACCTTTTTTATCAAATGAGAGGGGTGAAGGTATTTTCAAAAATTGACTTGAGGTCTGGATACCATCGAGTGAGAATCAAGGAAGGAGACATTCACAAGACAACCTTTAGAATGAGGTATGGGAACTATGAGTTTTTGGTGGTGTCGTTTGGTCTCACCAATGCACCAGACAAATCCATCTGTCTCATAAATAGTGTTTTCAACAGGTATTTGGACAAGTTTGTTCTTGTTTTCGTAGATGACATTCTTATATATTCTAAGAATGAAGAATAGCATGAAGAACATTTGAGAATGGATTTGAAATTGATAAGGGAGAATAATTTGTATGCAAATCTTAGAAAATGTGACTTCTATAAGAATAAAATTCATTATTTGGGTCACATTATTTCAAGGGAAGGAATCTCGGTGGACCCCAAGAAGATTGAATCCATCATGAATTGGCTAACTCCAAGAAATGTGACAAATGTGAGATCTTTTATGGGTCTTGTTGGTTACTACAAGAGGTTCATTGAAGGATTCTCCAAGGTTGCACATCCAATCAATTCTTTTCAAAAGAAGGGAATAAATTTTAAATGGACACCAAAATGTGAAGAAAGCTTTTAGTTGTTAAAGAAGCTTCTCACAAGTGCTCCAATTTTGAAAATTGCAAACCCAGAAAAAGATTTTGTGGTGTGTATAGATGCATGTAACCAAGGACTTCGAGGAGTTCTTATGCAAGATAACCATGTGGTATGCTATGAATCAAGAAATTTGAAAGAAAATGATAAAAAATATCCTACCCATGATTTAGAGCTTGCATCCATAGTGCTCACTTTGAAAATGTGGAGGCACTATTTAACGGGCAAATTTTTTTAGCTAAGGACAGACCATTGTGGTCTGAAATGTTTTTTTTAGCAAGCAACTTTAAATGCTAGGCAAGCTAGATGGCTGGAATTTTTGTGTAAATTTGATTTTGAGATTAAACACATAAAAGGTAAGGAAAATAAATGTTTTGATGCACTTAGCAGAAAAGTACATTCAATGTATGTGGCAACCATTAGTACATGCCAATCAAATTTAAGACAGATGATTTCTAACTGTATTGCTGGAGATGAACTATATGTCCAAATAAAAGACAAATTACAACAACAAAATTTAGAAAAAAAAGGTATGAAGATTACCATTTGGAAGGTGACATAATTCTTCTTTATAAAAACGTAATTTATATTCCAAATGTGGCATACTTGAGGAGGATTGTTATGGAGGAAAACCACAAAACGTCATATTTTGGTCACCCAGGATACCAAAAAATAGTTTCTACAGCAAGGAAGCATTACTTTTGGCTGAGAATGAAAAATGACATTGATGGGTACATTTCTAAGTGTATGAAATGTTAGCAAGTGAAGGTTGAACATCAACACCCAACAAGTTTGTTGAATCTCTTGCCAATTTCGGGATGGAAATGGGAAGTGATTTCCATGGACTTTATTACATGTTTTCCAATGATTGTTAGGCAACATGATTCCATCATGGTTGTGGTGCATAAATTATCAAAGGAAACCCATATTATACCAGTTAGATATACACATAAAACAGATGCGATTGCAAAGATTTTCATGAAGGAAATTTTTCAGATTGCATGGATTTCCTAAGGCAATAATTTCAAACAAGGATACGAAGTTTACTTCAAATTTTTGGAAAATATTTTTTTCATATTTGGGTACACAGATGAATTTTAGTACTACCTACCATCCACAAACAGATGGGAAAAATGAAAGAGTAAATCAAGTTCTTGAAGACATGCTCCACATGTATGTTATGGACAAACCATCCAAGTGGGAAGAGTATCTACATTTGGTAGAGTTTGAAAATAACAATGGTAATCAAGCATCATTAAGAATGAGTCCATTTAAGGCTTTATATGGAAGAAAATGCAGGACACCTGTTACTTGGGATAATCCTATGAACATAATTTTACTTGGGCCATAATTACTTAACGAAATGGAACAAGAGGTTGCAAAGATTAGGAAGAATTTCAAGGCATCCCAAGATAGACAAAAAAACTTTGATGATGAGAATAGAGTGCATAGAGAATTTCATGTTAGGGATCATGTTTACCTTCGAGTGAGGCCAAGGAAAATTTCCTTGAAGCTTGGAAGTTGTGCCAAGTATCACCAAGATATTGTGGGCCATTTGAAGTGCTTGAGAGGATAGGGTCAGTTGCATATAGAATTGCATTGTCTGCGAACACTAGAGCTCATAATGTTCTTCATGTTTCTTTGCTTAAGAAATATTTACATGATCCTAACCATGTGATTGATTGGGATGCGATCCAGGTGGAACCCAAGGGAGAGTTCCAAACCAATCCACTATGCATCTCAGGTAAGAAGGTGCCATTTCTCTGGAACTGATCCATCAGACAAGTAAAGGTGTTGTGGAAGCACTTTGGTCCCGATGAGACTACTGGGAGTTGTAGGATGCCATAAGAGAGCCATATCCATTTTTTTTCTAATTTTAAGCAAACACCGAGGATGATGTTATTCCAAGGGGGAGGGGATTTTGACACCCCTAGTTTTGACTTGGAATGTATTTGAACAAAATTATGTACATGATGTAAATATGGTACTACGGATTCCTAGTGTGGAGCTGAACGGCAAGGCCTCACTAGTGAATGTCTAGGCATGTATGATGTAAATATTTTATTTGAACTTTGTTTTTGGCTTATCATGCCAATTCAAAATGTATGTTAATAGTATGTGCATAAATAATAAAATGGTCCAAGAATGGTTATGTAAATATCACCAAAGGGGCTATGATTCCACTAGAGGGGAAGAGGAAGGGGGGCCCATGTGAAACTAAATCCTTGCTACCTAGTGTAAAATTTAGAACTCATCCAAAATTCTGTCATGTACCTTAAATAATCCAATTATCTCATTTTGTAACTATTTTCCAATCATTGAATGCATGTGTGGGGTTGGTGGGAAAAGTCACCTCATGCAGTTATTGAAGCATGGGATTGGCTACACTTTTGTGGTAGTTTGTCATCCACCTGAAGTCAGTCTATAGCTTCCAGGAGTCCTTTCTTCTATTGTCAAAAGATATGTCAGTTGTCTTGTCACCATTCTCTCATACCTCTTGGAGTCAACCTTCATTCTCTCACATTCTCATGCAAATTCACAGTACTCAGAACTTTGTGTTGTTGTTCATGACTTGTATAACCCAGGAAATTCGAATTTAGGGAAAGAGTTGCAACTTTGGAAGGAAAATTGATGGTTGTATGTGAGAAGAGAGGATGGCAAAAATAGGGACCCTTTCCCTTTGAGTTCTTCTACTCATAGATTCATAAGAATCCAATAATTTAGGGTACAAGTGGTTCTCCAACATCATTTAGAAGGTTGGTCTTATTCTATGCACATAGTAGAAGCACTTGGTAAGATGTATCATCTAAGAGAACCTTCGATCGATGAAGGGGATTACTAAGCCAAGAAGGATGTTGTGTGGGGCAGGTATTGTGGAAGTGAAGGCTAAGAGAGTTGAGTGATATCCATGTAGTTCTATGTATTAGCTTTTGGATAAGCATAGAGATAAGTTTGGGTTGTGGTCTGAGAGAGAGAATCTTGTAGGTGTTTCCTTTTCCTTGGTGTCCTTATAGCCCAAATTGGGGGTGGCCTCTTAGTAGAAATATTATATGTTGGACAGAGTGCCTACGGTTGGGTGGAAAATTGGTGTTACATAACCAGTTGCTTGGATTTGTGTTGTTTAAAGATAAGTATTCTTGTGTATTTTAGTTTGAAACGTATTTAATTGATGTGTGTAATGTTTATGATTGCACATGCATGTTATTCGTGTGTGGATTGATTTTATATATGTTGTGTATGTTTTATTTATGTTCTGCACATGCATTTATTTTTTTATGAATTCATAATTTGGGATTTGGGTCGAATTCAGAGTCCCAAATCAGTGTAATGTCCCCTTTCGATGGTTGAATTGGGTGAGGGGGATGTCACTGTTAGGATTATTAATCCTCCCTTGTCCAAATTTGGTCATATGTCTAAATCGGGAGTCATGCCTAAATCAGGAGTCCATCCAGTCTATTTATAGTCATTAGCACCATTGGTTAAAATTGACCTAATTGGGGCACATGTTTCAGTTACCTAAGTGTGGGGAACACTAATTGAGGCTCACTACCACTTATTGCACTTGATTGCATAAGTTTAGGAGTCTCCTAGATCAATCCCTACAATTTAGGAAGCAACTGGGAGTGCCGAAACCAACCAAGGTTAGTTCACTTCCATTAATGACTAGTCAAGCCAAGTTAGGAGTCAGTTACATTCAGTTCTAGCCCTCTACATTCAGTTAGTGCTAGGTTTAATTGATTGCACACATGTGGGGCACTTTTCTCACCTACCACAGTCATTTAACCATTATTTAATACTAAATGTAACACTTGGTTGTGTTTTAGAACTCCGGTTATGATGTAGACAAGGACAGTTAACTACTGGGTCCTCCGATAGTGATTTAGACAAAGTCTTGGTTACCTACAGCAAAGTCTTGGTTACCTACAGTCAAGTAAGTCTAATCAATTCGAACTTCCTCATGTGGATTCGAATTTCTTGTGGCTATTAAAGCCATTTTACATTATTGTAATTATCATTTGAATTACTTTTTTGATTAATGAAAGCATTCACAGCTGCAAGCCTTTTGCACTATTTCATTCTTCAATTGCTGAGTAAATTGTGAGATCTTCTTTGTGAGTTTTGTTTTTGTCTACAGATCTATATGCTCAAATTTACATGGTATCAGAGCCTCGGTGGACAAGACTCCTCTCCTCCTCAGATCTCCAACCGGATCACTTTGTTTGTTTTTTTGAAAGCTCTTGTGAATTAGATAACAAGGCCCAAGTTGTTCGTGCCCTTAAGGGAATTCTCAAAAATGACGAGGAGCACACAGAAACCATAGTGGAAGAGGGAGCTGTTTTCGTTTTAATTCAACAGCTTGAAATTACTTCCCAGATTTCAAGCAACGATCATGATGGCATTCCTGCAGATGTCGAGATCTTGGAAGAGTGCGCTTTGACCCTCTTGAAATTGCTTGCCAGAAAGAGTGATTCAGCTCGGATAGACATAATCCAAGAAGGAGCGATCCCCCACTTTCTTTGTTTATTAAAAAGAAAACACCGCCATGCCGATGACGAGTTGCCTCTTCGCATCCACCGCCTTGTTCTGAAAATTTTAGAATTGCTATCGCCCGAGGACATGGTGAACGTTCTTCTTGCCTATCAGAACCATACTGCCACTGAATTTGCATTGGAGTTGCTGTCGCCTGATCATGGGGTGCAACTCTCAGCACTTCGTATCATAAGCAGACTTGCAGAGGATGCGCATTACAGTTCTGAATTAACTGGCTCCTCCAGATTCCTCGCTGGTCAGCTTACGGCCATGTTTTCTTCCAAGCACGTCGATATCCGGTGGGGCGCGGTCTCTGCTGTCACTTTGTTTGTTTAATTGTGTGACAGGTTATCAGGTTTTCTTACAGCATTCGCTACAAGTAGCCTCTACTTCTCATTACATTCGCTATAGCAGCTCAGTTCTTTCTACTACTTCGAAATGGCTCATCAAATAGAGCCTCTCACTCCCTTCAACTATCACCAGTGGAAGGAAGACATGAAAATATTGCTCCACACCAAGCATCTCTTCAGACTCATAGAAGAAACAGAGGAAGAGCCAGAATCAGATAAAGACAAATCTAAGTACATGAACATGCTTGATGAAGCCATTCGACTCATGCAATTCTCAGTCTCTAAGGATCTTCAATTTCACATCCAAGACTTGGACACTCCCAAGGAGGTTTGGGACAAGCTTGCTTCTTTGTTTGATAAGCATGATGAGATGAGGATCCATCAGCTAGAAAATGATCTGATTACTCTCAATCCATCAGACTACGAATCTCTAAATGAATTCTTCTCAAAGTTCAAGAACCTGATATATCAGTTGAAGCAATGCAACGTGAAGAAGGATGAAGATCATCTCATCCTTGCTATTCTCAGAAATCTCAATTCAGACTACTCAGTCTTTGTATCCACCTTCCAAACAGTAAGGCTCACTACTCCAAATTGGAAGATTCCCACTCTTAATGCTTTCATTCAATCTCTTATTTCTGAAAATGATAAATTGATCCAAATGGGGATCATTCGATCTCCCAAAGATCTAGCTCTTGTTGCAAGAGGAGATAAGGTAGTGAATGACAGAGGGAAGCAAAGAGATGAGTCTGAACAGTCAAAAGAACCTTCAGGTTCGAAGAGAAGCAAGAAGAATGGCAAAGGAAAGGTCCTCTGCCCTTACTGTGGAAGGGGCTTCCATTCAGAAAGCTCCTGTATGAGAAGACAACTTTATGAAATGGCTCTTCTTTTGAAAAGGCACAACATTTCTTTACCTACTAGCGCAAGGAAGGAATACTCTGAAGAAGAAGAGGAATACCCAAGGAAAGGACATGCACTGAAATCTTGCTGCACATCAACACCTGCCTTTCTCATTGATTCTGGAGCTTCCAACCATATGGCTGCATCCATAGAATCTTTCTCTTCTTTTTAGTCCTTTGATGGTCCCAGTATTCAGATGGGCAATAACAGTAAAATCCAAACCAAAGGGAAGGGTTCTATCAAACTTGAACATGGAAGGTTCAAAGATGTGTTGTTTATTCCCTCCCTGAATTCAAACCTATTATCTATCTATCAGATGACCCATACTGGATCTCCAAAGCGAGTGATCTTTGGTCCTGACTCAGTGGAGATTACAGATATCTCTACTGGGAGCATCATAGCAAAGGGTATTGCGAATCATGCTTCAAAAGCATATGAGTTTTCACATTTCATGCCTCCTTCAGAACCAGTACACTCTCAACAGCCACCTGCAAGGGAAGGTAAAAACATTGCATATACTTCTTTTACAGCTTCTACTAGTATTGCAGATCCATCTATATCAGTTTATGACATTAAGATTCAGGGTGACTCAGATCTAGATTCAGTCCCTACTTCCAAACTGGAAGCTAGGAAGATGACTGGAAACTCAACTGACACTCAGAAAGGAAAGACTCTTGCGCTATGCCATACTGTTTTGCCTCCTTCAGAGAGATGCAATAGACTTCCTGTAAGATGCAATATGGCAAGGGCTTAGTCCTCCTACATTCAGAAGAATGGATATGATCATACACCTCTTCATTCAGCAAGAGACAAAGGTTACATTCCTCCTTCCTTCCATCATCAGTTTTGGAGAAAAAGGAGAAGTCTACATGCCAGGCCCCAGAATACCTGTGCACAACACACCATGCATGTTGCTTCACTACCTCACAGAGATGAAGATTGCAGCAACATATTTTCAAGTTTTTCAAACTTGAGACCTGATTCTAACTGCTTAGATAGAAGGAGGGATTTTTTCCCATGTGGTTTTTTCCCTAGTTACTTGTATTAAGCAGTTACTTTATTTTACTTGATGTAATGGGTGACCTATGGTCTTAGTTACCAAGGCCCACAGTTTGTCCAAGTTAGCATTCAGGGGGGGTGTTAGGATTATTAATCCTCCCTTGTCCAAATTTAGTCATATGTCTAAATCGGGAGTCATGCCTAAATCGGGAGTCCATCCAGTCTATTTATAGTCATTAGCACCATTGGTTAAACTTGACCTAATTGGGGCACATGTTTCAGTTACCTAAGTGTGGGGAACACTAATTGAGGCTCACTGCCACTTATTACACTTGATTGCATAAGTTTAGGAGTCTCTTAGATCAATCCCTACAATTTAGGAAGCAACTGGGAGTGCCGAAAGCAACCAAGGTTAGTTCACTTCCATTAATGACTAGTCAAGCCAAGTTAGGAGTCAGTTACATTCAGTTCTATCCCTCTACATTCAGTTAGTGCTAGGTTTATCTGATTGCACACATGTGGGGCGCTTTTCTCACCTACCACAGTCAGTTAACCATTATTTAATACTAAATGTAACACTTGGTTGTGTTTTAGAACTCCGGTTATGATTTAGACAAGGACAGTTAACTACTGGGTCCTCCGATAGTGATTGAGACAAAGTCTTGGTTACCTACAGCAAAGTCTTGGTTACCTACAGTCAAGTAAGTCTAATCAATTCAAACTTCCTCATGTGGATTCGAATTGCTTGTGGCTATTAAAGCCATTTTACATTATTGTAATTATCATCTGAATTACTTTTTTGATTAATGAAAGCATTCACAGCTGCAAGCCTTTTGCACTGTTTCATTCTTCAATTGCTGAGTAAATTGTGAGATCTTCTTTGTGAGTTTTGTTTTTTTCTATAGATCTATATGCTCAAATTTACATTCACAAAGTGGTATTAGAGATTCTGGTTGCAATACTAGAGCTATATGTGCCAAAAATTCAGAGTTACAAGAAAAAATAAAAAATGGTGTTGTAGAAATCAGTTTCTGTCAAATGACGGATAAGGGGCCATGAGTGATTTTGAATTAATCACCTTATTGTCTATTTAAAATTTTGCATTAATATGAAAATTTAAAAATTTGGAAAAATTTTGTTGGACCCCACGAGTGTCAGGTCGCAAGGTGATGTGCCGGATCCATGTGGGAAAGAGGTTTGATGTGGAGGGTACATGTGGGCAGATGGTGTGTTGTGGATCATCCACAACAAATATGCATGCAGGTGATCATGTGTGGTGGAGTGTGAAGGAATATGAGATATGGCCATTGGTTAGCAGTACAGATCATTAGACAACAATGCTCAAGGCCCGTGAAGGTGTGAGTGTTGGAAAATTCAGGTTATAGTTGTCATTGATGTCAAAGGTGTTCACGAATGACAAAGGAATAACCAGTGGATATGATGGCAGGACAAACTCAATGAAATACTAAAGTAGTGAGGATGTGGCATGCCACATATGATGGCATCGCATGGCCATGGAATATGATGGTGTCCTAATGATTATGAAAGACTAAGGTAGTGTCGACGAAAAATTTGCTTATGAAGTAAAAAGGATAAGCAAAAGATACAATGGAAAAGTTAATGCAGCATAAATCAAAGTAAAGACAAAATGGCATGATGATGAGGTGGCATAGAAAAAAATAGTGATGACATAGCAAGATGATGAGGTGGCATAGTTATCTGAATGAGAATCGATGAATGAGGATCATTTTTTGTATAATCTACAAAGACAGAATGCATATCCACATTAGTTCTAGAATGGATGGCCAAGGAGCAACCCACACTAGATCTGACGGTGAAGATCAAGTTTACATAAGTTAGGCAGAAAAGCCAAATTTCCAGAAAAGATCAGGATCGAATGGTTGATATTAGTTCCTCTAGAAGAGATCAATGGTGTGGAAGAAAAATGCGGAAAGGGAATTGCGTTTAAATATTCTATGAACCTGCATCCCGCATCCTACAATATGTAATGCAGAAACAAAGTTGTAGAAGGAAATTACGGAATTCCAAAATAGGAAAGTATGATTCCGCATCCTGCAATCTGGAAAGATTGGATGACTGAAGTTAGTTTCGCTAAAACAGATCGACGGTACAAAAGGAAAATTGCAGAAAGAAGCTTGTGGAAAGGAGTTTGTGGAAAGAAGAAATCCTACATCCTGCATCCTGCAATCTGGAGATCGACGGTTAGGAAAATGCTTGACAAAGATCAACGGTGAGGAATCATTGATGAGAAAATATTGGGGCGGAAAGGAAATTTTGAGGTGGACATCAATGGTTCATATTGACTTAGAAATAGGATCAACAAATTTGATTGCATCAAGAAGACGATATTACGGAAAGAAGTTTGAGAGTGCGGAAGCACCTACAAACATTAGACATAGGTGTGGAAATGGTTTCCAAGCTACAGAAATGATCTCTGAGGTGCATGATCAATGGAATAATGTGAAATGACGTTCTGAAAGGCATGATCTTCAAATCTGAAAAGGTGTAACAGTGAAAGGTGTGTTTGTTCAGTTTGAAGAGACGCAACTATTGAAAGAAGCTTAAACACTGAGAAGTATTTAAGTAGCGTCCTGAGTAAGAAGGAAGATGCCTCTGTAGTTTGAATTGCAAGATCGAAATTAGAGTCCAGTGGGTGTGACAAAATTAAGTGGGAGAGAAATCGTGAGAAAAATATTAGGGTGGCAGGGTGACGCTAGGGCAGTAAACAGGCCTACAGGTGGTTGTTTCCTCCTTTCAGTTGTAGCTGATAAACTAGGGGGTCGTAGCCTCCTTCCAATTGGCATTGGTAAATAAGTTGTTCCAGCATCATTTCAATCATACCTGATTAACCAGGGGGTTGTATCCTCATTCCAATTGGTATTGGTAAACAGGGGGTAATACCATCCTTGTCTACAGAAGTAGACAAAACTATTTTTAAATAACAATTTTGCAGTAATAGGACATATTGGTGGTTTACCCTATTGGGATTCCACATTAAAATTGTGTTCTATATGTTATTGTTGTTATGTATTTCTAATGATAGATTTAAAAGTGGTTAAAATAGTAAAAATATAAGAATACTGATTCACCCCCCCTCTTAGTATTGACCAATAAACCAACAATTGGTATTAGAGTGGGTTCCTTCAGCACAGTTTAACCACTCGAAGGTAGATCCTTTATAAAACCACTATGGATCAACAAGAAGGCTTGGCCACTAACATACCTCCACTTTTTATAGGAGAAAACTATGCTTACTGGAGTGTAAGAATGAGGTGTCATCTGATGTCCCTGGGATGGAAGGTTTGGTAAGCAACAGAAAAGGACCTTAAAATAGGAAACCAGTACCCTACAGACACAGTTGAACTAGGTGAATATGAAGGCAATTCCAAAGCCCTAAATGCAATCTTGAGTGGATTAACAAACACTGTGTTTACTAAGGTTATGCAATGCACATCTGCCAAACAAGCCTGGGATAAGTTAAAGATTATCTATGAAGGAGCATATAAGGTCAAAGAATCCAAACTACAGACATATAAAGGTCAATTTGAAAGCCTAAAAATGAGAGAAGAAGAGAATATTGGGGAATACCTTCTTCATGTAGATGAGGTGGTTAATGCTATTAGAGGTCTTGGAGGAAAATTGAAAGAAAAAGAAGTGGTAAGCAAGAAACTAATAAAATTACCAACGAGATATGGCTCAAAGGTTTCCACCCTAGAGAAACAGGACGACCTTAAAAGGTGACAGTAGATGAGCTACATGGAATTCTCATTGCTTATGAGATGAGAACTAGACATGATAAAAACTCGAAGAAAGAAGCAACATTTAAAGTCACTTCCAAAATTCAATCAGAAAATCTAGATGATGAGGAAGCCCTCTTTGTAAGTATACTTAATAAAGGAACTCGGAAATACAAAGGTAAGCTGCCTTTGAAATTTTTTAACTGTGGAAGGATTGGACATTTTTCCCATAAGTGTTCCTACCCAAAACAAAAGGAGAGTGACCATGAAGAATCATGTTTTCATAAGGGTAGAAAGAAGTATAAAGATAAAAAGAAGAACTTCTATTCCAAGGAAGAAAGTGAAGATGATGAAATGAGTGAAGATAATGAAATCTTGTTTTTAGGAACAACAAACTCAGATGAGGAATCAAAAGTGGACATAGAAGCTGAATGCATGGCTATTGTAGATGAAATTGAAAGATGTAGGAAAAGAAACAAAGTTTTGAAAGAGAAACTGTCTAAATACCAATAAGAGACAAATCAGATTATTACTAATTTCAGAAACCAACTTCAAGAGGCCAAGAAGAGTGAGGAAGATCTAGTAGATCTTCTCAAGAAGAGAATTCAAGATTCTGAAAAACTTGAGAAATAAATTGCTTGACTTAGAGAAGGAGTTGATGAAAAATCCATTAAATCAAAGTTTGAGAACAGCTCAAGGATTCTAGATGACATTATGAGTAGCCAAATACCATCAAGTGATAGGTCTGGTTCGGGTTCCGTTAAAGAGAAGAAGCCATAGTTTCCCACTCACTAATCAGAGAGGAAGTACACAGAGATATGTTGAAGTACTAAAGAGCCCTGTTAAAAAGGAAAAGTGCAAAGAACATGCTTATCCTTTCATGACAAAGACAAAACTCATGAGGAGCCCAAGAGACAAGTAATAAATAGAAATCAGAAAATCTTTCTGGGTCATTGTTATTCCTGTAATAACTTTGGTTATAAATCCCTGAAATGTAAGGCTTATGAAAAATTTCATGAGTACAAGAAGGATGCAATTAAAAAGTTGAAGGTAAGGAATCATAACCAGTTTGGACTTCTCCAAAGGTTTGATATAGAGTGTTACAAATGTAATAACTTTGGACACTTGGATAGAAATTGTAAACTGAAATGTGATGCTCCAGTAGAAGTTCAGAGACAGTGGAAGAAAATGGCAGTTAGGAAATAGAGAGACCAAAAACCTCCTGTGGATAAAGAAAAATTTCATGGTTATTGTCATTTCTGTCATAAGTTTGGTCACAAGGTGGCTGACTGCAGAGTCAAAGGAGAAAATAAAAGGATGAAAAGGGAACAGGACACCAACGCAAAGCATGGTGAAGGATAAGTAAATAGTACACCTCCCGAAAAGGTGTGGATGAAAGAATTAAAAGCTTCAGAAGAAACAAACCTTTCAGTCATTAATGAATTCTTTGTAGTTGATGTTGAGAATAATGAGTTCATAGATAAAAATTACACTCATCATGAGGGAAATATACTTAGTGATGTAGAAGAATACACCGATAAAAATGAAGGTGATGAAGAAGGATGCAGTGATGACTGTGGGATCCTTTTCTAAAAATATCTCTCATGATTTAAAAAAAAAAAAACCTAAAAATAACATTAGAAGGGATCTTATACTCAGGGGAAGTTAAAGACAGAAACTTCCAATTGGTATCTAATGTTGAAAGTATATTGAAATCTATCTTCTTCAAAGATGATGGGTGATCAAGGATGGTGTATGGATGACGTAAGAGAAAGTATGAAGTAACATGAGAACAAAAAAATGTGAGATTCATGAAGACCATGATGTCTGCAATCAAATAGAAGATAAAGACGATTATGTTCACTTAGTATTTGAAGTCATGACACATAAAAATTGTTGACAGTAGAAGAAAACTCATAAATGAATAAAAAGAAAAATTAAGTCTATTGATAAGTTAGTAGGATGAGTTCAACATTGACAAAGGAAAAGTTTGAGGTTATGAGTCCTTGTGTCTGAGATAGTGAGACCAGAGAAACTATGTAATAAACTGAAGTAATATTTGTGATGAGGATCTGAAGTTATGGGTCTCTGGACAGTTCAGAATATAGATCCAAAATCCAAAAGAATCCAGCAATATATGCTAGGATTTTATATGAAGATATAAATGCACAGGCTTAAGCAATTCTGGTAAAAGAGGAAGCTAGTTAACTTACATGTAGAATAGACTATTAGATATGGCAGTAGGAACATGGAAGAGTCTTGGAAAAAATGTTGAGTGTAAACTCTGTCACAAAAATATTGACAAAGAAGAATAATTACAGTGACAGGGGGGATCCATGGATCTATCAGTTAAGCTATCATTCAAGAACAAGAAATGTTAAGACAAATGATAATACATTGGTTAAATAACCAAGTTCAGTTAAAGGGGAGATATGATGACATGAGGAGTTGTCAAAAAGAAGAGAGACAAGAAATCCTAATCAAAATAGGTGCAGCATTGGCATAACAAGTTATCCTTTGTCATTGCTATCAAAGGGGGAGAATGTTTAGAGGTTTCCGTCAATGCCAAAGGGGGGTATTATTGGAAAAGTTGGGTTATAGTTGTCATTGATGTCAAAGGTGTTCATGAATGACAAAGGAATAACCAATGGATATGATGGCAGGGAAAACTCAGTGAAAGACTAAAGTAGTGAGGATGTGGCATGACACATATGATGGCATCACATGGTCATGGAATATGATGGTGTCCTAATGATGATGAAAGACTGAGGTAGTGATGGAAAAGTTGCTTATGAATTACAAAGGATAAGCAAAAGATATAATGGCAAAGTTAACGCAGCATAAGTCAAAGTAAATACAAAATGGCATGATGATGAAGTGGGATAGACAGAAATAGTGATGACATGGCACGATGATGAGGTGGCATAGTTATCTGCATGAGATCCAATGAATGAGGATCTATTTTTGTATAATATGCAAAGACAAAATGCAGATCCACATTAGTTATAGAATGGATGGCCCGGGAGCGACCCGCACTAGACCTGACGATGAATATCAAGTTTACATAAGTTAGGCAGAAAATCCAAAGTTTCACAAAAGATCAGGATCGAACGGCTGAGATTATTTCCGCCAGAAGAGATCGACGATGCAGAAGAAAAATGCAGAAAGGGAATTGCATTTAAAGATTCTATGAACCTGCGTCCCACATCCTACAATCTGCAATGCTGAAATAAAGTTGTGGAAGGAAATTACGAAATTCCAAAATAGGAAAGTATGATTCTGCATCCCGCAATCTAGAAAGATCGAACGACTGAAGTTAGTTCTGCTAAAACAGATTGACGATGCAGAAGGAAAATTGTGGAAATAAGCTTGAGAAAAGAATCTTGTGGAAAGGCAAAACCGAACAAACAATATCCCGCATCCCGCATCTCGTAATCTAGAGATCGACGGTATGGAAAACACCCGACGAAGATCAACAGTGGGGAATCGTTGATAAGAAAATATTGGTGCAGAAAGGCAATTTTTAGGAAGACATCGATGGTCCATATTGACTTAGAAATAGGATCAACGAATCTGAAAGGATCAGGAAGATGATATTATGGAAAGAAGTTTGACAGCATGGAAGCACCTGCAAACGTTGGACATAGGTGCGAAAATAGTTTCCAAGCTACGAAAATGATCTCTGAGGTGCAGGATCAATGGAAGAACATGAAATCACATTTTGAAAGGTGTGATATTCAAATCTAAAAAGGCACAATAGTGGAATGTGTGGAAGGTGTGGAAGGTGTGTTTGAAAGAAGCTTAAACACTGAGAAGTATTTAAGCAGTGGCCTGAGTAAGAAGGAAGATTCCTCTGCAGTTCGAATTGCATGATCAGATTCAAAGACCAGTGGGTGTGATGAAATTCAGAGGAGAGAAATCGTGAGAAACATATTAGGGTGGTATGGAAGCTCTAGGGAAGGAAATAGGCCTGCATGGGGTTGTTTCCTCCTTTCAGTTGTAGCTGATAAATTAGGGGGTCATAGCATCCTTCCAATTGGAATTGGTAAATAGGCTGTTGCGGCATCCTTTCAGTCATAGCTGATAAACCAAGGGTTCATAGCCTCCTTCCAATTGGTGTTGGTAAACAAGGTGTAATACCATCCTTGTCTGTAGAAGTAGGAAAAACTATTTGTAAATAACAATTTTGCAGTAATAGGACATATTGGTGGTTTACCCTATTGGGCTTCGATGTTAAAATTGTGTTCTGTGTATTCTTGATGTTATGTGTTTCTAACGATAGATTTAAAAGTGGTTAAAATAGTAAAAAGATAAAAATACTAATTCACCCCCCCCCTCTTAGTCTTGACTAATAAACCAACAGTGAGGAGGTTAATTCATCAACACAACCCTGAAGGAAAACCACCTTATCCCTGTTTCAATTGCTAGTGATTTCATACTCACAAAAGTAGGTTCTAAAAAATCGCTTTCCTAAGAGCCTGGCCAGCTTTGGGCCTGATAGGAAATGATGTGATGTGGGGTTTAGATCTGACGGAAGAGGGTGTAAGATGTGATGGGACCCGCACCAGTCATGTTAGTCTTGGAATATCATGTGGATTTGATCAATGGTTGGTATAGCTTCAGGATCGTGAAGGTGCGCAATATCTAATTCAGTAGTGTGACCCTAAAGCAAAACCCTGGTTGGTATAGTTTCAGGATCGTGAAGGTGCGCAAGATCTAATTTAGTAGTGTGACCCTAAAGCAAAACCACCCCATCCATGTGTCATCCTCTCATGTGTTTAGGCTCACAAAAGTGGGTTCGAGAAACTAATTTCTTGAGGCCCTGAAACCACTTTTCGTATAACAAATAGTGATGAGGCATGTAAATATGTGACATAGGTTTGTGTTAGGAAGGATGGGACCTATGTCAGGCATGTCATCCATGGACGAATGCATAGATTAGATCAAAAATTGATAGTGCTCCAAGCTTGTGAAGGTGCATGAAAGTTAATTGACTAGCATGACCCTAAAGGAAAACCACCTTGTGATGTGTCATCCTCTCATGCAATCAGGATCGCAAAAGAGAAATCAGGAAACTACTTCACCTAGATACTGAAAAACGCGTATGCCTGATAAGTGGTAACATGTGGTGGGTGGCATATTAAGGGTACGAACAAAGGGAAAGGAAACAATTTCCTTAGTCCTAATTTATTTTTTTTATTTGACAAAGTTAGTTCTTGAGTTCAATTGTGGTTGTTGGAACAATATAAAATGGGCAGGTTGTGCACAATGAGATTCTAAATGGGGTGATTCAGATATTTCTATAATTTGACATAAATTAACAAAATGGTTCTCCCATAATGCATGAAAATTAATTATATATTTTTATGATAATATAATGCAGCTAACAAATGTGTTTATGAACAATTTTATAGATCCAGAATCTTAATAGAGATAGTTAAGGGTTAGCATTTAGTATAGTGAAGTTGGGAAATATTTGGTCTTGGTTGGCCCAAGAATATCATCATCATGGATGATCCACAAGACCCAAATGAGTTAGATATAGATGCAATGGGAGATATATAGGTTGAGAATGCAGAAACATAATCCAATGGTATAACAAACCAAATGACTCCCCCATACATTAAGAAAATCATGAGCAACCTAAAGGTGGAACTATAGAGTTTTTTAGAAGAAAATGAGAGGCTTCTTAATGCTCAAGAAGAACATAATAATTTGAATGCAACCATACTCCAAATTTTGAGGAAAATTTAAAGGAATATCAACCATGGGAAGAATTTAGAAAACCAAGGAAATAGTGGGAGTAGCTCAAGGAGACATTCCTACAAGAGGTCCCATAGTTCGAGAAGGATTTATAGAGATAGGACATATACTCCATAAATCTCTTCTAGTGATTCATCTAACTCTACAGAATATGGTTCAATATCTTCATCTCATAGAAATAAGAGGAAGAGTCCTTCTCGTTGACGTATTTGTAACTTCATAAGATATTTTGATGTATATCATCATTGTATGTTATTGTACCCCCATTGGAGATGTGTTTGCCTCCTTGAGGGATGTCTTTATTGCATCTAGACCTTGAGGTACAACCTTCATTGTAACTCGGGGAAATATTCCCCAGTGTGAAATCATGTAATGTGTATTTCGAGTTTCTCTAGGATAAGTCGGCCATGTTAGTGAAATAGGTTGTCCCATCCATGTAAGAGGTCGGGCACTTGATTAGCATAAATATGGAGGCACCCTCTCTCATTTATACACACCTCACACTCACTCAAGTTTGCATGAGAGAGAGAGAGAGAGACAAGGGAGGAGAGATAGATACTTGTTGAATACTTATTATTACTGGGATTGATCATCTTATGACACGGTCTATGTGACTGTACTATTGGTTTCCCCGGTAAAAATATTTGTGTCCTGTGTATCTGTTATATCTTATGCATCTAGTTGTAATTGTTATTATTTCATAAAAATATCCTAATTAAGCTAATAAAATATAGAAAAACTAACATGGTATTAGAGCCTCTCTAAAAGAAGGCACTGTGCAGGTACGAAAACTAGGGATTCCTAGTTCAAGGTGTTCTCTCCACATATCATCAAGAAAAGAGGGATAGGATAACTCGCCTTAGTAGGGTGCATATTTTGGTGGAAGCAGTTTCATATTTGAAGAAGTTTCATTTTTGACCCTGTCACTAGTGCTGAGAAAAACTAGGGAATCAATTTTTGGAGGCTTCCCACCTCAGTCTTTAGAAAGTGACCTTGCTGAGCAGCGCGTCTCAAGGAGGCGCATATTTCTGTCCAAGCAGAATTCACAAACTCCAAGTTTGGAAAATTAGGGTTTCTCTAACAAACCCTAGGTTAGCCAACTCCGGAACCAGGTCAGACATCTCAAATCGGTAAGATCTAAATATTTTCTCTTTCCATTTGAGGTTCTCATTTGAAAAGATGACTCACCATACTCAGCTTGAGGACAATCTTGGAAGGTTTGATAGCTTTCGAGCATGGAAGTACAGAATCTCCCATATCGTTGAATAAATTTATTTGGATCAGTACATCATTGAGGATGTTCCAGAATGAGAGGGAGATTAGGCTAAGGCTGCCCATAAGAGAAGCATGGATAAGGCCAACAAAATCATTGCAGATTCTACTAAGGAACTCCTTATCCTCCATGTGTCTCTATTCAAAACACCAAAGGAAGTATATGATGCTTTAACAAATATGTTTAAAGGAAAGAACATCAACCGAAAGATGAATTTGAGAAATCAGTTGAAGAATGTGAAGATATAGAACTCCGAGACTATATAGTCTTACTTCACAATGGTTTCTCAAATCAAAGAAAAACTTGAAGAAGTTGAAGAGAATGCCTAAGAAGGAGAAATTGTAATGACTACCTTGAATGGTCTCCCTAGATCATTGGACTCATTCATTCAAGGAATTTGTGCAAAAAGGAGGTTGATCTCTTTTGGTAGACTCCAAGAAGAATGTGCACAAGAAGAATCTCAACTCATGACAAGAGAAGAGAAGATGGGAGCAACTGGATATCAATCTCTCACAATTCACATTAGGAATAACTTCAAGAAGAAGGAGAACTTTCATCACAACAAGAAGAAGGACAAGAAACAAGAGAAGACCAAGGGAGATCCTACAAATGTTCGATTCTATACTTGTGATGAAAAGGGACACTTTGCAAGAGATTGTCCCATTAGGAAAAGGAGACACCATGCTCATATTTATGAAGACTATGGTTCATATGAAGAGAGAAGGATGATTCAGATGAAGAGTATGTCCTAATCTCAACACTTACTGTAACTATATCGCACGGAAGCAATGATTGGATTGTGGATAGTGGAGCTTCTAAAGACATGACAAGATAAAATGAATCATTAATTAATATGTATGAACGTGAGTCACCTCACAAGGTGAAACTTGGGGATGATTACCAATACCCCATAAAAGGGAGTGGAGAATATTCACTCTATATTGACTTCGATAAATCCTTAAAGATGAAAGATGGGCAATATGTTCCAGGATTGAAGAAGAATCTTCTCTCCATATTTGCACTAGATGAAAATGGTATGAGAGTTTCATTTTTCGATGGCAAAGTTCTGATGTGTCCCAGAGGGAAGATAATAGAGGATGCAAAAATGATTGGAGAAGAATACTGAGGCTTATACAAACTAAAGGGACAGCCTGAACAAGCATTGGTTCATGAGTCAATTGAATCAAGTGAACTATGGCACAGAAGGTTTTCACATGTGCACTATAGAGTGTTGAAAATAGTTGTCAATTGATGTCAAAAGAGTTTAGCAATGACAAAGGAATAACCAATAAACGTGATGGAAGGGTGAACTTACTAAAATACAAAGGATCCACAAAGTTGATATGCGTGGAAAGAACACAAATAAATATTTGGAAGAACCTAATCCTTCTAAAGACAAAGATCAATGGATTATAATAAGATCCGCAATGTTAAGATAAGATCTGCATTTTATCTCAAGATCAACGTTCAGGATTAAACCCACAATAGATCGATGGTTTAGGAAGGTTGTGGGAAACGATCTGCAGGAGGATATTGCGGAGGAACATTTCAAAAAAATCTGATTCGCAATCCGCATCTGATCTCATATCAATACTCAAGATAGATTCCGCATGAAATCGATGATGTAGAATAAGTCTTGTGGAAAGAAAATTGTGGAAGAATTTTCAAGAAAAATTGAAATAATTTATGAAATCCTTAATCCCCAGTGTCTGCAATCTGATCTCAGATCGACAATTAGAAAAGAGTCTACAATGGATCAATGGCTCAAGATGATCGCAGAAAAGTAGTTGCAGAAAGATGATTGCAGGAAAGAAAGTACAGAAAGCTAGTTGCGAAAAGTAAATTACGGAAACATTATTTTGAAAAGTCAAAAAGAAAATCCGCAATACAAAAACACGCAAAGTTGCAGAAAGAACCTTGTGGAAAGCCAGTTGTGGAAAGAAAATTTGTGGAAATATTTTTTGGGAAAAAAAAAATAGACGCCCGCAATCCACAACCTGCAATTGTAGAAAGGACGTTGCGGAAAGGAGATTGCAGAAAGGAAACCGTGGAAGTTCGTGACTGGTAAATTAAACAGAGTTAAAAATGATTAACAAAGAACTAATTTCGAATTAGTGTATTTTTCTATGAAGAGTCACGATGAAGATAGGTGACTGTTGGATGAAGAGATATGTTTGAGGGTATATAAATAATGGTTTAAAACTTCAAATAGGGGTCTCTATACATACAATTGACAGATTGATTGAAGAACATCCAGAGATCAAATTATCATATGAGGGAGGTTGGGAGGCACTAGGGCAGGAAACAAGCTTGCTAGGGGGTTGTAGCCTCCTTCCAAAGGTAGCTAGTAAATAAGGTGTCGTAGCATCCTTTCAGTAGAAGATGATAAACCAGGGGATCATAGCATATTTCTAGTAGTTGTTAGTAAATAGGGTATATTTCCATCCTTGTCTATAGTAGCAAGAAAAAAACTATTTGTAAAATATAATTTTGCAGTAATACGAAGTATTGGCGGTTTACCCAATTAGGCTTCCACGATAAATTTGTGTTTTGTGTGTCTTTGTCAATCATGTGTGTTAATGAATAAATTAAAAGTGGTTTAAATTGTTAAAAGTTATCAATACCTATTCAACCCCCCCCCCATTTCAGTATTTTCCAATATTACAACTATTGGTATGAGAGTGGGATCCTTCACTACAGCTTAATTACTAGAAGGAATATCCTATTGAAAATCACTATGGATCAACAAGGGTTAGCCACCAACATACCTCCCTTATTTACTGGAGATAATTATGCATATTGGAGTGTAAGAATGAAGTGCCATCTAATGGATCTTGGATACAAAGTTTGGATGAATGTTGAAATATAATATAAAGTACCAGATGACGTACCTATAGACAAAGGAGAACTAAGCCTAAATGAGGCCAATGAAAAATATCTGAATGCAATTTTGAGTGGGTTGACAGAATTAGTACTTGTAAAATTCATGCAATGAAAACATCCAAACATGCATCGGAAAAACTAAAATGTGTCTATGAAGGAGCACCCAAATTCAAGGAATCCAAACTCCAAACCTACAAAGGACAAACTGAAAACCTAAAAATGAAAGAGGAAAAAAATATTGCACAATATCTTCTAAGAGTAGATGAAATTGTTAATGCCATTAGAGGCATTGGATGAGAAATTAAAGAGAAATACGTATTCAACAAGGTACTAAGAACCCTGCCAATGAAGTATGACTCAAAGGTGTCCTCTCTAGAAGAACGAGATCATCTTAAACTTATGACAATAGATGAACTACATGGGATATACACTTCCTATTAGATGAGAACATGACAAAATGGATCATAAAAGAAGGAAGCAACCTTTAAATTCATATTCAAGATCCAATCTGAGGACCTATATGATGAGGAAGCTCTCTTCATCAAGAAACTTGAGAGAGGCACTGACAAGTACAAAGGGAAGCTACCCTTGAAACGTTTTAACTGTGGAAGGATTGGACATTTTGCCAGAAAGTGTCCTTACCCAAAATAAGAGGATAGTGATGATGAAGAACCTTGTTGTCATAAGAAAGATTAAAAGAATAAGAGCATATACAAGAAGAAGTTTCAGAAAAAGAAGAAAAACCTCTACTCCAAAGAAGACGGTGAAAATGATGAAATAAGTGAAGATGTTGAAGTCCTATTCATGGGTTTCGAAAGTGAAATCCTTGAAGAAGAAATAGAATATGTGGTAGATATTGAAGTAGAACTTATAAATGCTCATGAATAATTAGAGAAGTATAAAAAGGATGTACAAAAACTCACATAATATAATTTGAAGATAAAAACAAATATGTAGAAAGAATGATTGATGACTTAAAAAATCAAGTTCTGAAGTTGAAAGGGTTGAAAACAATCTAGAACAACAACTCAAAAAGAGAATACAAGAATCTGAAAGGCTTGAACAAGACATTATGCACCTTAGAAAGAAACTGGATGAAGAAACTATCAAATCAAGGTTTGAAAATATCTCAAGGACTTTAGATGAAATTCTAAGTGTCCAAATACCATCAAGTGATAAATCTAGATTAGGATTTGACAAAGAAAAAATAGGATATTCTTCTTGCGCAAATCAAGATGGAAATAAAAGAAGCTATGATGTTGTACTCATGATCCAAATTAAAAGAGAATAAAATAAGAAATCATCTTCTCCCTTCCAAAGAATGGATATGATGCTTAAAAGACCGGTGACAAGTAAACATCAACAACTCTTTTTAGGAAATTGTTACACCTGTAACAATTTTGGACATATGGCTAGAAATTGTAAACTGAAGACTCCTATGGAGAGAGGGATTACATCACATACTTCTGTATATAAGAAAAATATTACCAGAAACAATCCAAAAGGAAGAAACTACAATTACTTTTCTCCTCTACAAAGTTATAGTACAAAATGCTACAAATGTGGAAATTAGTGACACATTTCTAGAAAGTGTAAACTAGTAATTCCTATGGATGACAATTCAAAATATCAAGTCAGAGAAGAAGGGATAGCTTGGAAAAGGAAGGATGAAGTGGAATGTTCACCAGCTCTATGTGCTACAGAAAAACAAAATCTATGGCATATGGATAGTGGATGCTCAAAACACATGACAGGTGACCCAACTAAGTTCCTAATCCAAAAAAGGAAGCAAAAAGGAAAGGTCACCTTTGGATATAATCTATCCTCTAAAATAATTAAGAAGAGTACAGTGGTTATTAGAGACAAGATAAAAGATGAAAATGTTCTCCTTATAGAGAACTTAAAACCTAATCTTTTGAGTGTGATATAAACATGTGATCAAGGACACATATGTATATTTGATTCCAAGAAATGTGAAATCACTGAAGAAAAGATTTAGGAAAAAATGTTGGAACTGTTGTGAGAACTCCAAGCAATGTGTATATTCTAGAAAATGAAGAACAATGTTATATGAGCCAAATTGATGAAATTTTGCTATGGCAGCACCTGAACTTTGAAAATATTGTAAAAAATAGTCAGAAAGGGACTTGTAAGAAATCTTCCAAATATTATAAAACCACCAAATCATGTCTGTAGACATTGTCTTCATGGGAAGCAAACAAGAACAAGCTTCAAGGTGAAAGAACATACGACCTCCCAGCCATTAGAATTAATTCACATTGATCTTTGTGGACCAACAAGGACTAAAATCCTTTAAGGTGAATATTACTTTATGTTATTAATCGATGACTATACAAGGATGACTTGGGTGACTTTTCTTGAAGAAAAATCAGAAGCCTTTATGAAATTCAAATCCTTCAAATCCCTTGTTGAAAATGAAAGAAATCACAAAATTAAATGTATAAGATAAGATAATGGTGGGGAATTCACCTCAAATGAGTTCAATGAGTTTTGTGAAAATAATGGAATCAAGAGACAGTTCTTAGCGCAAAAACTCCTCAACAAAATGGAGTAGTTGAGAGAAAGAATAGGACAGTCCAAGAAGTATCTAGAACTATACTTAATGAAGCAAAACTTCCTGATGGCTATTGGAGAGAAGCAATATATACAGTTGTCTATGTACAAAATAGAGGATAGCTCAGAGTGAATAGTGACAAAACTCCTTATGAGATATGCTTTGGAAGACCAGCTTCAATAAAATATTTTAGAGCTTTTGGGAGTAAATGCTACATAAAAAGAGATGATGATAATCTAGGGAAGTTTGATTCTAGAACCGATGAAAGCATATTTATTGGATATTGTTCCACCAAAAAGGCATATAGATGTTATAATCAAAGTTCGTACGGGATCATAGAAAGTGAAAATGTAACTGTTGATGATACTAAACCTATAAGAATACAAATTCAAAGAAGCGTGGATGATGAAGAAATTGATGATGAAGAAATAGATGATAAAGGTGTTGAGGCCTAAAAAATCGCAGGTAACAACAGTTAGGGATTCTCCCCAAAAAACGTTCCCAACTAGCCCTTTATTGTTTGGTATGGGGAATTTGTCCAGTTTACGGTCCGGCTACCGTAGGTCAAGTAACAAATTAAAACGTTTTACCGGTTACGGTGCAGTCCACCGTGTATATTTTTAGTTTTTGCGTTTAAGTATGATGTGCAAGTGCCTATCTAAAAATGCAGATTGATAGAGATAACGAGGAGTGTCACAATGTGATGAATAGGTTCTTACCTCTCGTCTTAACTCTTTCACATATAAATCACACACAGCAAGAAACTAAATTTAACTAACTAACCTATCCCTAGGGAGCAAAATTATCAGTTATCAATGAGTAATGTATTTTTGCGCATGCATTAAGAAAAATTACAGATAGTTGATACTTATTTCAAAACAAATGAACATCAATAGAAATATGAACAACAAGATAGCTTATTGTTTATGACAACCTTCATTACTCACAGTGGAAATTTCATAGAATAAACTAGAGTGCATTCATAACATGAACATAGATTCAATGAGTTAGAACGATCTCACAGTTAATGGACATAAGCTGAAAATGAAATAGTTCACATTCAACTTATCCATAGCAAAACATTTGAAACATTCCACCAATATTTCTCCAGCAGGAAACTTGTAATTCTTTATTGCAAAAGGAAATAGTTCTTCTTACAATATACTCTCACAAATGATATGGGAAAAAGTCCTCCATTACATCTAAACTCTCCTTTATTTATACAAAAAAAGCAAAACCTTTGGGCTTCCCCTCAATGACCTTTGGGCTACCCCAACCTTTCAATTCTAATTTTTTTGTGTTCTAGTATGTGCCCATAATTTATACAACATGTTATATTTTAAATTAAAATTTAAGATCACTTTATGAGTAGGGACCAGCTTGGTAGCTGATGAGCTTTTTCCAATCTTGGTCCTTTTCTATTATCGATCTACTCAGTAAATTGTTGGTCTTTTTGAGATCCTATTAATCTAAGACTTTCACTTTCTTCTTTTCTTTATCTATGCTTCCTCATTTATCTTTCTTTCCTCCTCTTCATTCCTTGTTGCTTCCTCCGCAGCTCTCTTTATTTCTTCTTCTTCATTCTTCATCCAACTCTCTATCATAAACATAGAATGTTCTTAGACCATTAATATTTTACCAAAATAACAAAACTGTATCAATCTATTTACCTCCTCCATATGCATTCTGTAAAATAAACTATACATAGTATTAATGCATGAAAAGAAAGAATGACAAGGCAAAGAAATCCTACAAGTTTGTGTCTTGAAATCCTCTAATTCCACTGTCCAAAACTAAAATCACAAGACCGATAGAACAGACTCTTCATCTCAATCCAGGCCACATCTGGACTAACTCAAAATCCTCCAATGAAAGCATGAACCATAACAATGTAACCGCCAATCCTCAAAACACCGAACCCTAAACTACGCTCTTCATCTCAGAAAAAAACTTGACTCGACCAAAACCCACTAAAAAAAAGATAAAATACAACTCTGCATGTATATAAACATCGATGGTCGGAAGCACTAGATTCCGGGAGAATAGTCCTATTCACAGCCGCAACGATGGACAGTGAACACACTACGGATCCCACGATAACATAAAATCATCAGCGATTAGCAACTCTAAAGCTATCGGCATCGAAAACTCTACATACTATAGGTCGGAGCCTCAACTCTAAGCACATCCGCAGTGTTGGTGATCGAAAGCTCTAAAAGCTAAAGGTCAGCAGTTGACAACACTAAACATCGAGGGAATAGTCTACTAGACAGCCACAACGGAGGATGACAAGCCAACTGCAGGTCCCGGTAATCATAAAACCATCGGAAATCTAAAACTCTACACACTACGAGTCGAAAAATCACACCTCAATATCTCCACAGTTTCGGCGCTTCACAACTAAATGCTTCCGTAGTGTCAGCAATGCCAAGCACTATTATCATGGTGATTGTGTATCCACGATCAGAAGCATTAACAACTAACTCCCACAATGCAATATCGATGAGATATAAAAGAACCATTTGACTTACTCTATCAGTGATCGGAGAGACTAATCACTATAGCATCGACGATCGGAAACACTATTCTCCGGGTCACTTATCAATTTTCCTCCGAAACGTTGGCGACGTAGAGAACTAAAACTCTAACAGTGATAAAACAAAATCGCTGACAATAAAAATAAAAAGTTTTGAGAAATAAAACAAAGGAGATGAAGCGCATTAACGAAAAATAGGACTAATCATCGGGACGTTCATTGTTTGCCTTCTGAAACGTCGGTGGCATAGAAGACTAATGCCTCGATTCATTCTTCAACCGAATTCCAACAGCGATAAATAAAATCATCGAAAAATCAAAAACATTAAGAACTCTTCGCAAGGCAATGGCAATACTAGATCATTTAACCTCCGAAACAACACAGAAAAAATAGTTAACGAAAAATCAAACATTAAGTTCCACAGTCTTCTCTATTTTCGACCTCAAAGATCAATTTAAGTGGAAAAAATTGGACTTCCAGGATAGATTTAAAGAAATCAAACAAACCTGGGCTAGATAAAATCAAAAGGAGGGTCCAAAATTTTAAAAATTTGGGAAAAAAGGTTGCAGCTGCAACAAAAGGTAAGGAAGAAAGTACACAAAAGGAAGATAATTTTGAAGAAAAATTAGAGGAAAAATAATCACATGAAAATGAGAATGAAGACTCCCTGAGATAAGACACAAAGACACCATCTAAGTGGGTCCAGAAAAATCATCCCGAAATTCAAATAATTGGTGACAAAGTATCAAGAGTTAAAACAAGAAGAAAATTATTTGATGAAGAACAAGCATTACTTTCAATAGTAGAACCCAAAACATTTAAAAAATATTGCAAAACTGAGGATTGGATCAGTGCTATGAATGATGACTTGATCAAATAGAAAAGAACCAAACGTAGGAACTTGTCCCAAGAAATAAGGATATGAATGTTATTGGAACCAAATGGATATTTAAAAACAAGTTCAATGACCATGGTCATGTGACAAGAAACAAGGATAGGTTAGTATGTAAAGAATATGATCAAGTAGAAGGTGTTGAATTTGAAGAAAATTTTGCACATTTGGCAAGACTCAAAGCCATTAGGATGTTCTTAGCTTTTTCATGCTACAAAAACTTTAAAGTATATCAAATGGATGTAAAATCTGCATTCCTTAATGGATAACTTGAAGAAGAATTATATATTGAGAAGCATGAAGGTTTTCTCTTGTTATAAAACATAAATTATGTGTGCAAACTTAAGAAAGCACTCTATGGCCTTAAACAAGCTCCAAGGGCATGGTTCTCTAGACTTGACAATAATTTAAAACAACAAGGATATAAAAGAGGGGCCACTGACAGTAATTTGTACATAAAGTTTGAAAATGAAAATATGAACATGGTATTTTATGTAGATGATATCATATTTGGAAGTGATCTAGAAATCCTGAGTGTAAACTTTGCATCAAAAATGAAGAAAAAAATTGAAATCTCAATGTTAGGAGAACTAACATTCTTTCTAGGTTTACAAGTATCTCAATCAGAAAAAAGGGATTTTCATTTCTCAAACTAAGTATATCAAATAAATGTTGAAAAAGTTAAAAATGGAAGAATCCAAACCTTGTTATTACTCCTATGTTCACTGGTTGCAAATTAAGCAAGAGTGATGAATACTTAGAAGTGGATCATACCATGTATAGGTCAATGTTTGGTAGTTTATTATATGTAACGAATACTAGAATAGATGTAATGTAAGGTTGTAGGTTAGGTTTGGTTTCCAGATTCCGATCAGCCCCAAAAGAAACACATGTGGCTGCAGTAAAAATAATTCTTAGATATCTAAAAGGTACTATGGATTATGGATTATGGTTTCCAAAAAGCAATAACTTCACTCTAAAGGAATTTATTGATGCAGATTGGGAATGAAGTGGTTATGACCGAAAGAGTACCAGTGGAGCGGCATTCTTTTTCAAAAATTGCTTGGTATCATGGTTAAGCAAGAAAAAATCCTCCATATCACTATCTACAACAAAGGCTAAATCTATTGATGCTGCATCATGTTGTACTCAAGTCATTTGGATGAAACAGACATTGGAAGACTTACTTGTAAAATATGAAGATCCAATTGTGATAAGTTATGACAATACAAGTGCCATAAATATATCAAGAAATCCTACCATGCACTCCAAGATAAAGCACATACCAATAAAATATCACTTTCTAAGAGATCAAGTGTCACAAAAGGTTGTCAAACTAGAATATGTTGACACCAAATAATAGATAGCTGATATTTTTACAAAGCCACTACCCAAAGAAGCATTTGAGCATCTTAGGCAAAAAATGGGAGTAATACCCTTACAATGAATAAAAAGCATCATCTCAGGGGGAGATATGTTGACAGGGGGGGTTTTCAGAAGGACTCTTTTGTCATTGTTTTCCAAGGGGGAGAAAATTGGCCAAGAGAAAATGTTTCCATCAATGCGAAAGGGGGAAAATGTTGAAAATAGTTGTCAATTGATGTCAAAAGAGTTCATCAATGACAAAGGAATAACCAATAAACATGATGGCATGGTGAACTTAGTGAAAGACAAAGGATCCGCAAAGTTGATATGCGTAAAAAGAACGCAAATGAAGATTTGGACAACCTTGGTCATTTGAAAGACAAAGATCAATGGCTTATAATAATATATGCAAGAGAAAGAGTGATGATCCAAAATGTTAAGATAAGATCTTCATTTTATCTCAAGATCAAGGGTCAGAATTAAACCCACAAGAGATCGAAGGTTTAGGAAGGTTGTGGGAAAATATCTATGGAAGGATATTGCAGAAGCACATTTCAAAAAAAGATGATATGCAATCCACATCTGATCTCAAATCAACGGTCAGGATAGAGTCCGCATGAAATCGACGGTGCGAAATAATTCTTGTAGAAATTGAATTGCGGGAGCATTTTCAAGAAAAATCAAAATACATTTCTGCAATTCGCAGTATCCGCAATCACATCTCAAATCGAAAATCAGGAAAGAGTCTGCAATGGATCAACGGCTCAAGATGATCACAGAAAAGTAATTGTGGAAAGATGGTTGTGGAAAGGAAAGTGCAGAAAGCTAGTTGCAAAAATTAAATTACAAAAACATTATTTTGAAAAGTTGAAAAGCAAATCCGCAATCCACAACCTGCAAAGTTGCGGAAAGCACCTTGTGGAAATCGAGTTGCGGAAACAATTTTTGGAAAAACCAAAGCACACGCCCACAATACGCAACCCACAATTGTAGAAAGGACGTTGTGAAAAGGAAATTGTGGAAGGTCGTGACTGGTAAATTAAACAGAGTTAAAAATTATTAATAGAGAAGTAATTTCGAATTAGTGTATTTGTCTGTAAAGAGTCACGATGAAGATAGGTGGCTGCTGGATCAAGAGATATGTTTGAGGGTATATAAAAAATGGTTTAAAACTTCAAATAGAGGTCTCTATACATTCAATTGACAGATCGATTGAAGTTAGAGATCAAATTATCATATGAGGGAGGTTGGGAGGCGTTAGGGAAGGCAACAAGATTGCTAGGGGGTCGTAGCCTACTTCCAATGGTAGCTGGTAAATAAGTTGTTGTAGCATCCTTTCAGTAGCAGCTAATAAACCAGGGGGTCATAGACTCTTTCCAATAGTCGGTGGTAAATAGGGTGTAGTACCATCCTTGTATGTACTAGTAGGAAAAAACTATTTGTAAAATATAATTTTGTAGTAATAGGAAGTATTGGTCGTTTTCCCAATTGGGATTCCATAATAAATTTATGTTATGTGTGTCTTTGTTGATCATGTGTGTTAATGAATAAATTAAAAGTGGTTTAAACTGTTAAAAGTTATCAATACTGATTCACCCTCCCCCTCGATATTGTCCAATATTCCAACACAGAGCACTACCGATGGAAAGAAAATTAATATCTGAACTTCCAGAGATCCAAGAAAACCATGAAGGAATTTGCAAAGGATGTGCACAAGGAAAGAATGCGAAGAAGACATTTCCTAGTAGTGAGAGCAAGGCCAAAGGAATACTAGAGATAGTACACTCAGATGTATGTGAACCCGTGTCTTCTAGCTCATTAAGTGGGTATGTGTACTATGTTTCCTTTATACATGACTTCTCAAGTAAGACTTGGATATATTTCTTGAAAGGGGAAAATGAAGTTTTTAGTAAGTTCAAGGAATACAAATCCTTGGTTGAGAACCAAAATGATAGGAAGATCAATACTCTACGGTCAGATAATGGTAGAGAATTCACCTTGGAAGAATTCAAGGAACTCTTCAAATATTTCGAGATTAAGAGGGATTTGAGCACTCCATACAATCCTCAGTAGAAAGGGGTTGCAGAACGAAAGAACCGAACCATTATGGAAGCAGCAAAAGAAATGTTGCATGACCAGGATATTCCTATGCACCTTTGGGAAATGTAGCAAGTACATTAGTGTATGTACAGAACCATACCCATCATCGAGTACTTGAAAACAAGACTCTGGAAGATACTTTCTCAGGAGCAAAACTAGAATTCAGACATCTGAGAGTATTTGGCTTCCTAGTGTACATACATATCCCAAAAGAGAAAAGGACCAAGATCGATCATTCTTGGAAGAATGGTATATTCATAGGATACAATGATACATCAAATTCCTACTAAATATGCTTCCCAGGATTAAAGAAGATCGACATATATAGAGATGTAACCTTTGATGAAGACTACATACTTCATATCCAGGAGGACACATATTCAAGAGGTCAAGGAACCTAAATATATGATATCCTGAGATATGGAAATTGGAGAAGCAATTCAAGAAGAACATGTTGATCATGACATGGTAGAACCACAAGAGACGATAGAAACATTCCTTGAGAAGGACTCCCACAAGAGGAAACCAGCATGGGAACGATATCTCATACAAGAAGAAGAAAGGTATGATCCTCCAGAAGGAATACATAGAGAGAGAAAAAAGGTAATTCCCTACAATAGCTATGTGGCCCTGCTATGTGACATCATTGACAGAGAACCTTCCACCTATGAAGAGGCTGCAAAAAAGAAAGAATGGAAGGATGTTATGATTAAGGAATATCAATCGATCATGAAGAATGATGTCTAGGAGATAGTTCTAAGACCGAAAAAGAAGTTTTTCGTGAATTTGAAATGGATATACAAGAACAATCATGAAGCATATGGAATTATCAAGAAATACAGGGCAAGGTTCATAGCACAAGGCTTCTCACATAAAGAAGGAATAGACTACAAAGAGACATTTGCACCCATGGCGAGGTACACTTCCATTAGGACCATACTTGCATTGGCATCAGTTATGAAATGGAATATACACCAGATGGATGTCGAGGAAGGTTTCTTAAATGGTGTAGTCGAGGAGGAAGTGTATGTGGAACAACACTGGGATTTGAGACACATGACAAGAAGACCCATGTGTGCAAATTGAAGAAGGATTTGTATGGATTGAAACAAGCACCAAGGAAATGGTATGGTAGGATGGATAGATTCCTAATGAGTCTAGGATTTACCAAGAGTAAAGCAGATTCCAACCTTTACTTCAAGGTTGAAGACAGAATACCAGCGATGCTCCTTATATATGTCGATGACTTGTTTCTGACAGGCGAAGAGAAACTCATTAAATATGCAAGGAGGAGACTTGCTATAGATTTTGAGATGAAAGACCTATGTAAGATGCACTAATTCTTAGTTGTGAAGCTATGGTAGAGTGAAAATGGAATATTACTTGGTCAAATAAAGTATGTAGTGGATATTCTGAAGAGATTCAGAATTTTTGCCTACAAGGAAATAACCACAACTATGGCATTTAACTTGGAGCTTCTGAGTGATGCTTGATCTAAGACGGTTGATTCCATAATGTATCGTTATATTATTGGCTCATTGATGTACCTAATGGATACAAGACCAGACAAATGCTTTGTGGTGAACACCCTGAGCCAGTTCTTGATGTATCTAAGACATGTTCACCTGATAATTGCAAATCATGTACTAAGGTACCTAAAAGGTACAATGGATTATGGGCTCAAATATGATGCGAATCAGAATATTCACCTACATGGTTATGTTTATTCAAATTGGGCAGGTAGTGTCTTTGACAGGAACAGAAACTTAGGTTGTTGCTTCAGTTTGGGATCTAGCATGATCTCTTGGTTCAATAGCAAACAATCATCTGTGGCACTAAGTACAGCCAAGGCAGAGTATGTTGCAACTTGCTCGATTAGTTGTGGGGAAGTGTGGCTTCAAAATCTATTGTCTGACTTGTTTGATCTCCAATTGGATGTGACTTGTATCTTCTATGAAAATTAGAGTTGTGTGAAGCTATTGAAAAACCCTATGTTCCATGACAAGTCGAATCACATCGAGATCACTTCCATTATATCAAGGATATGGTGTAGAGAGGAGAAGTGATGCTCCAATATGTGGCAAAGAATGAGCAAACATTCGATGTGTTGACCAAGCCTCTAGCAAGAATGAGGTGTTCTAGCATAGCTAGAGAGACAGGTTGTTTGAGCTTAAAATTCGGGTGAATATTGTAGGTTGCTCAGACGTAATCAGTCCTATAGGTTTCCCTTGGATGAAATAATTCTTGGGGAAGCTCGCAGGTTGTCCTTGGATGTAATCATTCCTGATATGATTCTATTCTAGAAATAGTGGATGCATAATATATCACATGGGAAATGAGATGGGTTTTCCGAGCAGGAAAAATCATGGTGAAGCAAGATGCTCATACGTAATCAATCTTGTAGGTTGTCCTTAGATGTAATCAGCCCTGGAAAATCTCGTAGGTTATCTTTGGACATAATCATTCCTAAGACAAGTTATTCGAGTGTAAATATGAGCCCTTGTGTGGTATGTAGGTTACTCGAATGTAATAAGTCATGTGGGTTTTTGTAGTGTAAATGGATTCTTGGCATGGTACGCAAGTTACTCATATGTAATACACCCCAAAGGTTGTTTGAACAGAAAAGATCATGGACGCAGGTTGTTCATATGTAATAAGTCTTTGAGGTTGATGTAGAACGTAAAATTCTTGATGTAGCAGGTTGTTTGGTCGTAATCAGTCCTTACATATATATCTATATGTGTGGGTGTTCCCATGTTGAGATGATAAGGTCACAAAGCATGTGAGGTGCACCTAAGAGGTTGTCCTTTTCTAGTATAACATAGGTTGACCATGGATGCTCTGTGTGTTATGTTTTTTTTTTGGCAGGACAAAGAGATGATATGGATACGATGAGATAAAGGTAGAAAATGCAGGTTATTGTTGTGGAAATGTAGAGAAGCTCCAGGATAGTCCCTACTTGATGGATTTCTCAAGATGTGATGAAGACCTGGATGAGGACTAGGCCTACACCCAACATGGAAAAGTGTTGGCTCTGTATAAAATTTTCATGAAAGATAGTACCATTTCATGATCGATAAGAAGATGATGATGGCAGCAGCTATGATGATGACTCTATGACTCTGTGATGATGACTCTGCAATAAAGACTTAACCATATATGTTGATGACTATGGAAGTGACAGCATACCTTCCTATTTAATAGTAAGTGTTGATGTATTTGTAACTTCAGAAGATATTTTGATGTATATTATCATTGTATGTTGTTGTACCCCCATTGGAGATGTGTTTTCCTCCTTGTGGGATGTCTTTATTTTTTCTAGACCTTGAGGTACAACCTCTATTGTAAGTTGGGGAAATAGTAATGTGTATTTGGAGTCTCTATAGGAGAATTTGGACCTGTTAGTGAAACTGGTCGGCCCAGTCATGTAAAATTTCAGTCGCTTTATTAGTATAAATAGGGAGGGTCCCTCGGTCATCTATACACATGTCACACTCACTCAAATTCACATGAAAGAGAGAGAGAGAGAGAGAGAGAGACAAGGGAGGAGAGGTAGATATTTTTTGAATACTTCTTATTACTGGGATTTATCATCTTATGACACAGTATTTGTGACTATACTATTCTGAGGAAGTTTGCAGGGTTATCTCCTTTATGGTTTCGCCAGTAAAAATATTTGTGTCGTGTGTATTTGTTATATCGTATGCATCTAGTTGTACTTGTTATTATTTAATACAAAGATCCTAATTAAGATAATAACATCTATAAAAACTAACACTTCCAAAAACAACTCACATGGATAATTTAACAAGGACAAACCTCGCCCTTTTGATGGTGATGTAAAATCTAGCCAAGACGTTGAATCTTGGATTCTTGGGATGAGCAAGTACTTCCAAGTCCAAGATTACTCAAGAAATAGGAAAACACGATTAGTTATATTCAATCTAAATGGAAGAGATTGCATATGGTGGGATCACCTTAGACAAGTGAAGAAGATCAATGAAATAAAAGTTGTGTGGAAGCAATTCAAGAATATTTCAACAAAAAGTAACTTTATGATAGGTACTATGATGGAAAAATCAAAGAGTTCCATGAGCTTAAATCAGAAAAAAATTACTATGGAAGAATATGAAAACAAATTCTTGGAGTTGTTGAGATATGTTAAGTATATTAGGAATGATAAGGTGAAAATTCAACGATTTCTAAGTGGAATTCCATAGTCATATAAATATAGAATTGAGTCTGGTGAACTTTGAACTCTATATGGTTCCATAAGAAAGGCCAAGTATTGTTATGATTGTTGGCGCCTTTCACACACCTGGGTCACGTGGCAGAAATATTCAAGCCACTCGGTGTGTCCTTGGGGGCAAGTCTCGAGTCAAGGCTGTCACCTTGTTCTTGACTCCTCCGTTTGGGCTCAACTCCTAACAAAGCCAAGGGGGGTAGACCCTATTAAGTTGCTAAGGATAATTACTTAGTGTTGTGATGTTAAACTGAATGAGTTACTTAGGAGTTTGAAATTTAACTATAGATAATCAAAGATGACAAGATACAAAGATGAACACACGAAAGCACAATGTTGAGACACAATATATATATAAAGCAAGAAAATAACCAGTGCCTTAGAATGGAGTCAAAAAATAGAAACAATGTACTTGCATGTGCTTGGAGTGAATGTTTTGCGATTTCCTCTTGGTATGTTTTAATTTAAATTTGAGGTGTGAGTTGATTACAATTAGGTGAAGGGGGGACTCCAGATATACCGGAGAGTACTTGGAGTATGTCCAAAACTAAACCCTCACGGCTACCCGCAAGGAATATTTGGGTTGAATGGAGTCTCTGGGGCTATTGTTTATAATGCATCCGTTAGGGTGTGACAGAGATCGGCACCCCGAGGTCACTTTTCAGAAGTTCCTGTTTCCTTTGGGTATTTTGCCACCGTGATGGTTTGATCTAGGTGTTGGATTTTCACCTGTTGGTTTGTTAATTTGGGAGAGTGGGTCCTAATTATACTAGTCACTCAAGTGCTTTTGATACAGCTTGACTGATCGAACAAACCACATCCAAGTGTAGAGCATACACACCGGAGTCTTGTCAATTTTAGTAAATTTTACAATGGGTGTTCTTGTTTAAAAGAAAACCCTCCAGGAACCTCTTTCGATCCAAGTGGATCTCAATCGGGGAATCGAGGAGGGGTTAATTTTATAATAGCTGAAAAACAAATGATAGAAAAGAAAATAGATACACAATTCTAGTTTCCTAATTAGTCCTACCACGAATCTCTTTCCCCTTTCGGGTCAATCGGGAAGTCGTGGGGTAAGTATTGCGATTACTTTGAAATATAAAATATGGAATATGAAATTGATAATGAAATAAATTATACTATCCTACAGATTATATCAATACTAGTTTGAAAATAAAAGAACAAAAAGGACACTGACACAAATCCCCCCAGGGGGGATGGGGAATGGGCTCGAAAGAGCCTATTCAAAAATTATTTTTATTACAGTGGTTACAATATCAGAGAAATGATATAATTCCTCTTGATCCTTATATGGAGTGAAATCAAGAGCTTACAAAGTGCGAAAATTAAAGGTTTTGGTCAAATGGGAGACCCCTGGGGGGATTTGAACACTCATGAGGCCACTTCCGAACAATAGATTCCTTTATTTTCTGTTAAACCTGATAAAAAACAGAAATCATATCAGACTGAAATATTCCCAAAATCACTCTGAAAGCACCTTTGGGTCAACTTACTTTTAACCAAAAAAAAACTAAGTTAAGACTAGTTAAAAAGGGGTAAAGAGGAACCAAGGAAAGCAGGCTTTCCTTGGGATCTTGGATTGCCTTTTGGGAAGCCAATAATATGAGCACTTTTATTGCAGAATATGAACTTTTAACGTACAGCAAACAGAAATCAAATGCATGCAAGCTACAAATTTTCTTTAAAATTACATGCAAAAAAGGACGATTTCCCTAAAGCTAGATCTAGAATGCTTATGAAACCTTTTAAGAGAAAGATATAGACTATGGGATTTGAGAGGATAGATATATGTTGAAATTAATTTTAAGATGATAGATCTGAACCAAATCAAATCTATGAATAAAGTAACCGGGTAAAAGAGTTGATTTTTTTTAAGAAATGAGAAGAAGAGGAGAGAAGGTCGGCTCGTTGCTTGAATGGAGCAAGCTGAAAGGAGGCCCTTTTGTGGAGTACTGAGGGATAGAGTCTTGAGCTTATTGTGTGAGGAATGGCATTAATCTTGATCCACACCTTCATTCAATCAGGAACCTGCAACTAAATAACACAAGCCTACACACACCTCGTGAGATCTTGATATATATGTATAAAGCAACAAAAATGAAAGATCATGCAAAAATAATCTTATTTAAGCATATAACTGAAATTTTTGAGCATACATCATATGGATAAACAAGGTCAAGCAATCTAACTTTCCTAGTTTACACCCTTACTTGATTCAACTGAATCCTTGAAGCCAGAACACAGAAGCAGCATAGAATTTGGAAAGAAATTGTAGTTACCACATCAGTAGCATAACACTGAGAATCCACACAGACACATGCACTACACAGTATAGCCTCCAAAGCTTCTTTATTCACAAATGATGATCAATACATAATTACAATGGCAAGCCCTTCAATCCAGCTCTAACTAGCTTGGAAGAGGGAGCCTCAGCCAGGATATATACAAAATACAAGCCATCCATCCTAGGAGGGGCACAATTCCTCATGGAATCAGATGAAATCAGCTAATGGAGAGTCCATCAATGTAGAACTGAAGCTAAACTAAGCCTACTTGTCAACCGGGGGCTTGATTTAGCTGACACATCAACCCATACACCAACACATCGGTCCACAGAGCATCCAGGAGAGTCCACACGTGTGGAGGAGAGAGAGAGGGTGCAATTCCCCATGAATATAGCTGAAGATCAACTCTGGATCTGATTTGATCACTTCCTTCAGTCAAGGATTTGTCAGATCCAGCCAATCTGCTTCAGATCTGACTGATTTCAATCAAATCGGCTGAGAATCCACTGATTTATGATTTTGGATTTGCTCCATTATTCATCAATTTATTAATTAAAATAATCAATAATTGATTTTTGGGGCTTTCTGACCTGAGTGATGGAAAATCACTCAAAACTAGGAAATAGTGGGTCCATGGGTTTACATGGTGCTCTTAGCTTGAAAATAAGCACCTACATGACTGAAACTGATTATTTGGCCCACTTTTATTACAAAATCAATTTTTCCAATTAAACTATTAAAAAATAGCCTAAGTTTTGGAAAAATTAATTTTTTAATAAAAAACACTGAAAAAACTAAAAAATTAAAAAACACCTAGGGGGACTTAGACATGTTCATATGACTCGATCATGATGTCTAGCATGCTTATACATTGACACATAGACTCTAATAACCTAAATAGTCCTAAATGCCAAGCCGACCACCCCAACTTTAGAGGTATGGAGTGAAAAACTCAGAAAGTATCAGTCGTTTATTCAACAACCAATAATAACCAAGGGAAAAAACACCCTGGGATGATCAGATTGACAAATAAAGTCTAAGAGACTGATTCTTTTACAGACACTATCATTCTAGAACATTTATTACAACTCCCCCATGGGGTATGAACATGTGATATAGTACAACAAGCACTTCCCAGAAGTACTTCCATAGGTCTTCTGAAGTCCGAACAACTTAACCCTGTCCGGTTCACCAGGCTCACTTGATAAAAAACCACTAAGTAGAAATTAGGTGGTAACAATGATCATAACCAAACCAAACCGTAATTCCATATAGCATGGAAGGACAAGAAGAATGAGAAGTTTGACCAAAGGAAGAAGGGGTTCAATCCTTCTCAATTTATAAATCATCCAAGGAATCCACCACAAGGTGTCAGTAAACCAATTAGAATGATGGGAGACAAGACAAGGGAGCAAAGAAATCCACTTCATTGTTTGAGGATGTGGAGGGCACCATATGCTTAGAAACTGTATGCTTAAAAAAGGGAGTGCAAAGCAAGTTCACATCATCCAAGGAGATGGAATTGTGGGCCAAGTGGAAAGGATCATCACTAGAATCTATGCATCAGTAGAGGATCAGAAAGTAGACCATCATTCAATTGTTGTTGAAGTTGAAGGCAATATTGTTAAGAAATATAATTCTATTTTGATTGACATTGGATCTACTCATAGTTACATTACTCCTAAAATAGTTGAGATTTATGTTCTTAAGAAATACAAGCATAATAAATCATGGTTAGTCCAACTAGCCGCTAGAACCAAGAAGAAGGTTAGTGAAATGGTGGAGAAATGTCCATTGGAAATGGGTGTGTTAACCCGAAAAATCCCTCACTTAGCTCTACATGGCCTACACCACCCAAGGACACCCATGATCAACACTCGTAACACCCCATTAAACCCCCACACCCTCAAACAGGCTTAAGAATGAAGAAAAGGGCTTAAAAACCCCAAAAAGGAGCCTAAATAACTCTCCTAGGGGCTGAAACCTCCAAAAAGGGGCTAAAACCCCTCAAAGGAGCTAAAGTTAGGGCGGAAGGGGCTAAAATCCCAAAAAAGGGGTTAAATCCCGGACCAAGGGCTTAAAACCCTAAAACCCCAAAAAAAGCTATAAAAGGAGGGTGGGGGGTCACTCTCAAACAACTCCTCTCTTGCATATTGTTATGTTTCTTGTGGATGCCTTGAGACTCTTTGCCTCTCAAGCCACCCACATCCCTCTCTCTTCCACTCATCTTCCCCATTGAACCATAGCTCCTCCATTGCTGAGTGAGATAGGGAGGTGCTTCTTCTAGCCAGGGCATGGTGGCCCATTTCACCAAAGGAGAGGTATAACCTAGTTAGTTGTTTCTAACCAACATTTTTTTACAGGCTTGATTTTTATCTTGTTTTGTAGGTTTATTTTTGTTTAATAATTTCTTGCAGGTTCTCGGAGTGAAGCCCTAACCTTGTTTGCAAAGGGGCTCATGGTTGTTTCTTGTCCATTTTCTTTCCTTTATGTTCTATATTTCTTTTATGCATTTTCCACACGCAGGAACCTACCCTTCTGTCCTATAGATGGAAGGGAGCCATTCCTGCCCTTGTAGCAAGGAGAAATCCCTACTACAGAACTGGAAACCATACTAGGTCGATCTCATAGGATCCCTGGTTCAGTTTTTTTTAAATTTCAAGTTTTTTCATTTTATGCCCTAGTTTTTAAAATTTCTTGTCAGATCTAGGTTAAATCTTGTTTAAATTCAGTTTTTATTGTTGTCGAAGCCTCTGCAAGGCGAATCCAAGTCTATTTGGCCACAGTATAGGTTACTGTCGGTCGAATCTAACTCAGGATCATAAAAAACCCCAAATCCGGAGCAAGTCGCACTTATCGGGCCTGAACAAGGGATGAGATCACTCTTTTAGGCCTCACAGGTGTGACCAGGTCACCCTTTTTCCCTTGAAAGGTGTGACTTCACTCAGAAAGATAGACCACTTCTGTCTGTGAAATATATGCAACCCCCTCGCCTGTTTATGGAAAAAGTTTGTGACCCCCTCGCCAAATTTTACCCGAAATGTGTGGTCTATCAATCAGAGGTTAATTTTCATTTTTCTAGGGACTGTCATTGCAGCTCATCCGCCTCTATGTAGCACAGTAGTTCCATTTCTATTTCTGTTTTAATTTACTGTAATTTCATGTACAAACAAGGTGTAAATTCAAACAAAAAAATTTTAATGGCTTAATCAATGTAGCTTAACTAAAATTGACATAAAATTAACAGTCTTGCTTACCCTTCCTCCTCTACCCAGTCATCACCCTTCAACGAAGGGCACAGCTCGTATAGTAATAGGCCCTTCACTTAATATTGTTCTAAACCATTAAAAACAGATGACCTAGAAGGTATAGGGGGTAGAGAAGGAGAGCTTCTCACGGTGCTAAGCGTCCTCCTTGTTGACCAACCTTGCATTCAGAAGGTGACCTAAGGATCTACGGATGGGCTTAGTCCCATTGTGTTGAGAGCCCAGCACCTTCTCTTGGTCAAAGAATAATATAGGTGTAAGGTAGTCACCTAGCTAGGCCATAAAAATTCAGGGTAAAAGATTGTATCTTTTTACAAATTTATGATTATTTACTGCTTGTACACACAATGGTATGAACTCTATGACATATTCATAAACCACTTGCAGCCACTTGATAACAAGAAGATAGAAAAACATATACACCATACCACGTAATCAACCCAACTCAGTTCATGACGCTGAGAGAGCCCTTAAAATTTATCAATTTACACTAAGTTCAAAAAATCTGCAGTCTTTGAGGACATAAGTCCTTGACTGCCTTAACCATGGGAAGTACTTGGGCTCAGCCCAGAAACACATTGTGAGGAGTACCACGGGAAACCCAAAGTAGCTAGCCGCTGAGAGGAATTGCCAAGCGAAACGGGCAACGACCCCCACTGATTGAGTAGAAACGCCCATGAGGAAAACTCCAAGCGCTATCTTCTGGAAGTCTTGGTGGCTGAGTGACCACCTACAGCCAATAGGAATCCATTGAAACTGGGGTCCAAAAATAATTCCCACCAATTTGATAAACATCTAACACAATTGATCCCCCATGCTCTTCCTCATGCCTAAGAGGCGAACCACCACAATTCGTAACACTGAACCGACACCGTCGAGACCATTCTCGATGACCTCTCACACCATCAGAAGGCCACACAGCCTCTAATTCAGATTCAGACCCATATCAGTTTGAACCAGAACTTCATACTGCACCATCAAGCCCCATGGCTGGTGAAAATCCGGACCCATTTTCTGGCATAGCCATAGCTAGTGGACCCATGTCCACACCATAAATTATCACCAACAACCCTGCAGGTGGCCCCATCACGGTCATGCAAAGTGTCATCAGTCAGCTGCCACCACCCATAGTAACCACTCAAGCTGTCCCACTTGCAACACTTACAGGCAATGGACCTTCCACATACATTGCCCCTCCTGTCACACAGGGAGGCAATGCCCCTTCCAAATACACTGCCCTTCCTATCATACTTGGGTGCAGTGGCCCATCATTAACACACACTGTGCCCCCCGCCACACTTGCGGGAATTGTCCCATCTACAATGGTGCCACCACAAGTGCCCCCAACCATGCAGGTTCATTATGCACCTATAAACCCCACCACCATCGTTGCCCCATCTCACATTAACCTGGGGTAAAACCTGCCCTTCATGGCTCATCTCAACTTGCCTGATTTGGCTCGATTGACAAACGACCCCATCCGCCACCAAATGTTTTGGCCTCCCATGCCAACCAAGCTACCATCAAACATTCCCAAGTTTGAAGGCAAGGCAGGGGAGTGCCCCCAAAACCACATCATGACATTCCATCTATGGTGCTCGTCAAACAGCATCGTAGACGATTCCATCAGGCTAAGGCTATTCCAACGCACCCTAACAGGTGCTACGGCCAAGTGGTACATTGAGCTACCGCAAGCCAAGTACCTAGATTTCAACTCCCTAGCTTTCATGTTCCTACAGTATTTCCAAATCCCTATCAGATATAACGAAGGGGTGGAGATCCTATTATCCTGCCACCAAAGCACTGCGACACATATAACCGACCACATCCATGAGTGGTGGTGACGTCACAGTTTGTGTAAAATCCAACTTGACAACAGGATCTTCTTGGATCGGTTCCTCAAAACCCTGCTCCCACCCATAGCAAAGGATGTCACATCCGAACGTCCCTAATCCGAAGAGGAGGCCATACTAAAAGCCCAATAGTTTGACCTGATCTATGCCCAGTCTGGATATATATACACCGTCATTCCAGACGCCCCCCGTCCAAGCACCTCCTACCAGGATGCACCGGGGACATCTCATACTGCAGATGGAATCATAGGCTCGGTCTCCCAACAACCACAGCACTGTTCGACATCGCTTGCAGTTCCACCACAACCAAGCAACACTGTTAGTGTTGCCTACCAAAACCAAAATTTGGACTATGCCAGAATGATGTCCCAGTCCGGAGCAACAACTTCCTACACACAACCTGCTCCACCGCAGCAGGCTCAGGCCTTGGCATGGCCAACACAGTAGTACACGGGGAAAATTCCCACATTTGTGGCACCACAGCCCACCCAAATTTATTATGCACCACCAGTGCAAGCAGTTCAAGCCCCCGCCCCTACTCCACCCACTCCGTTGGGACAAGTGTTTGCAAAACAAAACCATCCCAACCAGCCTGCCCCCAACAATCAACAAGGGAAATCTAGAAATAATCGGCCCCGAAACCAAGCCAATAACCAACCGTAGGGAGGTGGTCAACAACCAAATCCTCCCAACAATGCCACAGCAAACCAACCTACACAAAACCCCCTACGACCAAATGCTCCTAGATGCAACGCCCCATTGCGCACAAACCAACCATGCAAAATCTATGAGGTCTATGGGCACTAAACATTCGAGTGTCCCCTCATGGGTCGTGCTAAGCAGGCCATTTAGAACGAGGCCCAATAGGCTGCCAACGCTATGAACCAAGCCCAACCCAACCTAGCACCACAAGGACCTCCCCCCATGGTGCTTCAAAACCCACTACCAGTCCAAGGAATAATGGCAACCGCACCCCGTCCCCAGGCCAATCCCAACGCTCCAGGGGCATCTCCCATAGCAGAAACAGGTGTCCACCACCTGCTAGCCATGATGACTGAAGAGGTTAACCTACAAACTAGACAGAATCAGTACGGGACCACCACCAAACCCGCTGACACATCAGTGGCATCTACGTCCAAATCGGTCAACGTACCTCTTCAGTTACCCCCTTTCCCTCGCCCCCCCATACATCGAGTGGCCAACAATGCCACAGCTAGAGCTACTGTCAGCTATAGCATTGTGGATGATTTGGCCCAAACACCAGCGGCCATGTCCGATCTGGAGGTACTCAAAACATTCCCAACGTAGTGGAAAGCGTTACTAGCCACCCTTGGGGCCGTAGACCCCTCCGACCCAAGTTGATCACATTCGACATGGAGAATGGAGAACCGCACATGCCATCCACCATCACCTTCAAAATCTCGATGTCTATCCAAAATCTGTTCGTGCATCAGTGCATAGTGGATAAGGGGGAATCCACATGCGTTATGTCCACCCTGGTTTGGAAAAAACTTGTATCCCCAATTCTGCAACCATCCTCCACAACTCTGCGGGCTTATGATGGCCATCCCACTAAATCCCAAGGAATCCTCCCCCATGTCCCCATCACATTGGCTAGGAAGACAGTTTTGATTGACATAGAGGTTGTCAACGCTCAAATGGACTATAACCTTCTCCTCAGAAGAAGTTATATGTATGCCATGAGAGCAGTCGCATCAACTATCTTCCATCTCATGATGTCCCCCCACGAAGGGAAGATCATGATGGTTGATCAACTCACTTATCATGATCCACAAGGGTTAATGGCACCCGCCAACATTATCCCTACCATCACCACCATTGAGCCACAAGGGACGACCACACATGCCAATATCGTCCTTGCAATCAACACTATGCTTGACAACACACCAACCTCCCCATTGCTAAATGTGGGCCCTGGGTTGTTTATCGATACCACCATGACGGCTCATTTCCCCTTAGTGTCACCGCCACCAACACAAAATGAGACTGTGGACTTGTGCATGGTCTCATCCAGCACCTCTATACCAAAACTTTAACCATAGCCATAGCCCCAACCACAACCACAACATCGTCCACAACCGAAACACCAACAGCAGCCGCAACATCATTCGTAGCAGTATCATTTCGCGTAGCCGCAACCACAACCACATCCCCACATGTAACCGTCAAGGAGTTATCTGGGCTCATCTCTAGTCCATACGATTCCCTTCCTCTTTCCCCTGCCTGGTGTCATGAGCAAGCCGATAATGGCCACCTTAAGCCTCCCTAACTTTACATTGGGAATTCTGGTATGGTATCTCGATCCACCAGCTCAACCACCAATGCCCTAGGTTATCTTAACCCTGGTGCAAACCATTGCGGTCGAGTCTCACCCTCTACCTGGCCCGCAAAATCCAACCACCGCACCCACACCTGCATCACCCCTACCGAAAAGGGCTAGGGGAAAGAATGCGAAAGATACCGCAGAGCCGCGGCAAGTCCTGCCTTGCACCGTCTACGAGCAACAGGGCCATCCAACTCAGAATTTCCCTGAAATCCCAATGATCTATGCGTATTTGGATGCCATGGATACAAATGAAAACTGCCCCATGGTCGAACTCCCAACTTCGCCGATAGTTAGAAACAAGGCACTAAGAACAAACCATGCTTGTGCCCTTTGCGGATTGTATGGACACTATTCTCACCATTGCCAAGACTTGCCTGAATTTCAAATTGCTTTAGCCGACCTCCATCAACATTCCCTTGAATCTGAGATCACCCGATTGAAGAAGTCCACCCCCCACCTCCTTCTTCAAACACCATGTCAATTTACATGATGTCCAGTTCAACCGACCCTGACGTCTCCACCTCCAACAACGCTCCATCAGACTTGTCTCTCCGTTGCTTCCACAATGATAAGGAGATACTTGAAGCCTTGACTACCCCGGAATACCCATGGGACAACATGCACCATCGCTCATTCTTCCTCCCCGAAGAACTTGTGTCGCAATCTGACCAGTTTTCCATGGAAACCAAGGATTTAATTCATGGGAAATTCGACTGGTTCAAAAACCCCATCCTGGCACTAGACGCCTTCGAAGAAGGAAACATGGCCAACATTTCACCAACCATTAAATTCAACATCTCAACTAATCCTGAGATTGTTGAAGAAGTCATGCTGGGGGCATCTTGCTCCCTAGAAGAGGTTGCTTCCTACAAAGCTCTCTTCCAAGAATTCTGAGATATCTTTGCCTGATCGTACACTGAAATGCCCAGGTTGGATCCATCAATCATGGAGCACCACATCGACACTTGGCTCGATGTGGCCCCTGTATGCCAAAAGCAGTGGCCCATCCATCCTTCCGAAGTGGCCACAGTCAAAGCCGAGATAGAGAAGTTGCGCACAGCCAGCTTCATCTACCCCATTGCCTACACCACTTGGGTTTCTAATCCTATTCCTGTGAATAAAAAACAAGGTACCATTCATGTTTACACAGACTTCCACGATCTCAATAGGGTGTGTCCCAAATACAACTTCCCAACACCCTTCATCGATCAGATCATCGATGCATGTCCCAGACATGAGGCCTTCTCCTTCATGGACAGATTTTTCGGCTATAACCAAATCCAGATCCGGAAAGAAGACCGTAATAAGACAGCATTCGCAACCCCATGGGGCACCTTCACATACCGATTCATGCCCTTTGTCCTGAAAAATGCTGGAGCCACCTTCCAAGGCGCCATGACACGCTGCTTCCGTGACCTCATTCACATTACGTTGGTTTGTCTCGACAACCTCATTGCACGGTCGTAGAAGCAAACATGGCACATAGACGACCTGTGACAAGTCTTCCTACGATGTCGTAAGTATGGAATCTACTTGAACCCTTTCAAGTGTGTTTTCTGTGTCCCAACAGGCCATCTACAAGGATTCATCATGTCACACAAAGGAATGACCGTTGATCCCTGGAAAGTCCAAACGACTTTCCCTCTAATGTCACCCCTTTGAGTGATGACAGTACAACTTGTATTATAGTCTTTCTCCCTTTTTTGTTTTACACATTTATCAAAAGTGAGTCTTATGTATTGTTTCCTCTCATTGCTCCAGATGGAGCACACCTCAAACCGGTATATGGGATTTGCTGATGGAGCAAGCAGATGGTCTTCAAACCTTGCCTCAGCTACATGGGTCATTTACTCCCTATCGCACGAGTTGATCCATATCGACGGCATCTGCGTGGGAACTACAACCAACAACCAGGCTGAATACAATGGTGTCAATGGCCTCTTGGCTGCCGCTCTCCAGTTAGGCGTTCACCATCTCGATGTCTTCTTAGACTCCCAGCTGCTTGTTTCTCAGTTGAATAAATACTATCGGGTACGTGATCCCTACCTCTTTAGAAAATTCCTGCACACCAAACAGATGGTTAGAGCATTTGAGTCTATCACATTCACACATGTTCCCAGAAACCTCAATATTGTAGTAGATCAAATGGCTAATGACATTCTAAACTGGCATATTCACAATCGCATATAGGAAACATACAACCACAACATCATGCATAATCACATTTAAAAATACGCACACAAGTGTAATAAAATATCATATAGGCATTTGCATTTCACATCATCATAAAAATACTCACATAATAAAACCATAAAAGCGCATCCACGTGCATCAAAAATATATATATAAATCGATCAGTCGCATGTCCAAAACATGTCCAATACAAAATGAGAAGCCACATATGTTTTCTCAGCAGTACATACATAACAACACAAAAACTCCTAAGTGCACCAACGCACTAGGGACAACCCCACTCGGCTGCTAATCTAACTCAGACTCATCATCTGACTCAGTATCGTCATCTTCCTCAAAAGACTCATCCTCCACAGGAAGATCACCTCTCGCCGCCCGACGAACTTGCTCACAGGCCATAGCCATCCTCCTCATCATAGTAGTCCACTCGGGAGGAAAAATATGAATATAAGCGATCAAATCACTTCTCAGATGCTACCACCCATCATCAGAGATCCCAATAGCGAGCCACTCTAGATGCGGCAGCATTCCATCCATCTCTCGTTGTCACCTGTGAGGATTCCTAGCAGGAACCGCCGCAGGAGCTATGGTAACCACCCGCCTCCGATGCCTAGGTAGTGGGCGAGGACCAATATCTGCATATACAAAGAAGGACGCCATCAGTCCACACATACAACTATCAACCAGCTCAAACTACACTATGTATAAATATGAACACAAAAATGTCACACATACATACCAATTGGTCCCCACGCCTGGACGGGAGGTTGGGGCATATCGGGGTCCCCATGATAGTCCATACCTGCATACGGGTACTCCTCGATCACCACCAGAAGTTGTCACCACTGCTCTAATAGCTCCTCAGTAAAGAAGCGGCCCACTCTATTGCCACCCTCTCAGATCATCATCTGGCACCATCGGTACATCCATGGCTCCCATGGACCACTATCCTGCACATCCCGATGCGGACGCAGTGTAGGTACTTTCTCAAAAAAGAAAGCACATAGGAAGGAGGCAAAACAAAATCCTACCCCAGATGTCTTCGACTTCTTCAACTGTCGCCAAAAATCCTGAAGATACATCTGACCCCATCCATAGTACGTGGCCCCGATAGCATGCTCTACTAGCTGAAGTTGCCCTCCATAGATCTTGTGGCTCTTCGTGTAACCCAAGATACGCAATATTAATGTCGCCACCACCTGTGTCGACAGATCCTCAATGTCACACATCAAGATATAGGAGCCATGCACATACGTCGTAGCGTAACAATGCCTATCACACAACTTGTAGATGATGGTGATGACTATTGGGATTTTTGTGGATATCTTTTTAAGAATCCTATCTATGCTATACCCAGCGAGGGGAGTGTCTATTTAGAGATTTGTGGAAGTCCAATCCACTATACTTCCATAGAGGGAAGCATGAATCTGGGGACCTTGGAAAATCCTAGTATGGATAAGCAGCATTCAAAACTCTTATATGATCATTCAGAGTCATATCATGCAGAGCCGCACAAGGGTATCAGTAATAAAGACATGGAGAAGCAGTTTTGTGAAAAGAAAGATGTGATGCAGTTATTAGAATATCAGTCTCAACTAACATCTTCACATATAGAGTCTCCTCATGAATTGGAGCTTCTTAGAGCTTATACAATGAATTATCATCCAGTAAACCTTGATGATCAGTATGATGGTGTAGTCAATCTGTATCATCATTCCAATTTGTACATCAACCCTATCCAATCATGGATAGAAGCAGCCTGCGCAGGCACTTACCAGTTTGGGAGGAAGTTTGATGACATTATTCATGCCTATGATTTCCCATCCATCCCGCCCCTTCTGGATCATCACGCAGGTTTGCATTTTTTGAATAAAGTATCCTTACTTTGGCTGGTAACCAACGACAAGGAAAAAAAAATTTATGTTAATAAAATTCTTAGGTGGTTACATTGGATTTCTGATTACACTTAACCCTTTTTATATCATGCTTAGAGTAGGAAAATAAGCTCCTTGAAAGAGAGCATTTACTTTCTGCATTTCTACTTAGCTATAATAAAACTTTGTTTCTTTTAGTTAGTTACATTTATTTTGTTTAAATAAATCAACTTAATGGTTCATTTGGTTTTTTATAAAACTTGTGCTACTAAGGTTTTTCTTGTCAAGTTGAGATGTTTTTACAGGGTATATCAACCAGATATTCTGATGTTCTCGTATCCTCTCCTTGCCTCAAAAGACCAGATCAAGCACACGTCCCACAGTTGGAGCCAGAATGTTACCACCTAAGTTGTACTTAGTGGTGTTCTATCAAGTGAGCCTGGTGAACCGGACAGGGATAACTTGTTCAGACTTCAGAGAACTTTCAATCTTGCTTCCGGGAAGCTTTGTTGTATCATATCACATGTTCATACCCCATGGGGGAATTGTAATAAATGTTCTAGCATGATAGTGTCTGTAAAATAATCGGTCTCTTAGAATTCATTTTT
>LPNX010887669.1:63703-85452 GCA_001517045.1 Pseudotsuga menziesii | reverse complement strand
AAGGTGACAGCCTTGACTCGAGACTTGCCCCCAAGGACACACCGAGTGGCTTGAAGATTTCTGCCACGTGATCCAGGTGTGTGAAAAGGCGGCAACAATCCCATTCCCATGAGTCAGTTTCATTTGCTTCCTGGTCCGCCCTGCCGTCATACTCTGAACAAAGGAAGTTTGAGTCTACCACACTCCCCCTGCCCCTATTCATTTATTTCCCTCCCCCTCCCCTCCCCCATTCAGTGGGTCAGTCCGCATATTGTCTCACACCTTTTGGTTATTTCCCTCGCGCTTCTGGTCAAGGAAACATCATTGCCTTGACTAGGGGTAGGTCTCCCTCTATCGATGACAACACACATATTCCATAGGATAGACCCAGAGGTCCCTATACCTTGGTTTCATTAACATCAAGTTCCTTGGACCACTTGAGAGGAGTCCTTAGTGCCTCTCGGGATGGTTTTTTCTCATGTACTCGACTTCAACTACATCGTCGCACCGTCGAGATTCATACAGGGTTTGGTCCATGCATTATCTGGTCAAAGACCTCGGATGTCACCTGACTCTAGTACATTGATGAGTCTATTCGAGGGACCTAAACAGGTTATGTCCCTTGTGATTTCTGTGTTGCATTGGAGACAGTGTTCAGAAGCCCCACCAGTGCTTCTATATAGATTTATGATTGATGCAACATACTTGTACCACAGAGACTCTGACTCTCAATCAGCGAGTCCATACAGCTATGTACCGTCCCAGATCCAGGAGGCCGTTAGTCATGAAGATATAGCATTCCATGAGAATTCCATGGGTCCAATGTACCAGTTCTTCATATCAGTATTGTATTCAGCCTCACATTGAGGCAACCACTATGTACCATCAGTTGTATATGATCGGCTCTTGTATTTTAGAGCATAGATCAAATTATTCTTTTGACATTGTCATGAACATGGGGATGCCCGCCTCATCCATATACATGTCACACATTATTTTTATCTCACCCATTGATGGGAACCATATTAATACAAAAACCAAAATCCACCATGCCCCAGCCCCGAAAGCACCACCTCCACGCAGCAAATCCTATGATGTTCGTCGGCCATACGATGAGCTCCTACCCTAACACATTAGGGGGGAATCTATTAACCTTAAAAATTCCTCACTCAGCTCTACATGGCCTACACCACCCAAGGACACCCATCATTGACCCTCGTAACACCCCATTAGACCCCCACACCCTCAAAAAGGCTTAAGAATGAAGAAAAGGGCTTAAAAACCCCAAAAAGGAGCCTAAATAACTCTCCTAGGGGCTGGAACCTCCAAAAAGGGGCTAAAACCCCTCAAAGGAGCCTAAAATCCTAAAAGGAGCTAAATTTAGGGCGAAAGGGGCTAAAAACCCAAAAAAGGGGCTAAAGCCCGGACCAAGGGCTTAAAACCCTAAAACCCCAAAAAAAGCTATAAAAGGAGGGTGGGCAGTCACTCTCAAACAACTCCTCTCTTGCATACTATTATGCTGCCCATGGATTCCTTGAGACTCTTTGCCTCTCAAGCCACCCACATCCCCCTCTCTTCCACTCATCTTCCCCATTGAGCCATAGCTCCTCCATTGCTAAGTGAGATAGGGAGGTGCTTCTTCTAGCCAGGGCATGGTGGCCCATTTCACTAAAGGAGAGGTATAACCTAGTTTTGCTTATGTATTTCCTTTAGTAGTTTAGTTGTTTCTAACCAATATTTGTTTGTGGGCTTGATTTTTATCTTGTTTTGCAGGTTTATTTATGTTTAATAGTTGCGTGCAGGTTCTCGAATCGAAGCCCTAACCTTGTTTGCAGGGGCTCATGGTCGTTTCTTGTCCATTTGCTTTCCTTTCTATTCTGTATTTCTTTTATGCATTTTCCACATGTAGGAACCTACCCTTCCGTCCTATAGACATAAGGGAGCCATTCCTATCCCTGTAGCAAGGAGAAATCCCTACTACAGGGTGGACTATCCACTTTTGCAAATTTGAATTTTTTCCACTTGGTTCCTATGATATTCTCATTGGAATGGATTGGTTGGAAGTCTGTAGAATTAAAATTGATTGTTACAGCAATACTTTTGAATGCATTGATGAAGAAGGAAACCCAAGGTTGTAAAGGGCATTCCAAATGTTATGATTATTAATCCTCCCTTGTCCAAATTTGGTTATATGTCTAAATCAGGAGTCATGTCTAAATCGGGAGTCCATCGAGTCTATTTATAGTCATTAGCACCATTGGGTCTACTTGGCCTAATTGGGGCACATGTTTCAGTTACTAAAGTGTGGGGAACACTAATTGAGGCTTACTGCCACTGATTGCACTTAATTGCATCAGTTTAGGAGCCTCCTAGACCAATACCTACAATTTAGGAGCCATTGGGAGTGCCGAAACCAACCAAGGTCAATTCAGTTTAGTTAATGACTAGTCAAGCTAAGTTAGGAGTCAGTTACATTCAGTTCTAGTCCTCTAAATTTAGTTAGCACTAGGTTTACTTGACTGCACTCATGAGGGGTGCATTTCTCACCTACCACAGTCAGTTAGCCTTAGTCAACACTGAATGTAACACTTGAGTTGTGTTTTAGAGCTCCAATGAACTCCAGTTATGGTTTAGACAAGGTCAGTTAACTATTGAGTCCTCCGATAGTGATTTAGACAAGGTATTCATTACCTACAGTCAAGTAGAGTCTATTAATTCGAATTTACTCATGTGGATTCGAATTTCATGTGGCTATTAAAGCCATTGTACTTCATTGTAATTATTATCCGATTACTTTTTTATTAATGAAAGCATTCACAGCTACAAGCCATTTTTGCACTGTTACATTCTTCAATTGCTGAGTAAATTGTGTGATCTATTTTGTGAGTTGCGTGTTTGTCCACAAATCTATGTGCTCAATTTTATATGGCATCAGAGCCTCGGTGGAAAAGACACCTCTCCTCCTCAGATCTCCAGCTGGATCATTTTTTTTGAGCAAATTGCTCCTTCCAGTATTGCACCAGAAGCAGAGAATTCACCACTTAATATCCCAAGTTAGGAAATTGTTGATCAAGCTTACTTGATCAACTATGCTGGGTGTGAAGGAAATTCCAAAAGTGCGGACTATCGACCTTACTTTGTATGTTTGATTTTGTGACAAGTTATCAGCTTTTCTTACAGCATTCACTACAAGCAGCCTCTTCTTCTCACTGCATTCGCTACAACAACTTAGTCCTTCTTACTACATTCAAAATGGCTCATCCAGTGGAGCCTCTCACTCCCTTCAACTATCACCAGTGGAAGGATGACATGGTGGTAATGCTCCACACCAAGCATCTCTTCAGACTCATAGAAGAAACAAAGGAAGAGCCAGATTCAGATAAAGACAAAGCTAAGTACATGAACAGGCTTGATGAAGCCCATGGACACTTGCTCTCCTCGGTCTCTAGAGATCTTTGATTCCACATCCAAGAATTGAAGACTCCCAAGGAGGTTTGGGACAAGCTTGCCTCCTTATTTGATAAGCAGGATGAGATGAGGATCCGTCAGCTAGAAAATGATCTGATTACTCTCAATCCATCCAATTTCGAATCTCTGAATGAATTCTTCACAAAGTTCAAGAACCTGATATATTAGTTGAAGCAATGCAAAGTGAAGAAGGATGAAGATTAGCCCATCCTTTCCATTCTCACAAATATCAATGCATACTAGTCAGTCTTTGTTTCCACCTTCCAAACAGTAATGCTCACTACTCCAAATTGGAAGATTCCCACTCTTAATGCCTTCATCCAATCTCTTATCTATGAGAATGATACATTGATCCAAATGGGGATCATTCGATCTTCCAAAGATCTATCTCTAGTTTCAAGAGGAGATAAGGTAGCGAATGACAAAGGGAATCAAAGGGATGAGTCCCCTATGAAGAAAGAGCAGTCAAAAGAACCTTCAAGTTCGAAGAGAAGCAAGAAGAATGGCAAAGGAAAGGTCTGTAGCAAGGATTTCTCACTGCTACTGGGGCAGGAATGGATCCCTTATGCCTATAGTACAGAAGGGTAGGTTCCTGCTAATGGTGAAAATGTAGAAAAACGAAACGGAAATAACAGAAGCAGAACAGTAAACTAACACTAAGGCTAAGAACAGAAAACTAAAGCTAAACTAAACTATAAGCTAAGAACAAAACAGAAATAAGGAGATGAAGCATTGGTGAACCCCTCTGTAGAAAATGGGTTAGGGTTCTGCCTCCTTAAAACCTACAAATAAACCTAATCTACAATGGAAAACCTGCAAAACAATGTTAATAACAAAACCTGCAAATGGAGATAAGGGTTAGAAAGTAAAGCATATTAAGAAGCAAAGAAATAAACATAAAATCACAAATATACCTTCTCTGGTGGGAATGGGCCACCATGTCCTAGCTCATGGGAGCACCTCTCTTGGTTTGGGAGCAATGGCTCAAAGGGGAATGGAAATGAAGGAGAGGGAGTGTGGGTGGTTTGAGAGGCAAAGGTCTCAAAGCATCCACGGGCAGCATAACAATATGCAATGGGAGAAGTGTTTTGAGAGTGACCCCCCACCCTCCTTTTATAGCTTTTCCAAGGGGTTTTAGGGTTTTAAGCCATTGGTCAGGGCTTTAGCCCCTTTTTTGGGCCTTTAGCCCCTTTCACCCTAACTTTAGCCCCTTTTAGGGTTTTAGCCCCTTTTCAGGGTTTTAACTCCTAAGGGGCAATTTTGGGCTCTTTTTTGGGGTTTTTATCCCTTTTCTTCCTCCTTAGGCTCTTTTGGAGGTGTGGGGGTCTAATGGAGTGATATGAGAGTTGTAAGATGGTGTCATTGGGTGGTGTAGGCCATTGAGAGCTAAGTGGGGGATTTTTAGGTTAACAAGGTCCTATTCTCTTACTGTGGAAGGGGCTTTCATTCAGAAAGCTCCTGTATGAGAAGACAACTTGATGAAATGGCTCTTCTGTTGAAGAAGCATAACATTTTTGTACCTGCTAGCACAAGGAAGGATGAATCTGAAGAAGAAGAAGATGAAGAATACCAAAGGAAAGGACATGCACTAAAGGCTTGCTGCACATCAGCACATGTGTTCCTCATTGATTCTGGAGCTTCCAACCATATGGTTGCATCCAGAGAATCATTCTATTCTTTTCGGTCCTTTGATGGCCCTAGTATTCAGATGGGAAATAACAGTAAATTCAAAACAAAGGGGAAGGGCTCTATCAAACTTGAACATGGAAGGTTCAAATATGTGCTGTTTGTTCCCTCCCTAGCTTCAAACCTGTTATATGTCTATCAGATGACCCATACTAGATCTCCAAAGCGAGTGATCTTTGGTCCTGACTTAGTGGAGATCACAGATATCTCTACTGGGAGTATCATAGCAAAGGGTACTTCAAATCATGCTTCAAAAGCATGTGAGTTCTCACATTTCATGCCTCCTTCAGAACCAGTGCACTCTCAGCAGCCACTTGCAAGGGAAGGTAAAATCATTGCACCTACTTCTTTTACAAATTCTACTAGTATTGCAGATCCATCTTTATCAGTTTATGAGATTAAGATTCAGGGTGAATCAGATCTAGATTTAGTCCCTATTTCCAAACTAGAAGCTAGGAATATGACTAGAAACTCACCTGACACTCAGAAAGGAAAGACCCTTACGCTATGCCATGCAATCTTACCTCCTTCAGAGAGATGCAATAGACTCCCTGTAAGATGCTATATGGAAAGCACTCAGTCTCACTGCATTCATAAGAATGGATATGATCATACACCTCTTCATTCAACAAGAGACAAAGGTTACATTCCTCCTTCCTTCCATCATCATTTTTGGAGAAGAAGGAGAAGTCTACATGCCAGGCCCCAGAATACCTGTGCACAGCACACCATGCATGCTGCTTCGCTACCTCACAGAGATGAATATTGCAGCAACATATTTTCAAGTTTTTCAAACTTGAGACCTAATTCTACCTGCTTAGATAGAGGGGGGGATTTCTTCCCATGTGGTTTTTGCCCTAGCTCCTTGTATTAAGCAGTTACTTTATTTTACTTGATGTAATGGGTGACCTATGGTCTTAGTTACCAGGGCCCACAGTTTGTCCAAGTTAGCATTCATGGGGATGTTAGGAGTATTAATCCTCCCTTGTTCAAATTTGGTCATATGTCTAAATCAGGAGTCATGTCTAAATCAGGAATCCATCCAGTCTATTTATAGTCATTAGCACCATTGGGTCCACTTGGCCTAATTAGGGCACATGTTTCAGTTACTAAAGTGTGGGGAACACTAATTGAGGCTTATTGCCACTGATTGCACTTAATTGCATCAGTTTAGGATCCTCCTAGACCAATCCCTACAATTTAGGAGCCACTAGGAGTGTTGAAACCAACCAAGGTCAATTCAGTTTAGTTAATGACTAGTCAAGCTAAGTTAGGAGTCAGTTACATTCAGTTCTAGTCCTCTACATTCAGTTAGCACTAGGTTTACTTTACTGCACTCATGAGGGGCACATTTCTCACCTACCACAGTCAGTTAGCCTTAGTCAACATTGAATGTAACACTTAAGTTGTGTTTTAGAGCTCCGATGAACTCTGGTTATGGTTTAGACAAGGTCAGTTAACTACTGAGTCCTCTGATAGTGATTTAGACAAGGTCTTAATTACCTACAGTCAAGTAGAGTCTATCAATTTGAATTTCCTCATGTGGATTCGAATTTCATGTGGCTATTAAAGCCATTGTACTTCATTGTAAATATTATCTGATTACTTTTTGATTAATGAAAGCATTCACAGCTGCAAGCCATTTTTGCACTGTTTCATTCTTCAATTGTTGAGTAAATTGTGTGATCTATTTTGTGAGTTGTGTGTTTTTCCACAGATCTATGTGCTCAATTTAATACCAAAGGTAATTTCTGTTAGGAAGGTTTCGGCCATGCAGTTGAAGAAATTTTGTAGAAAATGTTGCCAATTGTATGCAGCCCGTGTTTTGGAGAAAACATAAAATGAAATTTTAAAGTTGGAGGATCATTGTGTGCTACAATAATTCAGCGATGTGTTTCCTGATGAAGTTAGAGGACTTCCTCCAAAGATGTACATCAAGTTTACCATCAATATTGTGCCTGAAGCGGCACCAGTTTCCAAAACACCTTAGAGGATGAGTACACCATAATTGTTAGAGCTAAAAATGCAATTGCAAGAATTGATAGAAAAGAAGTACATTTGTCCAAGTGTGTCTCCATGGGGAGAACCCATCCTATTTGTAAAGGATAAATATGGAACACTAAGGTTATGTATTGATTATATAAAGTTAAACAAAGTTTTTTTTTTACTAGGGGAATCGACAACTAGGGCCGGGCTGGTACTCACGTGACACGGGGTCCAAGGATCCATTCCCACTACCACTATAACCCTAGGTTCCCCACACCCGCTACAAGACATGGGACACAGGTAAAGCCGGGTGGGATTGGTCTCGTGACCTCCAATTTACAACAACTGACTTCATAACAATGGAACCGCCAATGAGCCACACCCGTGGGGGCTTAAAGTTGAACAAATTTATTATCAAGAACACATATCCATTTCCTTGAATTGGTAACATGCACTAGTACATGTGAAATTTTTTCCCATGGAAAATCGTTGCTATAACGACGAATAGAAGCCCAAATTTTTTTGGAAAAATTATCGTCACATTATCCACACTTGGAATATTTCATCACTATAGCGACAGAACATAGATGACACATGGTGATTGTGGCATTTTCTTCAAAAACTAATAGGCATCGATATAGTGATGTTGATGTGTCACAATAGAAATGGTGTGGAGTCACTCTAAAGACGGAATATTGTGGAAAAATAATGTGACTAAGTCATATTGCGTCATTGGAGCAATGTTTTGGCATCACTATAGCGACAAAATATTGTGGAAAAATTAAGCGACTAAGTCATATTTTGTCACTTGAGCGATGTTCTAGAATCGCTATAGCGACGAAATATTGTGGAAAAATCAAGTGACTAAATCATATTGCATCGCAGGAGCGACGTATAGTCATCTGTATAGAGATGTACATTTGTTGCAATAGCGATGTTAATGCATTTCTATAGGCACAAAATTATGTTGCAACTAAGAAATGCCCAAGTCCTTTTCTATTTCTATAGCGACGATCTATCGTCGTTATAGAGAGGAAAATTTGTCACTATAGCGACGACAGTTTGTCGCAACTTAGAAGTGACTAATCACTGATGCGTCGCTATAGAAATGCTGCTATGTCACTGTAACAGCACAAGTACATAGCTATAGCAACGCTTACTATGTAATTGTTTTTTAATATAGAATTCGCAATAAATATTATATTTCAAATCCAGGCATACCTGTATCCTGGAAACTCCTTTGGCATATTCTTCCCATGAGGGGTTGAATATTGGTGCATCATCCCAAAGCATGCGTATAAAAGTGAAGAGAAATGTGGAACCCAAGACACGTTTCAATATGAAAGTGAAGAAATTTTCAAGAAACTTTAGTAAATAAAGTAAAGAATTTGATGACAAAATGAGACTCAACACAAAAGTAGAAATACCATCATCAAGGAGTCAAAATTTCCTAAAACTTTATAATGCTAGGAAAGAAGGTTCGGGATGGTGTAAACCTTTTGTTGGTGGAAATGCATTGAAATATTTACCACTGTATAAGGGAAATGATATCGTTATTTTTCATAACAAAGCATTTAAAAGAGGACATGCTCTTAAGGAAAGGACAAAAAGCATATATGAGGATTCTCCATATGAAGAAAGCTAGAAAGTGGCAAAATCTAGGCGTTCAAAGTGGGAACAAGCCACATGCTAGACACAAATAGAGATCCCAAAGAATGTTGGAAATTATTTTGAACCTCATGCTGTGGGAATTTTGTTTGGTGGTTCCATAATGGACATAGAAAATAAAAAGTGTTCTCCTTCAACTAATGGAAGCTACATTGTTTTTTTCCATTCATCCCGAGGTCGAAAAAATTATACCAAGTATTGGTCTGCCCATGAAAAAAATCAAAAGAATAATGGAATTGACATTGAATATGAGAGAAATTTAACCATGCATAAGTTGGAACCAAATTCTTATCATTATGTGTTACATGTCGTGCATGCCCAAGGTTCACTAAGCTAGGAAAGAGAGGCTTTACTAAGTAAGCTTCACCTTAAATTGAATATTACTTGTGAAGAGAACAGGCTTGATTTGGACAAGATTGCTTCTGAACATCAATTGTAAATGTAATATTAGTGACAACATGGATAGTACATATAGACTCTCTCAAAGGAGGCAGTTCGCACCCACTTGAGAATTTAATCAAATGAAATTTTCATGAAGATGTTTTTTTCTAAAGTAGAGAAATTATAGTGCCACATATTGATAAACCTCATTATCTTTGTATTCATAATGAGATTATCTATGTCCATGCAGAGCACATCTATAGCTCTATATACAAACTCATATTTTCTCATGAATTTCTAGTTCTTTATGCAATCTTAGGTTTACAAATTCATGTGAGATTCAACTTCAAAATTTTTAAAATTGCATTGCCACATGTTGAGAGTTATTTTTATGTGTGTTTAATAATGAGATGATCTATGTTTGTGCAGAGCACATCTCTAGATCTATACACAAACTCAGCTTTTCTAGTGAATTTCTAGCACTTGATGCAATCTCAGGTTTCCAAATTCATCTGAGATTCAACTTCAAAATTTTGTAATAAAATTGACTTTATATTTTTTGTCCCATATATGATATCTATTAGCATTTATCACTTTTCACAAAGAAAATGATGATGCACCTGCCCCTAAATTAGACAATTTTTAGTAACTTGAATATGCATCACTTTGGGTTGTAAGGAGTGCACCAGGTTGTAAGGAACATATCTGTAATGAACAAAAATATATATAATAAATAAACAATAAATAACTACTAATAATTAAATAAGTAACTTTTAACGAAGAGTGTAACAAATATAAAATAATATATTAATTATAGTTATGAATTACTAAGTGAAAGGGTGTAAGCCTTCACTACACATGCTCAAGCCTATAAAGGTGAGCCTTAATGTAAAATCATATCATCATATCTATTTTATTAACTCATGGATTATTTGTATTTTAGAAACTGGAAGTTCGAGAATTTACAGTAAAACGGTTTTTTACCGTTATAGTGGTATCAGAGCTATAAGGCCCTTTTCCATTATTTAAAATTTGTGTAATTTTAGTTTTTAGGGTTTCCCTAAAATATAGGACATTTCCCACAAAGGAAAAGAAAAGAAAAATACGTAAAAAACAAAATAAAGAAAAGCAAAGAAAAAAAGGTTAAAAAGAGAAAGTTAAAAGTAAAACAAAAAAAGGGTAAAAGTGAAACCACACGTGGTTTCTTATTGTGGGTTTGGGTTTGAATATAAAAGTGCATAATAAATACTACTAAGAAGCAAGTGAGATTTGAACCTAGGTGGGGAATGTAGTTAAATCCTTGTGGAGTAGTGATGGTGACCTAGTTTTGGGATTACCATGGCTAAAAACATTGGGGACTTTTATATTAAATGTTGAAAAAATGTTTTTGACATTCCCCTGCAAAAAGAAAAAAATCACATTGTCTGACATTAACATGAATACATAATCATAGGCCACATCATCTGAATAATTCAAAGAAATATCAAAGATGTTGTCTCAAGGAAGCGAGAAATCAATACTGACGATACATAACGATTTTGAAAAGGTTATTGCATGTAAAGAAGAAGAGATCTCTCGTCTAAGAGATCATAACTAGAAATTACTTCTACAAATCAAGAAGGCAAAGGATAAGTTTCAACGCAATCAACAATTTGACGAGGAGAATCGACATCTTCAAAAAGAATTATCATGCAAAGACAAAGAAAGCTCTTCCTTAAAAAGGGTTGATGAGGAATTGTTAGAGAAAATAAAAAACTTAAAAGAAAGAGAACCCAAAAATCAAGGCAATCAATATGGCGTCGTCAACTCAAACTATAAATAATATCTCTTACACTTAAAGAAAGTTAATTAGGACATGCTTATACAAGTTAGGAGGATAAAGAAGGAGAATAAATCTTTACAAGAAAAGCTAGATTGCAAGAGATTAAGTGTCGACAAAGAAACAATGACTAACGCAATAGAGAAGTCATTAAAGGATCAAATTCAAACATCAGAAAAGGGAAGCAATGCAAATCTCGTCCAAGTTAAAAAGAACATTCTTATTGTCACATTGCTACAAGCATCAACAGAAAATGGTTCCAAAAAACATTTACAAAAATCGTTAGGAGAACCAAAATTTGAAGTTCTAGTAAACACTTCACAGACAATTTAAGTTCCTTATCGCCATCCAAATCACAAGATACATTATGATAGATGAAAAACTAAAAAGGAAAATTACCAGTATTATTCCTACAAAGAGTAAAGACAAAATCGACAACTCCTGACAATCGATCTGCAAATAATTCTATTAAGGGTATATCTCAGATGGATGACTTCACAAATGATGCAACAATTCCACACAATCTTTAAAATAGCGTATCATTTTATTTCTTCAAATGTTGCAACTACAAACACACAATGTCATAATAAAGAGTTACGAGCTAGAACAAGGGATAAAGTCTTCCATAATTGTGCTTTGAGGACAAAGAAATTCTAAGGGAGAGGCAACGTAATGAACAAAAATATATATAATAAATAAACACTAAATAACCACTAATAAATAAATAAGTAACTCTTAACGAAGAGTGTAACAAATATAAAATAATATATTAGTTATAGTTATGAATTACTAAGTGAAAGGGTGTAACCCTTCACTACACATGCTCAAGCCTATAAAGGTGAGCCTCAATGTAAAATCATATCATCATATATATATTATCAACTCATGGATTATTTGTATTTTATAAAGTGGAAGTTCGAGAATTTACAGTAAAACGGTTTTTTACCGTTACAATATCATATATAGTAACTTACACTTATAAGTGTTTCTGAACAAAGGCTTGTTTATGAAGATTCTGCAGGTTGTAGACAATTAACATACATGTTAATTACCCCACTTGTGAAATTAGACCCAAACCCTTTGGGACTAAACCTAAACTTACATAACAACCATAACCCCGAATTTCTAACCAAATATTAAAGTATCAACCTAATGGTCTCATTAACCTCCTTTTACCCGCACTTGAAATACACACAATTAGCATACACAAAGAATTTTTTATGGATAAAAACATAGTATCCATTGGCATCTAAACTTACATAAAAACTGTATCTCTGCCTTTCAGACCAAGTATTTAGGTATTAACAATATGGCCTCATTATCCTCCTTTTAGTTGTACTTGTAATACACACAATTAGCAGATACCAAAGAAGTTTGGACCAAGTAAAACATAGTATCCATGATGGTTGCTGCTGAGGGTTCAAAACAGATTGCTAATGGATCCTATACTGCAATACTTCAAAGTATTTCAAGGATATTTTTCTAGGGATAGTCAACAAGCCATCCATAGACATTGAAAAGTTTCCTAGTTACTTAAAATATTTCAGCACAATTTAATGGATAGGATAAACATACGATACATTGATACATTGTATCAATTATTTTTGTACTTTGATCTATATATAGAGCACTTATTGCAGCCAAGGAAAAACCCTAGCTACGTGCAGAAATACATGCCCTTAGTCTATAGGACGAAAGGGTAGAGTCTCTGTGAATAGAGAAAAAGAAAACCTTGCAACACACTGTTGGAAACTAACAGAAGTAACCCTGCAACAAACCATTAGAACTAAAATAAGCATGAGCATCTACAGATTGCAAAAGAAATTAACAGAACACAAAATAGTATACCTATCTATCTAGTTTGGAGAGCCACCATGCCCTAACTCTGAAGTTGCCTCTCCACGGGCTAGGAATGGGTGGAGCTATGGCTCAGCACACCAAGGGAATGGGAATGAGCAAGTGGAGGAATGGAGCAATGAGGGATGAATTTCTTGAGAGTGAAAGGGCTCCCAAGGTACTCATGCGAGCATTATAACGATAGAGAAAAAATGGGAGTGTTTGATGGTGACCCCCACCCCTCCTTTTATAGCTTTTTCTCCACTAAGGGATTTTAGCCCCTGGTAAGGGTTTTGGACCCTACCTATGGTTTTAAGCCCTTTTTCCTTATTTTGTAGCTCCTTTTGGGGGATTTAATCCCTTTTTCCCTTTTTTGGTCCTTTTAGCCCCTCTGTGATCCTTTTGGCTCTTTTGGGGTGCCCCTTTTTAATTATTTTTGAGCCTTTGGGATAAAAACATGGTATAAATATGGGTGTGGGGGTCAAATGGGTTAGGATATGGATTTCTGCAAATGGTGTAGGCTAGACGGAGCATGGTGAGCAAATTTTCACGTTAACACTTATCGGTGCAACAAAATATGTAACTAGGAATATTGTTTCTTGCAAGAAGATCGTGCAACATATAGTTGAAACTCTGTTAGTAATAGCAATGATAAATTAGAATCCCACGCTGCATGCAGAGGTATTTCAAACCCTGTGGAGTTTTCTCTTGTTAAGGATCCAAGGAGCAATCAATAGAATGTGCACAGAGAAATGCAGAGATTTTGATTTTGGAGTCTACCTAAAATAAACCTTTGAAGGAGGAGTTATTAACATTATGCATCCCTTGCTTCTAAGGCTTCCTCTATTAAAACAAAAACAAGCAATGGTACTTGTAGTAATACTTAAAAGAAGAGGATACAAGTATAATACTACAACCAATATGCCTAATATGTGAATACATAGTCTACATACAAACAATGCCTTACCTCAATGAATTTGCGGTGCAAGAAATTTGATCTATAACAGGTCATACCAAGTTCTTTTCTAGATATATCTTATGTTTCTATATCTATTAGCACAAGTTCAAAAAAAGAACTCTTTCTTATATGCTCCAAAATCCTCAACCAACTTGCCACCAAAGGAGGTTGGTGGAGGATAGGTGGTCCACCATCAGAGCCAGAGGCATGATCAATTCCTTTTCCACCAGAGATAAAGGCAATATCAAATAACTCCACTATATAACAATTAAGATCATAGCACAATACTCTTAACCCCAGGTTGATACAAAATCCCTTAAATGGAGCATACTAGTAAAAAAAATTAGAAACCGTCATTTAGTAAGTTTCACTTTGGTTACAAATAAATTTATTATTTTCAAGACATTAAAATTGGATTTTATTTAACCCTTTGACTTACCATAACCTACCTTACCATATCCCATAGTAAAATTTTAAAAATAGAAAATAAAATCTCCCAAAGGAAGTGAGACCCTGATATGACCTATTTGTGTGTTAAAAAGGACTTTAAACAACAAAAAACACCTTAAACATTATAAAAGTGAAAAACAATGAAAAATAAATGTCACACTCCATATTTGAAAATTCACCAAAAGTTCATGCTCAAAGGATTCAATAGGAGAAAATTCAAGATTACTTACATCAGTAGCACCCCATCCTAGTCCTATATCAGGAGTAGGACCTTCTTTGTCTTTCAATTCACTAGACTACACAAGGCACCACTCTAAAGACACAAGATCCATAAAAAAAATTAATGCACATTTCAGCTCATTTTGAGAAAGCTGCAAACTCTCGGGTAGATTCAGGCATTTTGTATTTTATAATTTTTTTTCTCAAATATTCAAACTCAAAGCTGAAGCAATGAGACAAGCATGTCCAACATAGAAAAACCATACCTCAATATCCTTAATGTATAGCATGTCCCATAAACAATGAGTTACAATAACCATTAAAGTACTTAAAACAATAATAGTAATAAGAGTAGAGATCTATATCATATCTAAGTTGTTAATGAAAGATAAAAATACATAACAGTAGCATGATATATCAGATCTGAACCAATTATAAAATCAACATAATATGTTATGGTAGATCTCCCTTGTCCTCAGAAAAAATGCTTCTAAACAGACTTCAACCTCTTAGTGTTAGGTTACTTGCATGAGACTCAACTAGACCAATGTACTTATGAAAGGAGAGAACCCAGAACTGGAAAATATCAAGGGCTCTTAAGGTGAATGCAAGGGTACAAGAATGCAGAAATAATTTGATGTGGATAGGTCTTGCAAAGTACACAAAAATTATTCAAAACATTGTTTGGCTCATCTTCCTAGCTGATGTAAAGAATGCCCGCAAAAATGCACAAAAGATTCAAAATTTCCCTGTGGGCATGTTTAACTAGCTACGGGAATTTTATCTTATTCTTGCATGCATAATGCAATACTTGCGGGAAATCTTCAAAATAATGCATGCAGGAAGAAGAAAAATTCCCGCATGAGTGAAGGAGATGTCATTAAAATGCACATAGGGTCCCCAATATGCCCGAAATTTGAGGAGACAAATGCCAGCCAGGAATCAATAATATCCTCAAGCCTCAAATATGCTCGCACTTGAAAGTAAAAATGCCAGCATCTAGTTAAAAATGTCCACAGGGAAATAGAGAAATAAAAATGTCCACGGGGAAATAGAGTAAAAATGCCCGCAACTTGTAAAAAAACCTACAGCTAGTTAAATATGCCCACATTTAAGTTTCAGAATACACTTACATCAATTCTTCAAATTGGATAAGCAGTTGATTTGGAAAAATGTTTGCATCATGTTGAGAAATTCCCTACATCCAGTTTGTAAATTCCCATTGGACTGATAAAATGTCCGCACTACTTTATAAAATGCCCACAATCGTCAAACATATGCATGCAGGTCCAAATAAATGCCCACAAAAATGCACAAAAGGTTAAAAAATTCTTGCGGAAATCCATAGCAATATATGAATTAAAATGCAGAAAGAAATTAGGTACAATATGTTTGCAGAAATCTACATTTGTGAAATATTACTTTTCTTCGATTCTAAAGATATATTTGAGACAAATTAAATATCTTGAGATGAGCAGACCAGCAAGGTTTCAGGGGGAGAAATTAGTCTACATATTGATAGGGGGTAGTATGGTTAGATAAAGAAAACAAAATGAGGTGAAGCAGCATTGTGATGTTGGCAATGATGCATGCTTACCTTTTATGAATTTACTAGATGACTTTTGATGCATTCATTATGTGGGCATGTCCTTATATGTCACGGGAATTTCGATTATAAAGTTAGACACTTGACAGGTACAGCTAAAGTAAAGCTGTTATGGGAAGCCTAAGCTTATAAATATATTCTCCAACTATATTCTATGACCACTTGGATGGAGATGAATTTCCATAAGTGCTTGATTTGTTTCAATTGTACGCTTGATCATGGCATCATAGGTGCACTACAAGTATTCACTTTTTTAGAGGGCTAAACTTCATGATGGATTGAAGTACCTTGGATTTGTTCTCAAACCCCTTGGATATGGCATCAAGGATCGAGGTTGGATTCGAGGAAGGATTGAACATCAAATTCATTTCTAGTATCACATGTGGATATCATGTGGAAGTAGAATGACTATTGTTAATGATGTCCTCAAAGAAATTCATGTTTACTAGTTATTACTTTCTCATTGTCCCAAAGGGATACAAAATAAAATTTATAGGTTGTGTTTTGACTACTTGTAGCATATAAAATAGGACAAGGTTAAATTTCACCTAGCTCATTGTAAATTACTTTCCAAATCAAAACATGAAGGGGGGAAATATATCTCTATGGGCCTTGGCTACTCATCTCAAAGAAGAAACTTCTAAATTCTTTCACATTACTTTTACACATGTATACAGGGAATTGAATAAGGAAGTAGTACAAGGAAAATTGCACATATGTGAAATAAGGAAGGACCCATGAACATTTTATCTTAACATCATTGTCAACATTAACCACTCTAAGGAAGCTACTTTGTAGGTATTTTCTAAATTAAATTTATGTGTACTACTTTATATTCTCGGGATTCCCATGACAGGTACAACAGTAAAGGAAAAAGGATGTTTATGGAAAAGGATAATGACATTTCAAAAAGAAATATAAAGGTTGATGACAAAGGATGATGACATGGAAAAAAGGACAAGACGGTTTTGACATCAATTCAACGTGAGGGTAGGTTACCTATCCTTCTCAACTGTATGTGGTCATACGTCTCATGTGTGTCATGCAAACAGTGGAAGCTCATAATAATCATCATTGGATAAGGAATATCATGTGGTCATCTCATCTTCCGCAAGTTAACTCAGAAAGGGGTGGCCAGCCCCTTGAGGATAACCTTAGTCCTCAAAAGATGTCACACATATTTAAAAATAATCTATGCAACAAAAGTGAATAAACATTTCGCATATAAATTGTAAAAAGCAAAAATATATGTATATTAATTGTTTTAATCAACGTAGTACTATCAAATAGAGAGTTTCATTAATAATCATTAAAGTAATGAAAACAAAAGCATTAACAACCATAATCATTTAAATTCTACAATATTGGATAATACTAAAAGCGGGGGTGAATCAGTATTGTTACCTTTTTCACAATTTTAACCACTTTTAAAATTAAAAATTTACAAACATAATCAACAAGATACAAAGAACAATAATTTATCGTGGAATCCCAACTGGTAAAAACAACAAACACTATCTATAACTTTAAAAATACATTTTCAACTGGTTTTAACCAAACTAGATCCAAATCCTAGGCTCTATCAAGCATTGAGAGGGATAAAATATCTCTAGGTGCAAACCTCTTCTTAGGCATTGCACTCAAGGAGCTATTAGCTTTGGTGTATCCTACATATAGCCATTGATTTGATTCAAACCAAAAGACACTTATTTTTATTTAAGGTCAACACATAATATTTTTATTTAATATTATTTATGGCCGACATATAATATTTTTTATTATGTTTTATTTTTTTAGGAACGGACATTACAACATCTCCCTCATACATGGTTTTAAAACAATGTGCAAGGCCCTTCTAAAACCATGGGTTGTTTAGGAGGCCTTGCACATGGTCTTAAAACCATTTGCATGGCCCTCCTAAACCATGTACAATAAAACCATGGGTTTTTTAGGAGGCCTTGCACATGGTTTTAAAACCATTGCAAGGCCCTCCTAAACCATGTACAATCAAACCATGGGTTGTTTAGGAGGCTTTGCAAATGTCAAGGCCAACATTTTTTTGCGGATATTTCAATTTTTTATTTTTTATTATTTTGTTAGGTAGGAACATTACAACATCTCCCCCATATTGTGTTTTTTTCTGACCCGCATATTTTTGCGGATAATCAAATTTTTAATTTTTATTCTTGGCTGACATAATATCGACAAACGTTACATCCTCAAACATTAGAATATCTCCCTCATACTTGGCTGTAGAGCGCCTCTCGACGCAATAATTTCAAAAAGGTCTTTTATCTTATACTTATATCAATACAAAGTACCTAGTCTATGTCAAAAAAGTATCCTACAGCCCATCATCAAAGGGTGTACAAAATAAAGCCTCAATCCAGCACCAAAAATACATTCCATGCATTTAAAATAAGCACATAGTGAGCCCTGAAGGCTTATCCAAGGAAGCACCTAGGGGGTAAAGTGAAAATCCCCATAAACTAAGGCATTTATATTCCATGAAAACAACTCATCAAAAGGAGAAGTCAATAGAGCATAGTCAGAGGATCAAAAAAATTTGAATATTTTCTAAGAAAGATGAGTATGCCACAGCAAGTATGTTGAATCACATAAGTTAAAATAAGAGGATGGTATCACTCCCAATAGACTCTCCATCCAACATCTCAATATAGGAGAGTTTTCCCATATCAAGAGAAAGTTCTTCCTTGGATAAAAAATCAGCACTCATATTGTGCTCCCTGTAAATGTGTTGAAAGTATTCTTGATAGTGGATGTATCCCCAGGCACAGAAAATAAATCCCTCCCATACTTATAGCTCCCAAAAATAAAAAGAAACCACCCGTTCACAATACCTTCATACCTTCACCCACCATTTTGTTTTTCATGTTGTAGTATGGCCTTTGACAATGGTATAAAAAGTAAGAACCATGATATGGTCTTTATTAAGCATCCTTTGTGTGTCAAACTTTGAAATGATCACCATATTATACTCATATGACAAATATTTTTCAAGAAAGGGTCTATTGACGATGATGTTCTCTATGATGACAATGATGGCCATAAAGACAATGATCATGATAATCCAAATGACTACGGAGACAATGATAATCAATTAACATTATAAAAAACAATTAAAACTATTCATCTTACCTTCCTCCTGTCACGACAAACAAAATTTACAGCTTTCACTTAGCTCACCCACGAACTAGGCCCGAGGTCCCAGAGGAGGTTCCAAGGTTGCAGAGGAGGTTTTTCAGTTACCTCACCCATGAATTAGGCCTAAGATCACAAATTAGGTTCCAAGGTTTCATAGGATTTTTTTCACTTACCACCCACGAACTAGGCCCAAGGTTCATGGAGAAATTATCGCTGCATTAGCCACACTTCGAATATTTCATCGCTAAAGCGACAGAACATAGATGATATTTGGGTCAAACTTCGAAATGGTCACCATATTACACTCATATGACAAAAAATTTCAAGAAAGGGTCTATTGACGATGATTTTATCGATGTTGTTCTATATGATGATGAAGATGTCCATAAATACAATGATCATTATAATCCTGCTAACTACAGCGACAACAATAATTTCACTATCAACATCATCATCATCATCATAATAAACATTAGAGTAATAATAAACATCCATGTATTAAGAAACATTAAAAATAATAAACATAAATAATAAACCTTAAAAATGAACAAATAATTAAAACTATCCATGTTACCTCCCCTCTTTTGTGACAAAGAAAATACGCATCTTTCACTTACCTCACCCACGAACTAGGCCCAAGGTCACAAAGGAGGTTCCAAGGTTGCATAGGAAGAAGCTCTTTTTCGTTCATCAAACCCCTTCCTTGACACAACCATAAAGATAGCTTGTGAGAGTGGTGAAACCCTTAAGATGCACCAGACATGGATCAATTTCTTATTTAACACAATTTTTATAGTACAAGTTCTTCCTACAGGTCGCTTTTTATTGGGTGGGCATCGGGCTTCAGCTCAATTTTAATGGTATCCCAGCTTTGGGAGTTTTCTATCCTCAAGGCTTCCCACCCCCTTCATCTCCAAAAGATATGCAGAGGGACATTGGCAGATTGAGATCAAGACCCATAAGCAAAGGTGAAGGTCACTAAGGCATCAGGAAAAGCATAGGCTAAGGCAACTTTAGGATTAGGTGGTTAAAAACCAGTAGTAGATCCAGTATAAGTATATTTTTTTCCTGCATATATGTCTTCGATAAGTCAAATGCTTTCATTTAATCCATTAACTTGTTTTCTAGCAGAATATCTAATGCTTTGTGTGTACGAGATTTGCTCCTATCTACCCTCCATAAATTGCAGTTGAGGTTTTATTGATAGATACAGTCATGGTTTTCTCCTATCTTCCCTCCACTAATTGATTAGGATGGATGGTTTTCTACAAACAAATACTTCACCTACTTCCTATCAACCTTGCTTCCAGGTACAACTCCAAGTTAGTGAAATATTTTGAAGACATTTAAAGCCCGCACTTAATGGACATAATGCTCACAAATATTGTATTATGCATGCAAGAATAAGATTAAATTCCTGCATCTAGTTAAACATGCACATAGAGTAATAGATAACTACCCATTAAACCCCAAAATTCATGAAATAGTGGTGGAAAGATTCCCATGGGAGGTGTTGAAATGCCCGTGACATGTAAGGACATGCCTGCATAAGTATGCAAGCACCCACACATGAAGACTATATGCCTGTGACATGTAAGGACATGCTCACATAATGAATGTATCAACAGTCATATAGCAAATTCATAAAAGGTAAGCATGCATCAACGCCACATTACAATGTTGCTTCATTTTATTTGCTTTTATTTATCTAACCATATTGCTACCCTATCAACCCTACTTCTAGGTATAACTCTAAGTTAGTGAAATATTTTGAAGACATTTAAATCCCACACTTACTGGACATAATTCCCACAAGTATTGCATTATGCATGCAAGACTAAGATAAAATTCCCGCAGCTAGTTAAACATGCCCATAGGGTAATAGATAAATTCTTGCTTAACCCCAAAATGCATGAAATGGAGGTGGAAATATGTCCACGAGAGGTGTTGAAATGCAAGCAGATCATTGAAATTCCCGTGACATGTAAGTACATGCCCACATAAGTATGCAAACACCCACACATGAATACTACATGCCTGTGACATGTAAGGACATGCCTGCATAATGAATGTATCAACAATCATCTAGTAAATTCATAAAAGTTAAGCATGATGTGAGGACCCTGCAGCAAATAATTAATCAAAATACACGATATAGCAGTAGAACTCAAAATCACTTTTATATTAATCGCAGGCCACTTCGAGGGGGCAACCTCCTTTGAGCAAGCTCAATACAAAATAAATTCACGGTGCCTTCCTTGGCCTCAACACACACTTATATACTAAAAATAGGCGCCAATACTATGGGTCAAAACCATGGGCCAATATAAACTATGGATCAACAAATACTACAGGCGGCTTACAAAGCATATGCGCCCAACAACAATAACACAAACTATGGATGAACAATTACTATGGGACGACTTACAAAGCATATGCGTCCAACAACAATATCCTAACACGGTAAAGAGAAGGATTGACATGGGTTCCTAACATCCCCTCCCCCTTAGAAAAATCTTTGTCCTCGA
>LPNX010887669.1:0-60415 GCA_001517045.1 Pseudotsuga menziesii | reverse complement strand
CTATGGATCAACAATTACTATGGGACAACTTACAAAGCATATGCGTCCAACAACAATATACTAACACGGTAAAGAGAAGGATTGACATGGGTTCCTAACACATGCATCAATGACAACATCACAATGTTGCTTCACTTTATTTCATTTTATTTACCTAACCATATTGCTACCCCTATCAACCCTGCTTTCCAGGTATAACTCTGAGTTAGTGAAATATTTTGAAGACATTTAAAGCCCGCACTTAATGGACATAATGCATGCAATACTAAGATAAAATGCCCGCATCTAGTTAAGCATGCCCATAGGGTAATAGATAAATGCCTTTTGAATCCCAAAATGCATGAAATAGAGGTGGAAAGATGCCCGTAGGAGGTGTTGAAATGCCATCATATCATTGAAATGCCCGTGAAATGTAAGGACATGCCTGCATAATTATGCAAGCACCCACACATGGATACTATATGACCGTGACATGTAAGGACATGCTCGCAAAATGAATGTATCAATAGTCATATAGTAAATTCATAAAAGGTAAGCATGCACCAATAACAACATCACAATGTTGCTTCACTTTATTTGCTTTTCTTTATCTAACCATATTCAATTTTTTGTGCATTTTTGCGGGAATTTGTCTGGACCTATGTGCATATGTTTGAGGCCTGCGAGCATTTTATAAGATAGTGCGGTCATTTTATCAATCCAACAGGCATTTTCAAACTGGTTGCGGGAATTTCTCAATAGGTTGTGAACATTTTTCCAAATCAACTTCTTATCTAATTTGGATATTTGATGTAAATGTATTATGTAACTTAAATGTGGGCATATTTAACTAGCTGCGGGAATTTTTAGTGCACCTATGATTCCATGATCAAGCATACAATTAAAACAAATCAATTACTTATGGCAATTCATCTCCATCCAAGTGTTCTTACAATATAGTTGAAGAATATATTTATAACCTCAGGCTTCCCATAACAACTTTACTTTAGATGTACCTGGAAAGTGTTTGACTTTACCATTGAAATGCCCATGTCATCCAAGGACATGCCCAAATAATGAATGTATCAGCAGTCATCTAGTAAATTCATAAAAGGTAAGCATGCATCAATGAAAACATCACAATGCTGCTTCACTTTATTTTCTTTTCTTTATCTAACCATACTGCACCCCCTATCAATATGTAGACTAATTGCTCCCCCTTAAACCTTGTTGGTATGTTCATCTCAAGATATTTAATTTGTCTCACATATATCTTCATAATCGATCAAAAATAATATCTCACAAATATATATTTATACCACAAGGTGTTCGCATACACTCAACTAATAAGGAACTTGGTGCATCTAGTAGTTCCACTAGTGGTGCCAAATACTAGTAGGTTGGTGAGATGTTTGAGACTAGCTAATGGTGAGAGAGACCGCATTTCAAAAGGGGTGCACCACCAAAGAAGAGAGACACTAACCTTTATAAAGTGTGCATAGCGTAGTCCTTCCATGTAGGTCTATATAAGTGTCCATGCAATATCGACACAATTCTCGGAGTTCAATGTTGGTGGGTAACATATGGAGGTTAGTGAGTTGTTTGAGACTGGCTATTTTACCGTAGAATTCACAACAAAGATTGTACTTCAAATATAGGTGTACCTCTAGGCTCTTACAATGATGTTGGTAGGAAATGAGTATTAGAGTCTAAAGTTCCTCCTCTAAACTGATGTCCTCCTCGAAAATGTATAGGATAGCATATATATTTCAAGCCCATAGCCTATTACTTATTAGTATAGGATTTATTGAAGTCTTGAGAAATATTATTAGAAAGAAAAATGAGAGAATGGCACACATGCATCCTCAAAGGATTGAGAAACATCCATCCAACCCAAATCTCCTACTTTCAATGGTATCCTTATATCATATCTTACCTCCATTTTCCTACCTCATACAACTTAACAAGTGCAATATTTTAGCTCTATGTTATGCTACCTCGAAATTTTAAGTTTGAACCATTGCTAGCCTAGAAGAAATGCCAATATCATGCTCAGCAATCAATAAATTAAGTTTGAACACTCAGTTTTTCGTTAGATGGGATAGATTCAAAATGCCTCCTAATGGTATATCCATTGGATGGAATAAAAGGACTAAACACTATGCTCCAAGGTATGAATCGGCCCTCACAAAATCACCTTCTGGGATGCCAAAGCATGCAACTTCAGAGAATACTTTTTTATATATAAAGATTCTCAAATTACGAATTTGGATCAGGTTTCTAGAGGCCAAATATTGATTTCATACTATCTAGTTCTCCCATATCTTCATAGAATTCAAATTTCCTAATCCATTTTGAAATTAGTAATCAAGGATGGAGATCTTATATTTGGAAAATCTATTGTTTTTTTCTAGTAAAAGTGTTTTGAAAGTTTGGAAATTTTATAAATGGAATGTTTTGTTAACCATAAGACTACAATAAGTAATTACAGTCTTGGCTGAAGGAAATTCTATGTTTTTGTGAAAGAGGTTTAAGGCTAACCAATGCATATTTAAACACATGCTCGCTTTGATCTGTGGATTTATGGCTTCTCTTACATGTACAAAAAGTTAGTATAGGTTTCCTTAGTTGCATATATTTGGATATGCCTCTATTTTATTGTTTATTCAAGGTGTTTTAATGTTTGATTCTGCTCAGAAATACTCCCAATGTGCCCAAATCTTTCACACATTGTTGCATAGGTGCTTAGAATTGGAAATTAATCCTCAAATTCAACCTAGAATTATGAATTATGCCTATTACTACTAAAATTAACCCAGACTTAAAAATGACGCTCTTCATTGTTGATTAGATACATAATCATGGAGAATTAAGGTTGCTTTCACACATAGATTTTCCCAGACTTGAGGGATCGGACTTGTTGTTTCTATTTCACACACATTGGGCTGCTAAGATTTGAGAAATTAATGCCTAGAATGCTGCTACAAGTTTCTTTTATGCCCAGAAATCTTTAGAACTCCTTGGTAAACACCCATGCAATATAGATAGTAACAGGATGTACACAAAAAACAACTTGGATGATGTCTTGTGGAAATAAAGAGGAATGGGGAAATAAGGGTGCATCTACATAAACAAAATGGAATAAAATGCTTAATTTGGGATCAAATTTGCAAAATGATTCTCCTCTAGAGGTTTTCCACCCATCCATAGGCTCACACTATACAAATCCACCCCCAAGTTGAGGTCCTAAGTATGACAAGGGTGGCTCTCTCACTCATCCCAAACCCCAAATAATTGCTGAGAAAAAAAAAATATTCATCAAAACCTCCAAACCCTCACAAACTGAGAAATAAAAAGTAACATCTAACAATTCAAAGAATCCTACTAGATCCTACACAAGCACAAAGAATTCGCAACTCAATCAATTGATAGGCAGTCATTCCTACCCACAAGCACATTCACTTCACTTGCCTTTTTGCCTTTTTTTCCTTTTTCCACTTGTGAAACATGCCCCCCATTATCCCTTCTAAGAAATCATGTGATTTATTTCTTTAATAAAATGCATGGGCATATTTCCCTTGATTACAACTTATATCACACGCATTACATAATTAAATAAACGAACACAATGGAGCTCGTTTCCTACCCTAGCACCACCCTACCACGCTAATATGATTTCAGTAATATTCCAAATTTATTAAACCTTCAATCTCTGTCACACCCAATGGTCTCTGCTTCTAGTTTTATGATTTGGACCCCATAGATAATTTGTTTCACTCATCTTTCTGTGTATAAATACCTTCACGTTTCCTATGGATGCATCTCTTCACCATTGCGTCATTTCATTCTTTGATTATGTCTCTTCATGAGAGGTTAATCACTCATTCTAAAACTGAGTCATAGATTCATCTACCTCCATCATGATTCTTCAAAAAAACTGAAACAAATTCCTATTTAATCTTCCAGTCGTGACCTTCCACATTCTCCATCTCTGCAACCATCCTGAGTCATTGATTTTATATTAGGATTCTTCCTGACTGTAGATCTAAGATAGGATGTGGTATGTGGATTGCTGAACTATGACATTTCTCAAAATGTCTTTCCGCACTTAGCTTTCCACCTCAACTGTTTCGCACCATTGATCTCTTTCAATCTTTTCATGACCGTCGATCTGAGGTGGAAATTGGATATCGGATATATGACTTTTTCCAAATATCATTTCCCAATTTCCACTTTGTGAACCAATATTTCACACCGTTGATCTTTTACAGATGTCTCTTGACCATCGATATTCTATATTGTGGGTTGTGGAATGCGATTTCTCAAGAACTCAAATGTTTCTTTCGCAATTCTCCACCTTTCGCTTTCCACACTAATATTTATGCGCCTTCAATCTTTTATGAATGTCTTTTTTACCGTCGATATTCTAGATTGTGGGATGCGGAATGCGAGTTCTTAAAAACTCAAACGTTGCATTGTCAATTATCCACCTTTCGCTTTCGGCACTAATATTTCCACACCGTCAATATTTTTACGGATGTATTCCTAACCATCGATCTTCTGGATCGCGGGATGCAGAATGCAAAACTTTGACATTTCCCAAAGTCTTTCACGATTCTTTGCCTTACGATTTCCTTCTGAACCATTGATTTCTTTTGTAGGTTCAATCCTGACCATCAATCTATGATCTAATGTGGATTGTGGACCTTCCATCTTCTTGTGTGAAAATCATTCACCACCGTAGATTTCCTCATAGATTAAATCATAACCATTGATCTATGATCAAATGCATATTTGTGGATCTTCCCTTTTCTTTGTGTCAAAATCATTCACCTTCATAGACTTCCTTGCGGATTAAATCCTAACCGTTGATCTATGATCAAATTTGGATTTGTGGATCTTCCCTTTTCATTGTGCGGAAATCATTCACTGCTGTATATTTCCTAATAGATTAAATCCTAACCATTGATCTATGATCTAATACGGATTTGTGTATCTCCTTTCTTCTTTGTGCGGAAATCATTCACCACGGTATATTTCCTCACGGATTAAATCCTAACCGTTGATCTATGATCAAATGTGGATTTGTCGATCTTCCCTTTTCTTCGTGCATAAATCATCCACCGTCGTCGATCTTCTCAATATCGGCTTCCATAATTTCTCTTGACTGATCTGGACCGTCCATGTTGTCAGTAAACAATTTCTCAACGAAATTTCTCTCGCACATAGAACGTTAACTCACCTACTAGTTGAATCTTCAAAATCCATGAGAACCGTAAGACCTAGATCGATGGTGGACCCCAAATATCATAAGGCGGATTTTATTCAAATTTTGTGCACTTCAGGATTTTATTAATCCATGCTAGTTGTCCCAATGAAATAACTGGCAGTCATTGATATGCTTCCATGATCAGCCTCTTTCGTTGATCTTGATCTCCTTATTAGCGATAAGTTTCTGATTTCGCAGCCCGACTCACCTTTTATCCTCCTTGCTCTTTTATCAACAGAATATTCTTCAGTCGTTGATCTTATTCCACCTTTAATCTCCATCGTACAATCTCTATTTGTATATGCAATTGGCTTAGGATTATCCTGGGCATTCTTCACCTGGCCAATTTGATTCCAAACATAGATCTATATGCACTCTTTAAACTCTCCATTCCGCACCGTTGATCTGCCTAAGATACAGATATTCAAATCTATGGTTGAACTAATTAGTGGAATGACCAATTCCTTCCTGTAATTCTCTTCATAGACAATTTTGATCTCACGCAATCTCTGCACTTTCCAGTCCACACTCTCTCTTCACTCATACACTCAACCTTTTCTTTTGTTATTGCTGAACTCATCCTACTACCATATCTACTGGTTATTCCTTTGTCATTTGTGAACACCTTTGACATCAATGACAACTATATACTGAAGAATATCCCCCTTTGTAAATGATAGAAACATCTAAACATTCTCCCCCTTTGACAACAATGACAAAGGATAACCTGTTATACCATTGTTCTACCTATTTTGATATAGGATTTCCTGTCTTTTTCTTTCTGACAACTCCCCTTGCCATCATGTCTCCCCTTTTTTAACTGGACTTGGTACTAACCAATGTATTATCATTTATCTTAACATTTCCTTTCTTGCAATAAGTTCTTGAATGATAACTTGAATGATAGATCCATGGACTCCCCCTGTCATTGTACGTCCTCTCCTTTATCAACATATTTGTGACAAAGTTTACACGCAGCATTACCTTGTTCTTTTTTTTCTTTTTTTTTAACTGTATTATGTAACTTTCTCTTCTTAAGAAATCTTCACATAATCCTTGGTTTGAGATAACAGCAGTCTTTGCTACAAATTTAAGAGACAAATTTAGAAGGAACTTCCTTAAACTGATAAAAAAAAATTTAATTACCCATTGTTCCTTCACAATATTCACTATTATTTTTACTCATCCTAGCACTTTTCAATAGACTGAATTTTTATTATTCAAATCAGACTTGAGTTTTCTTCCACTGTCAACAATTTTTATGTGTCATGATTTCAAATTCTAAGTGAACATGAAATATTTATCTTCTATTTGACTGCAGACATCATGGTATTCATGAATCACACATTTTGTTGTTCTCATGTTACTTCATAGGTATTACATTTTCTCTATGTCAACCATACACCAATCTTATTGTTTAACCTTGATCATCTATTGTCTTTGAGGAAGATAGCTTTCAGCATACTTCAAACATTAGTTGCCAATTGAATTTTTTATACCAATTTTAATTTTCTGACTTTAACTCCCCCCGAGTATATGATCCCTCGTAATTTTATTTTCAAGGTTCTCTTTAAATCATGAGAGATATTTAGAAAATAATCCCACAATCATCACTATATCCTTCTTCATCATATTCATCTTCATCTTGTTTTTCCTCATAATGGATGTCATTTTTATCTATGGCACTATTATGCTCATCATCATCTTTGGAGACCTCACTGATGTTTGAAATTTGTGTTTCTTATGAGTTCTCATAATCTGACTTTTTCTTCCATATATTCCCATGAGGTATCCTGCTTACTTGTCCTTTATCATCTTCTGTGTTAGTATATTGTTTCCTTCTCAAATTTTGATATTTTCCCTTGGTTCTGCAGTTAGCAGCCTTGTGACCAAACTTATTACAACAATGACAGTATCCATAGAATTCCCCTTTATTTTTTAGGAATATTTGATCTTCTTGCTTCACAACTTCCATCTCCTTCCACTGTTTTTGAGATTCTACGGAAACACTCTTCCTTAGTTTACATTCTCTAGCAATATGTCCAAATTTATTACATTTATAACCCTCTAAGTCATATCTTTGAATAGGTCCAAACCAATTATGATTTCTTCATTTTGGTTTAATAGACATATCCTTATTATATTCATAAACCTTTCCATAAGTTCTGCATTTCAGGGATTTATGACCAAAATTATTACAAGAGTAACAATGACCCAAAAAGATCTATTGATATCTAATTGTCATTGGTCTTTTATACACCTCATTAATTATGTCTTTTCCATGAGAGGATGAGACATATTTTTTTCTCTCTTCCCTTTTAACATGACTCTTTAGTGCATCATAGCTTCTTTCGTTTCCACCTTGGTTTGTGACAGATGAATATTCTGGCTCCTTTAATTTGTCATATCCTAGGCCAGTTTTATCATTTGATGGTCTTTGGATAATTAAGATATCATCTAATATCCTTGAGTTGTTCTCAAATTTTGATTTAATATATTTTTCATCGGCCCCTTTTCTAAGTTGAATAATCTCATTTTCAAGTTTTTCGGAATCTTTGATTCTCTCCTGGAGGAAAACTACTATATCATCTTCTGTCTTCTTGACCTCTTGAAGTTGGTTCTTCAAGTCCATAATAATTTTATTTGTTTCTTCTTGGTACTTTGACAGTTCCTCTTTCAAAACTTTGTTTCTTTTCCCACACTTTTCAATTTCATCAACAACAGCCATGTATTGAGCTTCTATGTCCACTTCTGATTCCTCATCTGAATTTGTTGTTCCTATAAATAGGATTTATGCATCTTCACTTTTATTGTCACTATCTTCTTTGGATTAGAAATTCTTCTTTTTCTTAAACTTCTTCTCACCCATGATCTTATCCTTATGACAACAAGATTCTTCATGATCACTCTCTTCATGTTTTGGGTAAGGACACTTATTGGCAAAATGTCCAATTCTTCCATAGTTAAAAAATTTCAAGGGTAGCTTTCCTTTGTATTTCCCAGTACCTCTCTCAAGTTTACTGATGAAAAGAGCTTCTTCTTTATCTAGGTTCTCTAATTTGTTCTTGAATAGGGATTTAAATGTTGCCTCTTTTCTTGAGGGTTCATTATGTCTCGTCCTCATCTCATATGCAGTGAATATCCCATGTAGTTCATCTACAGTCATGTCATCAAGGTCATCCAGTTCTTCCAGAGTGGACACTTTTGAGTCATACTTCATTGGAAATGTTCTTAGTACCTTTCTCACCACTTCTCTTTATTTTAATTTTACTCCAAGACCTCTAATAGCATTGACAACCTCATCTACTCTTAGAAGGTATTTCCCAATATTTTCCTCTTCTTTCATTCTAAGGATCTCAAACTTCCCTTTGTATGTTTGAAGCTTGGATTATTTGACTTTATATTCCCCTTCATAGATAATCTTTAGCTTATCCTAGGCTTGTTTGGAAGTTTTGCATCGTATAACCTTTGCAAATACAGATTTTGTCAACCCACTCAGTATTGCAATTAGGGATTTGGAATTACCTTCATATTGGGCTAGTTCCACACTGTCTGTAGGTGCTTGATCATATATTTTATACTCTTTCTCAGTTGCTTCCCAAACCTTCATCCAAGGGACATCATATGGAAATTCATTCTCACACTCCATTAAGCATATTTTTCTCCTATGAGCAATGGAGGTATGTTGGTGGCCAAACCTTCTTGTTGATCCATAGTGGTTTTAAATGTTGAAATATTGTAACTTCGAAGAATATTCTATACGTATATTTTGTGGTCCCCGATGGTCCTACCAGGAGAACCACTTGTATTACTTTGTACCCCGATGCTTCTAATCAAAAGAACTAATAAGATTCATGAGGTAGTCCCCTCTAATTGTAAAGGTGGGTCATTAGCACCCCAGTGTGGTTACTTGAGCCTACATGTGTAACTCGAGCCTACATGTCAGATGAGTTAATTGAAGTGAACGGATGAATATAAATAGAGGTGTAGCTCTCCTCATTTGCGACACACACTCTCACTGGTGTAGCGCATTAGTGGAGAAGAGAAGTAGCTGGAGAAGGAGGATCAGGCTTTGATCTCCTTACTGGTTTTATCTTTTATCTTTTTGGGACATCTATATTGAGGAAGCTTTTGCTGGGTTTTTCCCTTTAGGGTTTTCCCATGATAAATCTTTGTGTTCCTTTTGTATGGTTGTGCTTGTCTATCTTTCAGTGATCCTGTATATATGCTTTTGTTATAAAAATGAAATAAAATACTGATGTCTTAGCTAAGAATATGAAAATTTAACATTAAATAGGATCTACCTTCCAGTGGTTAAATTATGGTGAAGGAACCCACTCTAATACTAATTGTTGAAATATTCGACAATACTGAGAGGGGGGGTTAATCAGTATTGTAATTTTTCACAATTTAAAACCACTTTTGTAATCTACTTATTAAAACACATAATCAACAAGATCACATAGAACGCAAATTTATCATGGAAACCCAATTGGGTAAACCACCAATACTTCATATTACAGTAAAATTGTTATTTACAAATAGTTTTCCTGCTACTACAAACAATGATGGTATTACACCCTATTTTCCATATGATACTGGAAGGAATCTATGACCCCCTAGTTTATCAGCTACTACTGAAAGGATGCTACGACACCCTATTTACCAGCTTCTACTGGAAGGAGGCTATGGCCCCCTGGTTTATCATATGCTACTGAAAGGATGTTACGACATCCTATGTACCAGCTTCTACTAGAAGGAGGCTACAACCCCCTGCAGGCCTATTGTCTACCCTAGTGCCACCCTACCACCCTAATATGTTTTTAGTAATCTTCCATATTTCTTTACCCTTCAATCTCTGTCACAACCACTAGTATCTGCTTCTGGTTTTATGATCTAGACCCCATAAACAATTTCTTTCACTCATCCTTGTATGTATAAATACCTTTACGTTTCCTCTGAAACATCGCTTCACCATTGCATCATTTCATTCTTCGATCATGCCTCTTCATGAGAGATTAATTCCTCATTCTAACACCAAACCATAGAGTCATCTACATCCATCGTGATTCTTCAAAACAACTGAAATAATTTCTTGTTAATCGATTTACTATTTAATATTCCAGCCGTGACCTTCTGCATTCTCCATCTCCGCAACCATCTTGATCCATTGATTTTATATTAGGCTTCTTCCTGACCGTAGATCTAAGATAGGATGCAGTATGCAGATTTTCGAACTGTGACAATGTCTTTCCATGCTTAGCTTTATGCCTCAACTGTTCTGCACCATTTATCTCCTCCAATATTTTTCGTGATTTTCGATCTGAGGTGGAAATTGGATATCATATATGTGACTTTTTCCAAATATCATTTCCTGATTTTCTCTTTTTGAACCAATATTTATGCACCGTTGATATTTTACAGATGTCTCATAACCGTCGATCTTCCGGATCATGGGTTGCGGAATGTGAGTTCTCAAGAACTCAAACTCTTCTTTCACAATTCTCTGTCTTCCACTTTCGGCACTATTATTTTCGCACCGTTGGTCTTTCAGATCACGGGATCCGGAATGTGGGTTCTCAAAAACTCAAACATTGCATTTGTAACTCTCCACCTTCCACTTTCTGCACTAACATATCCACACTATCGATATTTTATGGATGTCTTTCTGATCATCAATCTTTCAGATCATGGGATGCGGAATCCAAAACTGTCACATTTCCCAAAGTCTTTTCACGATTCTCTTCCTTCTACTTTTCTTCTGAACAATTGATTTGTTTTTCAGGTTCAATCCTGGTCGTCGATCTACGATCTAATGTGGATTGTGTACCTTCACTCTTGTTGTGTGAAAATCATTCACCACCATATATTTCCTTGTGGATTAAATCCTAACCATTGATCTATGATCAAATGCAGATTTGTGGATCTTCCTTTTTCTTTATGTGGAATCATTCACCATTGTATATGTCCTCACAGATTAAATCCTAACCATTGATCTATGATCAAATGCAAATTTGTGGATCTTCCATTTTATTTGTGCGAAAATCATTCACCACCGTATATTTCCTCACGGATTAAATCCTAACCATTGATATACAATCTAATACAGATTTGCGGATCTCCTCTCTTCTTTGTGCAGAAATCATTCACCACCATATATTTCCTCGCGGATTAAATCCTAACCGTTTATCTATGATCAAATGCAGATTTTTGGATCTTCCATTTTCTTTGTACGGAAATCATTCACCGTCATCAGTCTTCTCAATATCGTCTTCCCTAATTTCTCTTGACTTATATGGACCATCCATGTTGTCAGTAAACTATTTCTCAATGAAATTTCGCTACCATCCAGAACGTTAACTCACTTGATAGTTGAATCTGCAAAATCCATGAGAACCTTCAGATCTAGATCGACAGTGGACCCCAAATATCATAATGCATATTTTATTCAAATTTCTCACACATCATGATTTTATTAATCCACGCTAGTTCTCCCTGCGAAATAACTGGCATCCGTTGATCTTCTTCCATGATCAACCTCGTCCGTTGATCTCGATCTCCTTCTTAGTTATTAGTTTCTGATTTTGCATCCCGAATCACCTTTTATCCTCCTCCCTCATTTATCAGTGGAATATTATTCAATCATTGATCTTATTCCACCTTTAATCTCCACCATACGATCTCTAGTCATGTGTGCAATTGGTTTAGGCTTATCCAGGGCATTCTTTCACCTGGCGAAATTGATTCCAACCATAGATCTATACACGCTCTTTAAACTCTCGATTCTGCATTGTTGATCTATATAAGATACAGATCTTCAAATATATGGTTGAATTGGTCAGTGGAATGATCAATTCCTTCCTACAGTGCTCTTCACAGACAATTTCGATCTCACATGGTCTCTGCACTTTCCACTCCACACTCTCTCTTCACTCATACACTCATACACTCAACCTTTTCCTTTTTTATTGTTGAACTCATCCTGCTACCATATCTACTAGTTATTCATTTTTCATTCGTGAACACCTTTGACATCAATGACAACTATATACTCAACATTATTTGTTCACTACAGTGATAAATAAATTATTTGTTCGCTACAGTTACAAAAAAATTGGCTACAAATAATGATCGTTCGATTCTTACAATTCGTGGTCTTAGTTTTCGATATCCACCCTGGCCTACTTTGTGTTTCCCATATTTTTATACCCTTTCCATTGTTTCTTTAGAGGTTTCAAGGATCCTATCAAAGGTTTCAAATATGTTATATAACGCAACTTAAATATATTTAAAAGTAAAAAAAATATTGAACATTTTTCATTGAAAAATATGATATGTGGCATACCTTCTAGAACCAATTGGTCAAGTCTTTCCATGTTTTCTCAATGCCTTCTCCTTTTCATCATCCATGAGTGCCTTCCACTCCTCTGGAACCATCAGAGGATGCTCATACTTAGTGTTAATTTGCAAATTGTCCCTATAACCTGCCCTAACATATTTCAAATTTAAGCCAGTTGTTGCTATGACACCTTTTTGTTGAAGGTATCACCAAACAAGTTAATCATGTGGTTCATCAAATCATCTTTCAATTTTTCATTTTGGGCATTCCACATTGTACGAATGGTGGGCCCAAAAATCTCCAAATCCTTCTCATGCAAGTTCTTACAAAAAACAATTTTTCCTGCAAAAATAATATGATCATTAATTAAAAATGATTTCAGCTATGTGGCTTTGAATTACATGAAAAAAATGAATTAATTAAATAATATCTGCAATCTTCAGTATCTTCATTGGAACACAATCCTTGTGCACCAAGAATGTAATGGGAAATGATCCCTTTCTAACCACACATACTACTCTAGGATAAAAACTTTCACATTCGATGCTACTCTCCTCTCTAACATCCTGTGAAGTAGTATTGGGTGAACGGCCTTGCTGATCCCCAACATCTGGTGATTTCATAGAATCTAAAGGGAATTGTTGGTTAGGAGATTCAAATAGCCTCATTGGTACGGTATATTGAAGTTGTGTTTAACCATCGCTACTACCAATACCGACATCTACATACTGTACTTGATGCACAGGTGTTGTCTCCAAAAGTTCCTACAAAAAAGAAAACTTTAATTGATTAGATCATATCAAAAATAGAGAACTAAAATAACATAAATGAATATATTTCATAGTTCATAAAATATTTCATAGATTCCACTTACCCCGTACTGTACTGTTGTTTGCCTCACGTCACCAATTCTTGCTTTGATTTCTTCAGTCATGGGTCTTATTTTTATCAGTGTAAGAAGTTCTTGATTGGAATTTTTCAAATCCTTCTTCACATTTCCCATTGGGTTAGTTGAATAAAATATATCTTCCTCAGTGAACACCTCATCATCGTGATGTGGTGTGCTCTAAAAACATCAATCAATTAAAGTAGTTAATTTATTTTTATCATTACAAACATTCATGTGAAAAAAATAGAATGCATTTAATATAAAAAAATACTTTAATCTTGTTTAGGTACAATTAGTCTAACATTTACCTGATGGGACACCATTGGGGATTTCCCACGGTCAGCCTGCCACAATACAAGAAGAAACACAATTTCATATTGAAAAGTAAAAATTGAACCATGTCTAATAAACGTGATTAATGACAAAAAAATAGTGTTAATATGACAATCATGTTTACCTGACTGGAAGTTGTAGGCATGTTTTAAGTACCCCCTGCCACAATATAATAAGCATGATATCATCTTGAAATATAACAATGTTTACAATATGCTTGCATAATGTTTACAATATGCCTGCACTGTATTTACAATATGCCATCACAGTGTTTACAATGACGCCCGCAAGGGGATTCAATAATTCCTGCAAGGGGCTTGAATAATGCCCACATGGGGGTGAAAATAAGAATATAAGAAAACCCTCATACCCACAAGACCAAGGTTTACCATAAAGGTGGATAACCAACCCCTTTCACCCATAGGACCGGCAATACCAAGGACTTTAATCTTTGTCAATATGTCAAAGAGTCATTTCACATATTTAAGTGAAATCATTTTTTAAAAGTTTAAAATGTTTGTATTGTAAATATTGCATGCATATTGGAATATTTCATACATATATAACTTGGTATGAAGTCATGTTTTATTCTCAGACTTTAAGGATACCTATTTTAACTTGGTATCTTGGACTAATAATTAGATTTTACATTGCCTACAATATTTGGACTAGTTGGACTATCTTGATAATCTGATATCCTACATTTTGAGAGCTTTTTGTTGAAACCTAGGAACATTGAGTCAATGAGTGGAAAGAGAATAGTCATTAGACCTGGAAGAGACATAGAAGAACATTAGTATGGATGGATGGCATGCTAGGAACCGCATACCTTAAGTACAGTCTTGTTATTAGCTTAGATATACTTTAGCTTATATTATCTTCTTATAGTTACTTACAGTACGATTCAAATAACCTACAATGCTTCGTCTTCTCTTACGCTCTGCCACACATATGGTAGGGTTCGTAATAGGGCTAATTAAATTTAGCAAGTATGAGGTTTAGGTTTGATGCATAGGTTAGGATAGTCCCAAAAAAGTGTGATTTCCCAAGGCTAGTCCCAAGGAGTAGGTATGAGGCCATAGGGTCCAAAGCATGAGTTTTGGTAGGTTCCCAAGTCGTAGGTGTGATTCATAGGGTGGGTAAAAAGGAAGGCTGAAAATTAATTTTCAAAGAAATAGGTTATAATCTGAGGTCCCCAAGGCATAGGTATGATGGGAGAATATTTCAAGGTCATCCCTCCTGGAATTATAGGTAGTCTAAGTAATTTAAATCTAGTCTTGATTACACCATGAATTTAAGGTATCTATTTGAAGGTTCAAGGAATTATTGGGATGTTCATGTCTATTATTTTATGTGCAATCCTGAAGGGACAATCATTCCATACTTATATCCTTCAATGGAAGCATGTAATAGGTGGAAAATTAATTTCTTTATGACTATGAATATTCTAGGTGGAAGCATTGATTCTATGTTCCGATAGTCTTGTTTTTATAATTAATGCCACAACAATATCAAATGTTGAGCTAATTATTTGTGGAATTGGATTTCCAAATTATAATAGCAGTTACAAGAGCCCTAATGCACATTCTACCTCCACCATGAGATATTTCCCTAATGTTCCTTGGTGATAGTTTAGGCAATAGGGTACAAACTCGCTAAATATGGAAGTTATAAGTGCATTGAAGAAAGTGATGAGAGAGTATAATTGTTTAGGATTTGTTTTGATCACTTTTGTGGCATGGGGAGAGGCACTCTAAGGTAATTATTTGAAAGAATCACCTACAGCAAGATTTAAATATAAGCAACAAGCCCACTGTTGGTGAAATCCAAATAACCCTAAATAGTAAATTCATAACAACATTGAAGGGAAACACCTAAGAAATACTTTGAGGCAGTTTCTAGTAGTTAACCTCAGTCATATCAATAGACTTGTAGCAAGGATACATGGCTACATTACAAAGTTATACCAAGGATCAGTACAACCCTTCATTTAAAATAAGGGATGTGGGAATTCATTAAGGTTCAAAACCCCTTGAAAAGTCCACTTAATGAAAAACCATATAAAAATTTCAAAGAGACAAGACCAAACATAGGCCTCTTCTTACAAACTGGTATTCCTACTTTTTCAACAACTTACACCTACAAGAATGGCTAGTGTGGATCCTTATACTAGTTTTAAATTAATATTTGAACTTCATTTTTACCTAACATAAGAAGAAAAAGCATTCTATTTATTCAAAAGTTTCATCAATCCATTTGTAACAATTAAATACTGTGCAAATGATAACTATATCATAGAGAAAAAAGACATCAATTATTCCCCTAAATCAAGCGTAACAACAATCTGCAGATTATTTTGTAGCTTATGTGTTGTGTAAAACACTATGAACTGATGTTTTTTTTTCTAAAATATGCATCCTATGATTTACTGTAAATCCTGGTAGAAGTCCTTACCTCACTGGATAATCTCTTGGTCATGATTTATCCTACTCATCGAACTATACCATACCATCCCATACCTAACTAAACCGATATCAGGCCAGATAGTACGAGGTGTGAAAGCCCTTACAAGACAAGAAAATATTATATATATCCACATTATATATCTATCCACTACCCATAAGCGAGGTTGATTGTCAGGTTTTGTAGGAAGTAGGTGAAGTATTTTTTGTATAAAACCATCCATCCCAATCAATTGGTGGAGGACAGATAGGAGCAAACCTTTATTGTATCTATCAATAAAACCCTGACTGTATCTATCTCCATTTCAACTTTCTATGCCTTCTTCCTCACTCATTTATTCTTCTCATTCTTGTTATACATAATGATTTGATCATAGGTATTAATTATGGGGATAGGATTTATGATGGGTATTGTGTTGGGGGTAGGGAGATCCATTGTAAAAGAGATATGCGTCAGGAATGATGACCTATAGTCGATATGTTCGCTTTCGAGCTTTCCCTGAGCTCTCATTTTTATGAAATAAACATACAAAGAAATAAAAACCTGACTATATCCATCAATAAAACCCTGACTAGAATTTATTGGTTGTACCTATCAATAAAACCCTAACTAGAAAAGGAGTTAATGGATTAACTAAAAGCAGTTGACTTACCAAAGACATCTATGCTGGAAAAGAATATACTTATACTGGATCTTGGTCCTAAAGCTACCTTAGCTTATTTTTTTCCTGATGCCTTTGTGACCTTCACCTTTTCTTATGGGTCTTGACCTAAATATTCCAATGTTCCTCTACGTAATTTTTGGATATGAAGGGGGTGGACAACCTCAAGGAAATAAAACCCCCAAATATAGGATACCATTGATATTGAGTTGCATCCTGACTCCCACCCAATAAAAAACTGCTTGTAGAAAGAACATGTACTGTAAAAATTGTTTCAAACCATAAATTTATCTGGTGCAGCTTAAGGGTTCTTCCACACTCACAAGCTAGCTTTCTGGTTGTGTCAAGGAAGGGGTTTGTTGAACGAACAAGATTTGCCTCCTCTGCAACCTTGGAACCTCCTCTGTGACCTTGGGCCTAGTTCATGGGTGAGATAAGTAAAAAACCTCATATGAAACCTTGCAACCTCCTCTGCGACCTCGGGCCTAGTTCGTGGGTGAGGTAACTGAAAACATCCTCTGAAACCTTGGAACCTCCTCTCCGACCTTGGGCCTAGTTCGTGAATGAGGTAAGTGAAATATGTAAATTATGTTTGTCGCAACAGGGGGAAGGTAATATGGATAGTTTTAATTGTTTTTTTTAATGGTTTTTATTTATGTTTTTTATTTTTAATGTTTATTAATATTTTAATGTTTATTGTTACTTTAATGTTTATTATTATTTTATGCTTTTTTTAATGTGATTTATTACCTTTCCTTGAATCCAATAAGTCCACTACACCCCTTCGGGAAAGGATAAATCCAAGGACTTATTCCAGCAACACAGAGACAAGGTAGCAGAACAACCAGGTTAAACTTAATATGGGAGATGTTTGTTTGGGATACAAGGTACTATATTAAAAATTTAATGACAATGTCAATGATGATGAAACTGAAGACATCAATACTTATGATCATCATCATCACCACCATCACCACCATCTTGATCATCATCTTCATCACCATCACCACCATCTTGATCACCATCATCATCATCATCGTCGTCGATGTCATCATCAAGAACATCATCATCATCATAAGCATTTTTATTGTCATCATCATCATCAATGGTCATCATGACCATCGTCATAAACAACACCATGGTCATTGTTGTTGTCGTCATCATCGTCATAAAAAACACCATCAACATCATCATAATTGTTATTGATGATGATGATGATGATGATGATGATAGCGAAATTATCCTTGTCGTCGTAGTCAGCAGGATTATCATGATCATTTTCTTTATGTCCATCATCATCATCATAGAGAAGATCATCCTCAATAGACCCTTTCTTGAAAAAAAATGTCATATGAGTGTAATATGGTGACCATTTTGAAGTTTGACACACAGAGGATGCTTAATAAATTCCACTATCAAGAATACTTGAGACAACTAGCATAAGTAAGTAATAAGGTTAGATGGAATTCATTGTATAATACAATTTATTTCTTACAAATATTTAAATCCTGAAAATGTGTAAAATTCATTTAATTACAATCTTGATAAATAGGAATTTAATTAGTATTAGGTAATTACTATAACTACTAACTTATTACCTTTTATAACCCTTTCTTTGCACCACCACATTAATGCACACATAAATGAAGATAATACACGATGAACATAGTTCCTAGGATAAATCTCCATATCAATTATGCCATGGTTCTCATCTATCACTAGTACATGTGAACATTTTTCCCACAACAAATCGTCGAACATGTTGATGATGATGATTGTGATTATTCTAATGAGTATGAACATGATGATGATGATAACATTGATGACGATGATGATTATAACAATGGTGATGATGAGGCTGAGGATGAGGATGAGGATGATTATGGTGTCGATGATGACGATGATGAAGATGGTGATGATGAGGATGACGATGATGATGATGATTATGATACCATTGATGATCATATATATGAATATGATGATGGTTGTGATTATTCTAATGACGATGACATGATTATGACGATTGCTATTATTCTAATGAGTATGAACATTATGATGATGAAGAAGATGAAAATGAGGTGGATTATGATGTCGATGATGACAATGATGAACATGGTGATGACGGTTGTGATGATGATACCATTGATGATCATGAAGATGAATATGATGATGATGATGATACCATTAATGATCATAAAGATGAAGATGATGATGGTTGTGATTCTTCTAATGAGGATGAGATGATGATGATGATTGTGATTATTTTAATGAGTATGAACATGATGATGATGATGATGAACATGAACATGATGATGATGAATAACATGAACATGATGATGATGATGATGATGATAACATTGATGAAGATAATGATTATAACATTGACAATGATGAGGCTGAAAATTAGGATGAGGTTGATTATGATGTTGATGATGACGATGATGAAGATGGTGATGATGATGATGATGATGATTATGATACCATTGATGATCATAAATATGAATATGATGATGGTTTTGATTATTCTAATGAGGATGACATGATGATGATGATTGCTATTATTCTAATGATTATGAACATGAGGATAATGATTATGAAGATGAAAATGAGGTGGATTATGATGTCAATGATGATGATGATGAAGATGGAGATGATGGTGATGATGATAATGATGATGATGATGATTATGATGATGATGATGATGATGATGATGATGATACCATTGATGATCATAAATATGATGATGATGATGATACCATTGAATATCATAAAGATGAAGATCATGATGGTTGCGATTATTCTAATGAGGATGATATGATGATGATGATTGTGATTATTCTAATGAGTATGAACATGATGATGATGATGATGATGAACATGATGATGATGATTCTGATGATAACATTGATGACAATGATTTCTATAACATTGACGATGATGAGGCTGAGGATGAGGATGAGGTTGATTATGATGTCGATGATAACGATGTCGGCAGATGGTAATGATGAGGATGATGATGATGATGATACCATTGATGATCATAAATATGAATATAATGATGGTTGTGATTATTCTAATGAGGATGACATGATGATTATGATTTCTATTATTCTAATGATTATGAACATGATGATGATGATGAAGATGAAAATGAGGTGGATTATGATGCCGATGATGATGATGATGAAGATGGTGATGGTGGTGGTGATGATGATGATGATAATGATGATGATGATTATGATGATGATAATGATGATGATGATGGTTATGATGATGATGATACCATTGATGATCATAAATATGAATATGATGATAGTTGTGATTATTCTATTGAGGATTACATGATGATGATGATTTATATTATTCATCATCATCAACTTCTTCATGTGTATCATCATCTGGTCCAGAATCGATATTGTTGAAAGGATCACTCATATTAGCATCATCATCAACATTGTTTTCAGTTATATATGCATCATCACTATCATCACCGAGTTCAAAATTGTCTGCTACATCATTTGGATGATCAACTTCTTGATCGGATTCTTCATCTAGCACATCTACGGAAGCCAACTGGTCCTAGTCTGCATCACCTTCTTCTTCTACATTGTCTTCTTCCTCTAGTGGATAATACTTGATCGGTCTTCCTCTTGGATCATATATAATAATGTATGACCAACATGCTTTACATGGAACCTCTGAGTAAAAGACCTGCTCACATTGACTTGGAATAACATAAGGCTCTGTACTCGATTCAAGTGCCCTTGTATTAACCATGGTAAATCCATGGGCATGCTCAATAATAGTTCTTTCACAGTCACATTCATTCATTCGTATCTTGTACAATTTGACCTCAAACAGAACTGTTTTAAAGGAATTAAAGTCACACTCAATTATATCTTCCAAATAACCATAGTACCTATTTTCAGTTAATTTTGGATGCTTGTCACTTCTAGAGGAAACATTAGTGACTTGAAAAACTGTAGTTATCCCACAATCGAATGTTTTCTTCTTGTCATCCAACTTTTTGATGTCAAATTTATTACCATTGGACCACATAGCCTTGTGGTGTATCAACTGCATCATGCCCAACTCAGTAAATAAATATATAAGAATAAATAAACAAAATAAATACATTTATATAACGGGAAAGAATGAAAAAACTAATCAAGTTATAAAATATAATTGCCTTTTTTATCTTTTAAACCATGTGCTAAATCAATTTCCCTTTGTGTAAGTTCACCGGGATATTCTTCTCGATGACGATGCATTGTTTGATCAATTTACTCACCCCTTCCCATGATAAGGTACCATATAATTATATACATCATTCTATCCATTCGTACATCCAATCAAGATTGTTTTCAATGTATAAATGTACAGCATCCCACACGTGACCAACTATACAGAAAAATAACAATTAAGAATTGTAAATTAGCTATCATTAAAGGAAATTAAGCTTACCTTACAATACTGATGGAATAATAAAAATTACATGAGTAAGATATATATGAAATTGAAAATTTAATTGTATAATAAATTAAATATACACCATCTAATTACCTTTGACTTTCCTTATTCTACCTTTCCCCAACAAGACCTCCGCTTCAAATTTGTTGATGGAATTGGCATGCCAAATGCGAGGAAGATTGATATTTTTTGCTAAATTTGGAAGATACTAACTAATGTACACCATGGATTGATATACCATATAGCCCTGCACAATAGAGCCCTCCAGACGTGCTCTTTTTCTTACAAAATCCTTCAATGAATTCAAATTCCTTTCCACCATCCACATTGATTTTGTGTGTACAGGTCCACACAATTCAATCTCTTCAACTTGGTGTATGAGATAGTGTTCTTGTGTATTGAAAAATTCTAGAGGTAAATACTTCTGCATTTCACACATTAGACGAGGAATTTCTCTCTTCCAATACCTAATATCTTCTTTGTGGATTTCTTTTTATGAAATCCACCTACAAATGATGCAAGAAAATAACAGTGATCAACAAGATTAAGGGATATATAATAGATTTCCAATATGTAAAAAAAAATATGTCAATAACTATGCAACAAAATGAACAAACATTTTCATGCATATAAATTGTTTACTTACCTCATGTATTTACCAAGATCATATATAAATTGTTTTATATTGTTGTCGTCAAAGCTATCTGGGAGAGATAGAGCTAGAACGTACTGTAACAAAAAGAAAATGATAATTATTTATTTAATTTCCAAATAAGAGAAAAAAATTTACTAAAAATATGTACTAAATGGAAATTATATATGTAAATAATTACCTTAATGAATGTATGCCATTCATGAGTTTTAACACCACCAAAATTATCATTTTTTGTTAAGAAATTTTGTATGTTCGACGAAAACCTAGTTGAAAACCTTATTTTCTGAATGACTGATTTTATATCATTGCTTTGTTGCTCTGTCAATAACCATGGAAGAATAATATTTCGGTACTTCTCTCCAGCATTGGAATTAATAAAACTTTGCAATGCATGATTGGATTCTGCAATGTCACTACAGAGTTTTCCAATTTTATCTTTGGTAGTCCTTCCATCTAATATTATCCATATCATTTCTATTAAATTCTTCCAGATATGCATTGTATCGAACAAATGATCTATTTGTAAGTTCTCGTAGTAAGGAAACCTATTGAACTATATGGGATAACTCTTCATTCCTTGTGGAATCCCATTCATTCCTTCACGGCATTCAATATTAAACATTAAAAAAAACACATTAACAATAATTCATGACACCCATGGTAGAGAAAATTGAATAAAAATATAAAATTCATAAAAAACATATTTATATGCTACATATATAATTTGCATACCATAACGATGTCTATTATATTCCAATTTCCATAGGTGAGGTGTCATTCTTCGTGGTTTCTTCCCATTCTCTTCTTTACCATTGAATTTTTTTTCTCATTAGTTCGATACCTATGGTTCTTAGGGAGGAAGGGCATGTACTCATCAAACACCTCATTTCTTAAACTTCTTGAAAGACAAGATTTTATCCTAGGACCACAGATTTTATCCAAGATTTTATCCATTGTCAACATTGTGTGCTCTCTCTTTATTGACATCCAAGGAGGAAGGTTATTGTTTATGATGAAAACAAGCCACACTGAGTAAGTAGAATAAATCTCTCCAAATGGATTGAAACCATCAGTTGCCAATGAAAGTCTAACATTATGACGTTCATCTTTAAAAATTGGTCATTTTTCTTCAATTTTCTTCAATGCAGAACCATGTGCATGCATGCAAAGAACACCATATTCACTTTTGTTCTTTGCGTGGTAATCCATAAACTATGCCATACTTTGGCACCTGAATAGTAGTTGGAAACGTGGAATTATGGGAATATAACGAAGAACTTTGTGAGGCACCTTTTTTTTTACTTGATCGGTTCAATATCTACAAATTTCACATTGTGGGAATTTTTTTCCGGATGCATATTGTCCATAATATATAATATGATCATTAGGACATGCATCAATAGATTGATAGTCCATTCCAATTTCTTTCATAATCAATAATACCTCTCGACATGTGCGTGGTAAATTGTTTCATGGTGGTAATAGAAATTCACCCAACAGTATGCAAATTTTACAAAAAACGAAATGTAAACAATATAAATCATAAATATTGCTTATCCATAATTTATGAATTAATTAACATTAAAAATAGAGGAAAATAGTGAACTTTTCAATATACCATGTGAAGATGCAATTAATACATTGTTAATGTTTTTGTAACTTCGGAATGTATTCACTTATATATCATATGTCTTGTACCCCGATGTTTATTCCGAGATGTGTCTGTAATGTAATTGAGTCATGTCATGCCCCGATGTTCCGATCGGGAGGATATATAATGTAAACAAGTCATGTCAAGTCATTATGGGTAACCCTCCTATTGATCAAGGGTTAAAGTCCCCGCAGTTCCAGGGCACTAGGGTTATTAGACTCACCTAGTGAAGTCGGACCTAGTTGGGTTTAGTCAAGTTGGGAATTAGTATAAATAGAGAGCTAACCTCTCTATTTATCACACACTCATTTGTAGTGCATAGCTGAGGAAGAAGAAGAAACTATGGCTAGGAAGAAAGAGGTTACTACTGTCGGGAGATCATCTTATTGTTTTCGGATTTTCTATTTGGTGTTGATTCTATATCTGAGGAAGTTGAGGGGTTTTCTCCATTTATGGTTTCCACGAGTAAAAACACTGTGTTCATTGTCTCTTGTGTTTGATTGTTGTGCTTGGTATTCTCTCAGTTAAAGATCCTAATATAATGCTAGCTTAATGTTAAAAATCTAACATGGTATCAGAGCTAACCTGAGAAAAAGACATTGTCCAGCTACAGGAACTAGGGATTCCTATTTTTTAGATATCTCTCCACAAACTTTCAGCAAAAGAAGGTTGGAATAACTCTCCTCCCTAGGGTGCATCTTTCTGTCGAAGCAGAATCCAATTCTGAGGTTTTTCAGTTTTGGACCCGACACTGCTGCCGAAAATTAGGGATTTTCACAGAAGTGGCATTTTTCAGTGAGCCCACTCATGGATTGATCTCCTCTTCAAAATTGAAGTTAGGGATCAAGATAAAAGCATTTTGTTGGGCAGAAATTCAGAAAAGAAAAACCCTAATTTGCTCCTGAACCAACACTGCAGAATTTCAGCTCCAAATCCAGATCCAACATCTTGAACTGGTAAGATCTAAAACTTTTGTATTTCCATTTGAGGTTCTTAGTTAAGATGTCTCATCATACCAAGCTTGATGAAAATCTTGAGGGAGACGATAACTTTCGAGCCTGGAAGTATAGGATCTCCCTGGTATTGGAAGAGAATGAGTTGGACTCCTACATCAATGAGGAGGTTTCAGTTCCAGAGGGAGATGAGGCAAAGGCCTTACACAAGAATAATTCGGTTATGTCAAAGAGGATTATTGATGATTCAATCAAGGATCACCTCATGCCACAGGTGTCCTCCCTAAAGACACCTAAAGCTATGTTTGATGCCCTAACCAAATTGTTTGAAGGAAAGAACATAAAGCGGAAGATGACCTTGAGGAACTAGTTGAAGAATGTGAAGATCCAAAATGCAGAAACCATCCAGTCTTACTTTATAAGGGTTTCTCATATCAAAGAACAATTAGAAGCAGTAGATGAAGAAGTGGATAATGCAGAGATTGTAATGACCACCTTGAATGGTCTCCCTAGGACATGGGACTCTTTCATTCAAGGGATCTATGCCAGAAAGAAGTTAGTCAAGTTCAACAGACTATGGGAAGAATGCTCTCAAGAAGAAGCTCAGATAGCAGCTCAAGAAGAGAAGATGGGAAGTGAAGATCAAGCTCTCACAGTACAATCCAAGAAAACCAGATCTAGCCACCATTGAAGTAAGTACTCTCATCAAAGGAATAACTTTAGGAAGCCTATAGATAAGTCTGAGTTCATTTGCTATACATGTGATGAATGAGGGCACTTTGTTAGAGATTGTCCTAAGAACAAGAGTAGCTCTCACAAGAAGAAGGGAAACAAGAGAAGACATCATGCTCATGCTGCAGAGGATGATGAACCTTCCACAAAGAGAAACAGACAAGTCAGTGATGATTCTTCAAGTGATGAAGAATATGTTCTGATTTCTTCTCTCATAGGAACTATCACACATGGCAGCAATGATTGGCTTATAGAAAGTGGTGCTTCCAAGCACATGACAAGAGTGAAGGAATCCTTTGTGAAATTATATGAATATGAATCACCTCACAAGGTGAAACTTGGAGATGACTACCAGTATCCAATAAAAGGTAGTGGGGAATCCTCCTATAAGCTAGACTCTGGAAATTCTATCAAGATGAAAGATGTATTGTTTGTACCTGGACTAAAGAAGAAACTCCTCTCCATATCTGCATTAGATGCAAAAGGAATGAGAGTTGCATTTGTAGATGGCCAAGTCCTTATGTAGCCAAAAGGAAAGTCTTTTGATGATGCAGTAGTGATTGGAGAACAAGAAGGAGGACTATAAAAATTGAAGGGCCAACCAGAACAAGCTTTGGTTCATGACTCGGTAGAACCAAATCAGCTTTGGCATAGAAGGCTTGTACATGTGCATTACAGAGCACTACCACTTGCAAGCAAAGCTGTTGAAGGTCTCCCAGAAATGAAGACAAAACATGAAGGTGTATGCAAAGGATGTGCGAAAGGAAAGAACACAAAGAAGACATTTCCAAGTAGCGAGAGCAAGGCAAAAGGAATCTTGGAAATCATTCACTATGATGTATGCAGTCCAATGTCATCGAGTTCACTAAGTGGGTATGTATACTATGTTTATTTTATTGATGATTTTTCTAGGAATACATGGATCTACTTCATGAAGAACAAAGATGAAGTATTCAGCAAGTTCAAGGAATTCAAATCCTTGATCGAGAACCACACTGAAAAGAAGATCAAGACTTTTCGATCAGATAATGGCAGAGAATTCACATCAAATGAATTCAAAGAGTTGTGCAAAGACTCAGGGATTAAGAGGGAGTTGTCCACTCCATATAATCCACAACAGGAATGGGATTACAGAAAGGAAGAATAGAACTATCATGGAAGCTGCAAGAGCAATGCTTCATGATCAAGATCTTCCTATGCATCTTTGGGCAGAAGCTGCCAGAACAGCGGTGTATGTACAGAACCATACTCCACATAGATTACTCGAGAACAAGACTCCTGAAGAATTCTTCTTTGGCAAGAAACTAGGAGTCGGCCATCTCAGAATATTTGGCTGTCCTGTGTACATACACATTCTGAAAGAAAAGAGGACAAATTTAGATCCTTCAGGAAAGAAGGGTATATTTGTGGGATACTCTGAAAGCTCGAAGGATTACAAAATATACTTCCCAGGGTTCAAGAAGATTGACATTAGCAAAGATGTAAAATTTGATGAAGATTCAGCCTACATCAAATCAAGGAAGAGACTAGCTGAAGAACCTAAAGAAACAAGAGAACCCATAATTCATGACACAATCATGAACGAAGAAATTCAAGAAGAAGATCAAGAATTTGAAGAACCTCAAGAACCTATAAATCCACCTCTGGAGAAGAATACTCATAAGAGGAAACATTCTTGGGTACATGAAATTATCCAAGGTGTAGAAAGATATGGAGCTTTAGAAGAAACTCCCAGAGGAAGAAAGAGAACTAGAGCTTGCTCTAGTTACGTAGCCTTACTATGTGACATTATTGATAAAGAACCTTCCAACTATGAAGAAGAAGGAGAACGAAAAGTATGGAAGGATGCTATGATCAAAGAGTATCAATCGATCATGAAGAATGATGTTTGGGATGTTTTCCTAAGACCAAAGGGAAGTCCATTGTAACTTCCAAATGGATCTACAAGATCAAGCATGTTGGAGATGGAAGCATCGAGAAATATAAAGCTAGATCCATGGCTCGTAATTTCTATCAGAAAGAAGGAATAGATTATGAAGAAACCTTTGCACCTATAGCTAGATACACTTCCATCATATCAGTACTTTCTCTGGCTACAGTGATGAAATGGAAGATACACTAGATGGATGTCAAGACTGCTTTCTTGAATGGTGTAATAGAAGAGGAAGTGTATGTGGAACAACCACTCGGTTTTGAGACACATGACAGGGAGTATCATGTGTGTATACTGAAGAAAGCCCTGTATGGTTTGAAATAGGAACCCAGGACATGGTACGGTGAATTGATAGTGTAACGTCCCCGACCCTCTGACTGATGAGGAGGACACTACCAAACCATCAAAAAACTGCAAGCAGATATCCCCATGAATATGAACAGGCATATAATGTTGAAATATAAAGCTTGAAACATAAAACATACTAAGATGCATAATCCTTCATATACATAGTGGAAGAAACCATACATTCATTCAAGCATACCACATGTTCATCATATTCATTAATCAGTAAATGTAAATGCAGAGATGGAATAGTCAAGGATACTCATCTTAAAAAAAAATTGTCCCGCAACCGGCTACGTCGCTGCAACATGCCACCCAACCATAGGCCAGCGTGCTCATCAATCTCTTAGTAACACTGCCACCCCCAAGTTGGGCATGATTCCTCAAGGAATAAGGGTCAAAGCAGGCTTACACATAGCCAAGGTACACAAATCAGACAAGCCCACATAGTAGGGTTTATCAGGCCATCAAGAAGCTAGGAAAGGCTAAATGCTAAGCTGGTGGTCTCAATGGAGAGCTAAGGACACCTACACTAGAGCTAACCTGACTTTTAAGACATCCACACACCCATCAAAAGGAATCAGTCCTTTCTCTACTTCCCATTGCCTCAAGACCTAACTTCCCTTTCCAATACTCTTCAAGGGTTGTGGAGAATAAATCCAGCAGTCTAACTCTGTCTGAGTGGCTCCAAGCACTAGTTTTCTCAAGCATACCCGGCCTCTAATCCTACTCTCAATAGTCCGAAGACCAACCATTGCATACCATAGTAAAGCAAACAACTCACAGCTCTGTGAGGAAAATAAATATAACAGGGTGACAACCCAAACGAAAGGGTGAACACAGCTCAAGTCAACAAGGTGACTCAGAGTTGTTCTTGGCCCTAGCATGGCCAAAACAACTCAGCAGCAACCCCACAAGATAGTTGCACATGCAGCAACCAAAACCAGGGAAAGATCTACAACCCAATCCCATATTGAAACAATGGGAACCTTACACAGTCCATGGATCAGGAAGAAGACGAATTCCCAGCATTGACAGGGGAAAGCATCTACACAGCAGAATTGTGCCTCTCAGGCCGCTCTTCCAGCTCGCCGCGTGAGATCACAATCCCCCAACCCCTGCATGAGGTAAAAAAAATCTGATTTCTAGCGCGTGCATGAGGATTAAACAAATAATGGAGAAATTCCCCAGGCGGTGCATGAGGAAAACCAGCACCCCCAAGTTCCTGTGCATGCCAAGGCGAAGAGAATAGACCCCCGCCGACGTGAGATGGTCAAGACAAAAAACCCCGATGAAGAACCCAATGGTGTGAGAGGAAAAAAAATCTCCCTCTATGTGAGGGTGAGCAATACCAAAACCTTCAAGGGAGTGGGATTGTGGGAGAGTGGAGTGAGTGGGAAGAATGGAATGTCCCCCCCCCCCTTCCCCCCAGCGACATGAAGAGGAAGATTCCGCTGGTGGAGTGGGCACGTGGGCAAGGATGGACAATCCTGCCACACCCACCACTACTCAGCAATAACTACTCCCAACTAACAGACAACAGAAGTTTAAATGGGTGGCCAACACATGGCAACTCCCAATGACCCCCACGGGTTGGACAACCCCCCCTTAACCTTAGGAATCATGCCCTTTTCATTCAGTGTTGCACCGTCGTAGTTGGCTATAGGTTTATTTTAATTGATGTGCATATTTACATGATACCCAAAAATATAATGTGTCGGATAGCACGATATACCATTGGCAACGATCCCTATTGCTGAAACATACACAACCAAATCGATGGTGGGGCTTTTGCTTTTAGCTCCTCACCACGATTAATTACAATATATACATCATGTATATTTTAATGCAAACAGGGTCAAAATCGGGACATTACAGATGGTTTCCTATCTAGTTTGGGATTTACCAAGAGTAAAGCAGATTCCAACCTTTACTACAAGGTTGAAGATGGAAACCCAGTGATACTCCCGCTATATGTGGATGATCTGTTTGTAACAGATATGGATGGGTTGATTTCTGATATGAAGAGGAAACTTGCTACTGAGTTTGAAATGAAATACTTGGGCATGATGTACTATTTCTTAGGCATGGAGGTGTGGCAGAATGTAGATGGAATATTCCTCGAACAAGGGAAGTATGCAGTAGAGATCCTGAAGAGGTTTGGGATGATGGACAGCAAGGCCATAACCACACCTATGGCATCGAACCTGAAGCTATTGAGTGATGCTTCATCAGAATTAGTTGATGCCACAATGTATCATCAGATGATTGGGTCCTTGATGTACCTGATGAACACAAGACCATATATTTGCTTTGCTGTGAACACCTTGAGCTAGTTCCTGATAGATCTGAGACATGTTCACTTGATTGTTGCAAAGCACATTCTGAGGTACTTGTAGGGTACAGTTGATTATGGTCTCAAGTACGATGCAAAACAGAAGATTAGCCTAGAGGTTTATGTTGATTCAGATTGGGCAGGCAGTGCCATCGATAGGAAGAGCACTTCAGGATGTTGCTTCAATATGGGATTAGGTGTTATCTCTTGGTTTAGCAGGAAGCAATCCTTTGTGGCATCGAGTACAGCTGAAGCAAAGTATGTTGCAGCTTGTTCAGCTAGTTGTGAGGTAGTATGGTTGAGGAAGCTACTGTCTAATTTATTTGATCTCCAGATGGATGCTACTTGTATATATTGCGACAACCAGAGTTGTGTGAAGTTGTCAAAGAACCCAGTGTTCAATGACAAGTCGAAGCATATCGAGATCAAGTATCACTATATCAGGGATATGGTGCAGAGAGGAGCAGTGAAGCTCCAGTATGTCACGATGGATGAACAGATAGCTGATGTATTGATGAAGCCATTGGCTAGAGTGAAGTTTGAGTACTTCATGGAGAATCTTGGTGTTCTATAGATTGAGATTCCCTCCAAGGGGAAATGATGAGACCTAGAGCCATTCTGACATGGGAGAGGATTAGGTTCCTTCCATGGTCAGAATGTAAGGGCTGATCCATTCTGTCATGGTGAGAGGATTTGGTTCCTTCCATGTCAGCTATGAGTGCTGAGCCATTCTGATGTGACTATAGGATTGGTTCCTACATGATCAGATGTAAGGGTTGAATTCCATTCTTGGAATGGAGGAATTTGGTCAGTTACTAGTAATACTCAGTCTGGGACTAAGGGACATTCTGATATGATTGTAGGATGTAGTCTTACATGATCATATGTGAGCGCATGGCCATCCTAATGTGATTGAGGGATGTGATCCCACTTGATCAGATATAAGGGTTGATGCCATTCTCTAGGAGAATGGAGGCATCTGGTCAGTTACAAGGAATCCTCAGTCTGGGACTGAGGGCCCTTTCGATGCGATGTGTTTACACGTGGTCGAATGTAAGTGCAGATCCTTTCTGACAAGATGAGGTCGGATATAAGTGCTGAGCCATTCCGGCACGATGTGTTTACACATGGTCAGATGTGAGTGTTGTGCCTTTCTGATAAGATGGGGTCGGATGTAAGTGCAGATCCTTTTCGACAAGATGAGGTCATATGTAAGTTTTGAGCCATTCTGGTGCAATGTGTTTACACATGGTCAAATGTGAGTGTTGGGCATTTTTGACAAGATGAGGTCAGATGTGAGTGTTGGGCATGCCTTTCTGAAAATATGAGGTCAGATGTAAGAGCTGGGTGGGCCTTTCTGAATTAGGGTTAGATATAAGTGCTGAAGACCTACATGAAGGGTAGGCCTACAACCAGTATGAAAAAGGGTTGTATCTGTAGAACTTCTTATGACAAGAAGAATCGAGATACCACCATTCTGAGATAGCATATGATGATGATCTAGACTTGATGATGATCCAGATCAAGTGATGATCCATATGTGATGATGATACAGACTTGATGATGATCCAGATCAAGTGATGGTCCAGATGTGATGATGATCCAGCAGTGATGATCCAGTAGTCGTGATGATCTAGATCTCGTGATGAAGAAGAATTGAAGAAGAAGCTGACTTGAAGATGAAGAAGACGAAGAAGATGAGATGATGAGATGATCCATTCGATACAGAGAAGAAGACCAGTGCTGAAAATTGTGTCGAAAGAATACCTTCCTAGTTAAGAGGGAGTGTTAATGTATTTGTAACTTCAGAATGTATTCACTTATATATCTTAAGTCTTGTACCCCGATGTTTATTCTGGGATGTGTCTGTAATGTAATTGAGTCATGGCATGCCCCGATGTTCCGATCGGGAGGATCTATAATGTAAATAATTCATGTCAATTCATTGTGGGTAACCCTCCTACTGAACAAGGGTTAAATTCCTCGTAGTTCTGGGGCACTAGGGTTATTAGACTCACCTAGTGAAGTCGGCCCTAGTTGGGTTTAGTCAAGTCAGGAATTAGTATAAATAGAGAGCTAGCCTCTCTATTTATCACACTCACTCACACTCAGTTGTGGCGCATAGCTGAGGAAGAAGAAGACACTGGGGCTAGGAAGAAAGAGGTTATTGCTATTGGGAGATCATCCTATTGTTTTGGGCTTTTCTATTTGGTGTTGATTCTATCTCTAAGGAAGTTGCGGGGTTTTCTCCATTTATGGTTTCCCTGAGGAAAAACATTGTGTTCATTGTCTCTTGTGTTTGATTGTTGTGCTTATTATTCTCTCAATTAAATATCCGAACATAATGCTAGCTTAATGTTAAAAATCTAACATACATTACATACCTTAGGATATGCGTGAAACAAGTGTTTGACAAACCATTCACCAAACTTTCAATTTCACCAACAACAATATAGCATATGGAAGATTTTTTGTTGAGCCTTCATAAAGATTTTCTTGGGACTTCTCAAGTAGAGGAAAATCATGAATATCATGGAGGTTTTCCTCATCCAATGGAGCAAATGTGTATTGTATCAATCTATTTATCTCATATTCTTCATTTTTATCCATAATGTCATCTTCGTCCATAGGATGATTAAGAACTTCATCTTCAATATTATAAATTCCATGTCCATCACCTTGTAAATTCGTATTTATGCTATAATTATGTGGAAAATATCTCTATGGCAGTCGACATTTAGGGGCATTGTCTTTATAATTACAAACAATGTAATAACATTAGTGTAATATACAACACATAAATTTTAAATTTAAAACATTTTGTGAATACATGATCAGTACTATTACTAGAAGTACAATATCTAATAAATAATGTCTTACCAAGGGATGATATTCAAACCCCCCTTTAGTATGTCCCTTCTCCTTACAATGTTTCTCATCACTTGTTCTTAAAATTCTTCCCGTTCACAAACCCCTGCAATCATTGCAAGGGAAATAACACTTTCATTCGCCCTTCGCCTCCAATGTTGCCTTAAACTCAGCATACCTCTTATTATTTTCTTCCCAAGTATATTTGTTTGACATTCTAATAGCATATAAGAACCAAAAAAAGTTAATCAATGTATAAGTAAATTAAATAGAGTGTGTGTGTATGTGTGTATATATTAGAGGAGACAAAAAATTAAAGGACATGACATGGAAAGTGACAAATCTAATTAGTAAATCCAAGTTGACTTTACTTTGACAAGTTACATATCACAAACAATACCCCTCCTTTCAAAATTATTAAGGAATAAGTTAGTATGGGTGTATATTCTTACCACCAACCACTATATTTTTATATTTAGTGATATAATTTAAATCCCCCCCAACCGTTATGCTCTCCCTATTAGATTTTTATCATTTAACCAGTATGATCTAGGATCTTATCTGAGAGAATAACATGCACAGCAATAATCACAAGAGACAAGAGACACAAAGAGTTTTCCTCAAGGAAACCATAAAGGAGAAAACCCTGCAACTTTCTCAGAGATAGAATGAACACCAATAGAAAAGTAAAACCCAAAAACACAAAGATGATCTCTGACAATTGTTCTCTCTCTCACTTGTGCGAGCTACTTCTCTCTCACTCATGCACTATTGTTGAGTGAGTGATTGTGTCAAATAGAGAGTCTCACTCTCTATTTATACTAGTTTTCCACGTGACTATTACTCTACAGGGCCAACCTCACTAGGAGAGTATAATAACCCTAATACCCCTCAATTGTGGGGACTATTGCCCTAACTTACAACGAGGGGTTAACCTCAACCAATTGTGGGGACTAGTTCCCTGACTTACAACAAAGGGTTAACCTTAATGACTTTACATGAATTTACTATATTAATGACTCTCCCGATCGGAGGAACAAAAATATTCGTCGGGGTACAATGAAATACAATAAGAAATATACAAGTGAATACAATCCAAAGTTACAAATACATCAACACTCCCTCCGAACTAGGAAGGTATTCTCTTGACACAGTTTATCAGCACAAATCTTCATCACTGGACCATCATCAAAGCTAGATCATCAAATTTGTATCATCATCAAAGCTATATCATCAAAGATGTATCATCATCATCATCACTGCTCCCTCTATCTTGAGAAAATGGTGCTATCTCTCAATTCTACTCGTCATGGGAAGTTCTACAGAGCCATCCCTTTTTCATGTTGGATGTAGGTCTTAGAACTTATATTTGACCATGGGAGGCCCAAACTGCCACCATGTCAGAAAGTCCCAGTGCTTACATCTGACCATGGAAGGCCTATCCTATCACCATGTCAGAAAGGCCCAACGCTTACATCTAACCATGGGAGGCCCAGCCTGCCACCATGTCAGAACGTCCCAGCACTTACATCCACTAGAATGGTAGGACACGCCATCTACCACTCGGGGAAAGGATCTGCACTTACATCCACTGGCATGGTAGGACACAACATCTACCATCCAAGGAAAGGCTCTGCAATTACATCTACCAGCATGGTAGGACACACCATCTACCATCCAAGGAAAGGCTCTGCACTTACATCCACCGGCATGGTAGGACACACCATCTACCATCCGAGGAAATAATCTGCACTTACATCCATCGGCATGGTAGGACACACCAGCTACCATCTGGGGAAAGTCTCTACACTTACATCCACCGGCATGGTAGGACACACCATCTACCATCCACGGAAAGGCTCTGCACTTACAACCATCGGCATGGTAGGACACACCATGTACCATCCAAGGAAAGTCTCTACGCTTACATCCATTGGAATGGTAGGACACATCATCTACCATCTGGGGAAAGGCTCTACACTTACATCTGACCATGGGAGGCCCATCCTGCCACCATGTCAAAAAGTCTCGGCACTTATAACCGACCATGGGAGTCCCAACCTACCACCATGTTGAAAAGGCTCACTGACTCATCACTTCCCCTTGGAAGGAACTTCGATCTGGAGAACACTAAGCTTCTCTCTAAAGTATTCAAAATTCACTCTGGCCATTTCTAGCATAGAATCATATCAGGGCCAATTACATCCAAAGATAACCTGCAAGATTCTCTGGGATTGATTACATCTGAGGACAACCTACAGGACTGATTACATCTGAGAACCCTACAAGCTTCACCTAGATTTTATGCTTAGGCAACCTGTCTCACCGACTATGCTAGAACTCCCTCTTTCAAGAGATCTCGATATAGATCACAAACTAGAGCTTCATTGCTCCTCTCTGCATCATACAAAAATGCAAGTCAGATTAATCAAATCAAACAGTATTTTTCAAAAGAAACATACTACCACACAAATAGCCGAGAAAGTGGCAACATATTTTTCCTCAGTTGTACTCAGCACCATGCAAGCCTCCATCCTGCCAAACCAATAACCCATACTGGATCTTAAACTGAATAGGAATTCCAAGGTTCGTTTCTTCTCATTGGAGCTACCAATCTAAATCAACATAACCATGCAAGTTAATTTTCTTATTCATGTCATACTTGAGCCCACACTCAATTGTACCCTTCAGGTATCTCACTGTATGCTTTGCAACCAGGTGAGCATGTCTTGGATCCATCAGGAACTGGCTTAGGTTGTTCATAGCAAAGCATGTGTCTGGTCTTGTATTTGTCAGAAACATCAATGAACAAATCATCTGATGATACATCGGGGCATCAACCGTCTATGATGAAGTATCACACAATAGATTTAGGTTCGATGTCATAGGTGTGTCCATGTCCTTGCAGTCCATCATCCCAAACTTCTTTAGGATCTACACTACATACTTCCATTGTCCAAGGGAGATTCCATCCACACTCTACCACACCTCCATGCCTAGAAAGTAGTGCATCATACCCAAGTCCTTTCACTAAAACTTGGCAGCAAGTCTCCTTCTTGCATATTTAATGAGTTCCTCTTTTCCTGTTAAGAACAGTTCATCGACATATAACAGGAGCATCATTGGTCTTCCACATTCAACCTTGGAGCAAAGTTTGGAGTCCTCTTTACTCTCAGTAAATCCTAGAGCCATCAGTAATCTATCCATCTTATTGTACCATGTCGAACCTCAATATCTTCTACAGTCACTCCCTATGAAGCGGAGCATCATTCTCCCTCTTCCTTTCCTACTCTATGCATTGAAACATTTTGTACTGGAGTGACACGTAGCTTCCTCTACTACTAATATTCTATGTATCCATCTAGGTTCACTAGATACCAAGATCCTCTATCTTGAACATTTTCAAAATTTATTCTTGCACCCATCTGTGAGCTTGTCATCCTCTATAGGATTTCGTCTTCAACCTTGTAGAAAAGGTTAAGATATTCATCACTCTATGTGAACATCAAGCTTATCATGTATGTGTTATCCCATGGGTATCTTCTGATCTCGTACAAGGCCTTCTTTAATTTGCACACATGATTTTTCCTGTCATGTGTCTCAACTTCCAGTGGATGCAAATGTCTCTTCGTATTCTATGCCTTCTTTCTGTGAGAAGCCTCGTGCTATGAATATTTCCTTGTATCCCACGATGTTTCCATCTACTGCATACTAGATCTTGTAGATCCATGTGGAAGATACTATATACTTCCCTTCAGGTCTTGATACTGTATCCTAGACATCATTCTTGTTGAACCGGTACTCTCCTTCCCTTTCTTCTTGGCTACTTCTTCATAGTTGGAAGGCTCTGCATCAATGATGTCACTCAACATTGTCACATAACTAGAGTGTGTCTCAAGCCTCTTGAAATCTCATCATACTATATTCTTCTGAAGCTTTTTCTTTCACTACGGAAGCTTCTTGGTTCGTCTTCATGTATGCTTATTGGAGTGAATCTTGAACTTTCGTCACTTGGTCTTCGGAACAAGTCTCATCCTTCTTTGATTGTACGTGATATTTCCTACAAGTCAAATGCTCCAATTGTATCATTAGAAACATTTCATAAGGCATATTCATAATGGAAAATTCTTATGCATAAATATATAATCATGCAACTATTTTATCCAATACAACATTCATCCATATCTCACAGAAACTTTCTATATGCCTTCCATCTCTACCATGACATCATTGAGATTGTGCACTAATCCAATACGCGTCGGCAAAGAGGTTTCATTCTAGATAAGTAGAAATGGAGTGTTGCATAGCACCATGGGCTACTTACCCATCACATGCATATTAGTAGTATATTGTTCATTATTTTATCATGCATAATACATTTCACAACTAAACAATGTCATATAAACAACTAGATATATAGGAAAAGATAATTCAAATACTTATATTTATTTCTTTTGTGGGTAGACTCCTTGCGCCTTCAACTTTATCATCTTATTCATTCATGACATCGTCATTTCTTATCCAAATGCTAATATCGATACGAGGTTCTTCAGGAATTGAGTCCTTCATATTCCTCATCGCTTGAGGGATATTCTTTAAATCGTGAGAGCTTGACCTTTAGTTGCTCCCATCTTCTCTTCTCTTATTATGAGTCGAGCTCCTTCTTGTGTGCACTCTTCCTAGAGTCTGCTGAAGGTAATCACTTCCTTTTGGAACACATTCCTCAAATGAATGAATCTCATGATCATGGGAGGCCATTCAAGGTGGTTATAACAATATCTTGTTCTTCTTTGATTGCTTCGTCATAGCAAGGAACACTTCCTTTTGGTGTCTTCAAGGATGACACATGAGGGATGAGATGATATTTAATAGAATCAGCAATGATTCTCTTGGCTATATTATTATCCTCATCTCCCTCTGACTCCTAGACCTTTCTTACTGAAATACTGATCCAAGTCAATTTCTTCAAGGATCATAGAGGTCCTATATCTCCATACTCGGAAGTTGTCATATTCACCAATATTGTCATCAAGCTGGTGTGATTAGTCATTTTTAATGAGCACCTCAAATATAAATAGCAAAAATTTAGATCTTACTGATTTGACATGTCCGTCCTAGTTCTGGAGCTAGTTGATCTAGGGTTTGTCGGAGAAACCCTAATTTTAAAAACTTGGAATTTCAAACTTCTGATTGGATATAAATATGGGACTCTACAAGGTGATTTGTCTAATGTACTCCTTTTCTGAAAACAGTGGAGGGAAGCTCTTGGAACAGGAAGCCCTAGTTTTCCACTTTCTTCTACATAAATGTTTGATATTGTTTATAAGGTATCTTTGAAATTACTGCTCCTCTGTGTTTGAAACTTCGCACTGAGGTACCCTTGCGGTCCTCCTTCTAACACCACATATTATAGAAGAATTTTTTTCACCAATTGGGACTTATGCACATTTTCCCAAGGTGACGTATTTCAAGACTGTTCAGAATATAGAATTTGTACGGACTGCCACATGTCAATGTTTCACCTTCGGGGTTTGAAAAATTTACCACAGAAATTACATTTTGTTCCCTATCTATAACATCTTGATAAATTTAATTCGGACCTTCGTATCCCGAGATATAGAAAATCTCCCTAGGTCACTTTTTTATGACTGTAATCTGGAGGAGGGAGGAACCCTGATTTGGAGGAATCATATCTCCTAGAATATAGTGAATCTGAGACTGAAACTTTTACACATGGTTCATCAAGAATTTATCTTTGGTTTGTAAATTTTTTTACTTCTTATCTTTCTCCAATATCGTGATATAGTGAATGTGACAAAACTACTAGTTTTAGTATTTTAGGGTTTTCAAGCATGAAACCCTAATTTCCATTTGCTGCCATTGCAATTGTATTTCAGTTGTACAGTGAAATTTCTCTGATTCAAAAACTAATAGCACCAATAGATGCACCCTAGTGAGGATTTTTATCCTATATCTCCTTGCTTGATAATCTGTGGAGAGAACACCTTCAACTGGGAAGCCCTAGTTCCTGCAATTGCATAGTGCCTTCTTTCAAAGAGGATATGATACCATGTTGGATTTTTATCATTTAATCAATATGATCTAGGATCTTATATAAGAGAATAACATGCACCGAAATAATCACAAGAGACAAGAGAAACAAATATTTTTCCTTGGGGAAACCATAAAGGAGTTTTCCTTGAGTAAATATGACTTTATTATATTAATGACTCTCCCAATCAGAGGAACAAATATCTTCGTTGGGGTACAATGAAGTACAATAAGAAATATACAAGTGAATACATTCTGAACTTACAAATACATCAACACACCCAAGTTAGGAAACATGATTTCTCACAATCACATGGGATCACAATGCTTAAACAATTTTTCACATAGGATATTACCACATGCTGATTTACCCCTCTATACATAAGAAACTAAACAAATAAAACATTTCAAAAGCAATGATATTATTTCCCTAATTAGTTCATCTTCATCTTTTTTATTCAAACAATGATTAAGAGACAAATCCCGATGGCATTATATTTACTCATTGGAGAAATATTAGTTCACTAACCACAAACCTCAATGCAAAACTAAAATTTCAGAAAGATTTTGAAATTACCTAACACACCCATTAATCTAAGACGGACCCATTATTTCTCATGTACCTTCCGTAAGAAAATTATAAACTCTATCCTGATACATTCAAATCAATACCTCCTAATCATCCATCTCTTTCCATGTTGGTATTGGATGTGATAGTATTGAGGAGAATATGAATAGTAGACTCACTTTATGTATGACCCTACACATTCAAGGAGACGGAATTTAAAAATACTAACCTGGAAACCAAACGAGATCAAACATTGGATGTGTTAAAATTGTACCAGACTCTTAAAATCACAGATCAAATAATAAGCAGAAAAATTGTTGCAACTATAGCAAACAAATTGATGAAATATGCCTTAAGATCATGTATTTATAGATCAATGATCGTGGCAGTTATAGAGAAAATGCACAACGGTCAAATTTCAACAATAAGAAAAAGTCAATGATCATTAATGTGATTACCATTGATTTGAAAATGTTTAGAGTTTTGTCACTAGAGCGATGAACGTGTGTCTTCATCGCAATAGAGATGAACCATCATCGCTATAGAGACAAACAGTCATTTGCATTGCAATAGCGACGATGATCAGGGGCCAAAACAATTTATTTTCAAAATATTATTAATTTATCCACAAAAATTACCATTTTAACTTATTCATGGGAATATTTCGTGGAACTTTTGAGCCATATGTATTAGTGATGTTTCATCAAATGAGAGGGGCAAAGGTATTTTCAAAAATTGACTTGAGGTTTGGTTACTATCAAGTGAGAATCAAGGAAGGAGACATTCACAAGACAAAATTTAGAACAAGGTATGGGAACTATGAGTTTTTGGTGGTGGTGTTTGGTCTCACCAATGCATCAGCCACATCCATGTGTCTCATGAATGGTGTTTTCAGCAAATATTTGGACAACTTTGTTCTTGATTTCATGGATGACATTCTTATCTATTCTAAGAATGAATAATAGCATGAAGAACATTTGAGAATGGGTTTGCAATTGATAAGGGAGCATAAGTTGTATGTAAATCTTATAAAATGTGACTTCTATAAAAATAAAATTCATTATTTGGGTCACATTATTTCAGGGGAAGGAATCTCGGTGGACCCCGAGAATATTTAAGTCGTCATGAATTGTCCAACTCCAAGGAATTATTAGATTTTGGCAGAAAAATATTGGGACAAAAATAGTCTTCACATAGATTGCATAAGAGGAATAAGAGAAGAATAATTGAAGAACAATATGAGAAATCTTCTATTAATTATATTTAGTAATACAATGGTGTTACAATAAATAAAATTCCAATCATGTGGATAGGATATGAATCTACCAACTAAACATGACTGACTGGCTAACTATAAGTGTCTTAAATCACTATCGGAGCTCACTCGTCTAACTTCACATGTCTAATTCAATTAATAATCAGTTAAAACTAGTTAAACCAGTTAAACTAATGAGGTACATGAGAAAAGGAGCCTAACCTCATGTAGCCATTGTTGTACAGGAATAAACACCTTATAACCGAAGGTCTGGGGTTACCAACATACTCATGAAACTTGCAGGCAATCGACTCTAGAGCACAGAAAGGAAACAAGAGGATAGAAAAGACTCACCCGATTCACGACGGTTGATCCTAGCTTTGTCCTCTTCCGCTCTACTTCTCCTCCAAAACCTTCAGGGATGCTTCTCCTTCACCTGTAAAGAGCAAATCCTCCAAGTGAAATCTTATACATGTATATAGGACAGGTTAGATAAATCATATATAGAGTGCTTAATCATAAATATTCATCAAACCATGATACATGAAAGATATTTAAAACACATCTGGAAGAAGGATTCTCTTTATTAACAATAGTGAATGAGTTAAGATTACAACCTAATGCCTGAGACAAGGACTCCTCTGTAACCAAAGGATTCTGAGTTCCACTGCTCCAAAGACTTCTGGATAGACACCACCAGCATAACTTTGCTCTCCAAGTATGATTGATTAATACCCTCCCCGAGGCCTTTATTTATACTTAGTGAAATAAGGCAGTTTCGAGGGTTGAGGAGGTTGAGCCAGTTAAGATAGTTATAGTTAAGGGCTTAACAAATCTCAAATAATCGTGATTTATTATTTTTAATGTCAAAGGAAGGTGTACGCGGGTATTGATACTGGCAACTCGTGTATGACACGTGACTTGCTCTAAGGGAAGCCCGCGTACAGATCTGTATGTGGGATGCAATAACAAATACTCGCGTACAACACGTGACATGCTATAATAAAAGGTACGTATGTATGCGAGCTGCATATAGGAAAAGGCGCATACAACACTTGACATATTCAAAGGTAAAAATAACCAGCTGGATGGATGATAAATGTAGTTCATAAAATTCCCATCTATAGTGTTTTAGGAAACCTTCAATCCATAAATGTCCTTTTGTGTGCCAACATAAGGAATGTCGGCACTCGGACAGAGAAGTGTCATTTAGGTAGATAACAGATGCCCCCTAATGTGTGAGGTCAGAGGGAAGCGATGGCCAAAATACATTATAATCGTTATCTTTGGAGAACTCAGAAATCCAATGGATTAGAGGAAGTACCTGAAACAAATACATAATAATGTCATATACAAATTCATATCTGAGGATGCTATGTTCAATATACTGGAATACTATCTCCTTTACAATATTTGAATACATCATATGATACGGGTACAAAACCACGTATATTACAAAGGTGGATCAAAGCCACAATATACAATAATGATGAGTCTTCAAAGATCTGGAAGCTGTGTACATAAATGGAACATAATCTTGCGCAACTTAGTCCATAGGTGAGGAACTAAGGTCTTCATAAACAATCCCAAAGAACTAAGCACAATCCAAGCCATGTGAATAAATGTAGGTTGAAGTCGAACATGGAAAGGATTCAACAGTCTGTCAATAAATCAGTGATAATCGACAACTAAAGCAAAGGAATTCACCAATGATGAAACTGAATCCTGAGGTACGATCATCAAAACTCTAGGTCTTCGTACTGAAATGGAACCATGCTGTGATAAGGAAGGCAATAGATCCTCCAACGGATCACAAGAGTGACTAGGAACTGGGAAAAAGAAGGGAGACACAATAGATAACAGATATAACAATGATGGGATCAGGATAAAGATCAAACATTGGTTTGAGTCCTTGAACAGTGAGCACGACACAGAGATGACCCAAGGCAGCTTTTAACTCATAGATAGAACAACTAGACTTATCTGTCATGTAGGAGACATGATCAGATTCCCTAGGTATAACGGACAAGAGGAGGAGTATAAAACTCGAAGTAATAGCTGAACTGAAAGTGAACACTGAAACATGGGTATTGGAAAAAACAGAGAGTGCTATGTTCAAGGATGACATGCTACCACTACTAAAAACAAGAAAAAACTTCTTCCTTTCCTTCCCTGTTAAATTTTAACGAGTCCAGGAAAGTCAACTCGGATCCCTCTTCATTTTTTAACAAGCTTGAAGAGATGGGAAAATAATGCTTGATACTGTCACTGATTCATGGATTTAATGAGCCCCAACTAGTACATGCTCAGCTGGTGTTTTCACATTTAGAGAGTCTGAAAACTCCCAAGAAGACTCCAGGGGGGTCCTTTTTCGTCCAATTTAGTCTCCTGAGGCTGGAAAAGTATAAAACATACCACAGAAGAACTCTCTTAAATTCTGTAGAAGAAAAGGTGAACCTTTTTCGTACTTATTCAGGAAGGTCCAAAAAAGGTTAAATTACCACCTACCCAACGCTCCTTCCAAAACAGCATAAAATAGCTTGAGTTTTACGAGTGTGAAGGAAAGCAATATCACTCGGAAAGATCCATTTGATTATGAGAAATGGGGCTTACAACAATAAACTCGTTGCTTTGTTCTTAAGTGTTTAATGAGCATGACAAACACACAAAATACACTCAGAATCTTTTTCATGTTTAGGTCCAGAGCACGAAAAAGAGAAAACTAAGCTCATACTGGGCGTTCCTTTTCCGTAAATTTAGTCCCTTAGGTCCGGAAAAGTGATAAACCTATGCCTGAGAATACTCTTCTCAATTCACATAGAAAAGAGAGGGATCATTTCTCGTATTATTCCACATGGTCCGAGAAAGAGATAACCTACCACCTATGTGGATGCCCATTCACATATTCTTAACGAGCTTGAACAGACAAGTTAACTCGGAAGTCAAGTCTGTTTTGAAGGAGTAAAACCTGAGCCTAAAGAAACTCCATAAGGGCGGGGAGTCCTATAAAGGGATAGTTTGTAAAAAGAGATTCAAAAGAAGCTCTATTTGGCGTGAAAAATAGCTAAAAGGATACCCCTATACCTGAAACAATTGCGGCTTGAGTATTAAAGGACAACATGGGTTTTTAAAAAAAAAAAAATCATGAAAAAAAGGGGGTCCTATCCACGGAAGAACAATGGTAAAAAACAGGGAACTAATGGTTTATAATACCATAGTCCGTGGAAAAATGTTGATTTATAAGGTTAATATGGATTGAATATAGATGCCAAAAATGCATTGGAAATAACAAAACCACCCTATGGGAGAAAAAAACACCTTATAATGATGAAAAACTTGTTTCAAGGCAAAAAGAAATATGGTATTAGTTAAGTAGATTTCAAACTATAGGAAAAAACCCACTTTGAGAAATAAAATTTCTATAAATAGTTGAAAATCAAAACAAAACTCACCATTTTGAATATTTAGCCATAAAAAGCAAGTTTTTACCTCTAACTTCATTCGATCGTTGTGGACAATTTAGTGGACGAAATCGAATTCCGCAAGTTGTAGGTAAGCCTACACCCCGAGCTCTTCATTTTGATCCTAGCAATTATTTATTTTGAGTCCCAATTTCATTAGTAAAATCATCCTAAAGCATGTCACAGCGTGTACATGGGTTCACAGTGTAAAGACTCGTGTACACGCATTCTCTACGCGAGTTACCTTTAGAGATAGTTGCGTACAGTACGTAACATGTCTACCTAGACAGTCACGTGTACTGCGTGAAGGATAAAAAGCTAATTATAGTCAAAAAAATTGAAATTTTATATGAAATTGATGAATCAAATTACTTGTTTTGCTAGGTGTGAAGATGGTGTTGGAATGGAGGGAACGAGAACATGAAACAATGGACCAAGAAGCACTCCAAAGTGCGCCCACCATACATGCTTTGTGAACGAGTGGGTTATTAAATTTCTTTTGCACATCACCCATGCCGGCCAATGTCCGCTTATTGGAGTTCATGATAAACTATTGGGATCATGATTTGGGGATGTTTGACCTATAGGGGGAGACTTTGGAGGTTACTGCCGAGGACATATATTTAATTATTGGTCTGTCACGATGAGGAGCACCAATCAACTTAGAGGGCACCAGCAGGGGCGGTGACCCTTTAAGTGTCCAAAAATACATAGATGTGTTTTTCACACCAGGTATCGAGAAGACAGGGAGTTGTGTCCCTATTGCACATATCCATGATTTCACACTACAGGTACTGACGAGCACCATCGTGAGGATTGTAGGGTCCTCATCTTTACATTTAGCTACACGTAACCAAATGAGGTTGGCGGTGGATTGTATGCATGGTGCCCTCTATGATTGGTGTTCAGGAGTTGTTCCTATTATGAAAAGACAACTCTCTGATTGCAAGAGAGGAAGGCGAAAGAACTTTGGATATTCTAGCATACTGTTTTCCTTCTTCGAGAGAGAGTACCAGGGTTGAGCCCCACCATACCTCTACCAGTTCGATCTCCACGTTAGACAAGGCTGAGCAGATGGGGAGACATATTCCTTCATCAAGGAGGAGGAGACACAGTGCATAGTGTGTACAATGATGACTTCTATATCTGATGGGAACAACAGCTACTGGCACTAGAGAAGTTTCCATACGCCGGCATGGATTTTTGAGGTGATCCAGACCTTGTCCTCCCTCCAGGCGGAGCATGCGGAGATCTAGGTAACAATTTTATTTTTAATTTTTAACAATTTTAAAATGTTTATGAATTTTAAAATGATAGATATATACATGTATGTACAAGTCTTAATCCTATAAACATGTCAAAATGCATATATTGGATCGGTCTGCGTTGAGGGGCATCCACGCATGTTTGTTCATCCTATTGTAGGAGAAGACCCGAGGCTGATTAGAGTTCTAGAGGGAAAGGTGGCCAGGCTGACCCAAAAAGTTCCCACCTTGCGAATAGAGCATATCCCAGCCGTCATGCAGGAGTTTTTTGTTGGAGTTCCATCGGTCTAGTTACGCCTTTTGAGGCGAGTGGCTAGAGTGGTTCTTGTATGCAGAGATGTTGTGGAGGCTGCCGAAGCTGAAGAGGATGAGGAAGCCAGACTACAGAGAGACCATGGGGACCAAGGTGGTCCAAGTGACCAGGGTGGTCCTGCTTAGATCTAGGACATTTTCATGGACTGCGATCCACATTTTTGTATATTATACAGTTATGACGGGATCTAAGGATCAGACTCAACCTATCTATGGACAGATATTTTACATATATATATATATATATTGTTGTCGATTTATTTACAAGTGTTTTTTATGAGCGTGCTGTATATTTTTATGAAATGTGTGTTAGATGCCAATCTAAAATGTAATTATCATATGCATCAGTCAATGAATTCTGATTTCTTGGAATGTGATTGAATATGATAACTTCAAATCTTTCTTTCCAATAACCAAATTTGCATGAACTAACGTAATAAAATAGGATTACACACATGATAAGCTCGATTGAGCTGGGAGACCACCAATTGAGAGTCCAGACGGACCTCGAGCTAGGTGATACCACGTGACAAAGCATCCCATAAAAGCTTAATTACAGCCCTATACTCAGCAACATTATTAGAAGTAAGACCTAAGCAAGCGCCTCCTGTGGCAACTAGTTGTCCTGAGGGAGAGTAAATGACCCACGCTATTGAGGCTAGATTACAAGTGTGGCCACTGGCGCAATCGGGGAACCCTATATACCTTTCAGAATACATTTGCAACAACCACCAAATGGTATAAAAAACCAAACTGACAACTTAATGTACATAAAAATACATACAAGAAAAATACAAGAAAAAGTGCTAAGCCTAAGCATAGTACTTCTTCAGGTAGAGCCCATTTCTAGGCTTAAGCAGCTTGTTCCCATCAAAATCAATTAACTCATATGCTCCCTTCTTCAAGACTTTCGACATGACATAAGGTCCTAACCACATGGCCTTGAATTTTCCTACCCCCAGGGGTTCTTTGTCTTTGTCCCAAAGAAATACAAGTTCCCCCTTAGATAAAACCCAAGGTTTGACCGATTTATCATATTGAGTTTTGACCCTATTCTTATGAGCTTGATTAGCAGTTAGCGCATCTCTATGCTATTCATCAAGGTGTTCTAAATGTACCAGACGTTCCTCAAGCTCTGTCGTATCAGGTAACACATGAATAGCTATTTTTAGAGATGGGATTTCACACTCAATCGGGGTAACTGCTTCCACTCCATGGATGAGTTGGAAGGGGGAGAAACCCGTAGCAGTTTTTACATTAGTTCGGTAGGCCCAAAGATCAGGATATAGCATGATGTTCCAATTAGAATGGGCTTCATCAATTGTACGTTTAAGGATAGTTTTTAAAGTCTTGTTTATAGCCTCAACCTGACCGTTTGCTTGCAGATAGTATGAAGATGAATGTTCTTGTCTAAATCCGAGCATATTGGTCAGTTCTGTCATCATGCTATTTTGAAAATGACTGCCATGGTCAGTGACAATCACTTTGGGTATACCAAACCGTGCTATAATCTGATTGAATACAAAGAAAGTTGTTGTTTCCCCGTCGGCTTTAAAAGTAGGCATTGCCTCTGCCCATTTCGTAAAATAGTCAACAGCGACAATGATGTATTTGTGCCCCCCATCTGAGGCTGGATTGCATGTCACGTAATCAATTCCCCATTTCATAAAGGGGCCTACCGAGACAACGAGAAATAACGGAGCAGGATGTGACCGCATTTTCTTGGTGTAAAGATGACAAGGATGACAACGCTTCACTGCTTCTACACAATCTTTGAAGATTGTGGGCCAGAAATAACCAGCATGTAGTATCTTCTGGGCCGTTTCTAACCCAGATAAATGACCCCCACACGCTCCACTATGGGAATCATTCAGGAAAATCTCCGCTTCCTCATGGGTAAGGCATCGACGCAAAATGGAATCTACCCCTCTTCGATATAATGTATCTCCTATGATGAGGTAGTTCTTAGCATGAAGGCGTAATTTACGTCGTTCCTCCCATGAGGAAGTTTCAGGGTACTTAAAAGTCTGGAGATATATAATAATATCCCTGTACCAAGAATCAGAGGTGGATATCAAGAAGATGTGCTCATCTGGGAATGAGTCATCTTCAACAGCTACATCTTATTCAGTAGGAAATTTTGCTATAAGCTCAAAAAAAAAAACTAAGGACTTCTTAGACTTAGCGGACTGAAAATCCAAGTCAAACTCTTGGAGAATGACTATCCATTTGTTAAATTTTCCCCCAACAATCCGTCGGGACAAAACATATTGAAACGGATTCACATCCGCCACTACTGTTGTGGTCCTCAGTAAAATGTAGTGACATAACCACTGAATAGCATAAATAGCTGCTAAGGATAATTTCTCAACGTGGGAATATCTAAGTTCAGGTCCATCCAAAGCACGGCTAAGATAATAAACGACATGCTCTACAAGCTTATTGTCCTCCTGGACTAGTACTACCCCAATGGTCAACTCAGACGCGGCCAGATATAATATAAAATCCCTAGAATAATCTGGCGGACGCAATAATGGTGCCAACAACAAAGCTTTTTTCAATGCCTCGAAAGCAAGTTGTGCGGTTTCATCCCATACAAATGGGGTGTCCTGTTTGAGCAAGCACATGCATTAGAGAGAATTTGAGGTCAAAATGGGCCTCAAAAGGACCAAAATGTACTATAAAAATCAACCAATTACATTCTAGTAGATGAGATCATCCCCCATGGTTGAGGTGGCATTTCATGAGTTAAGAATGCTTATTTGTCACATTTTCTATGGTGGATGAAAACCCATAGTTAATCAAGGTAGTGGTACAAGTACTTTTAAGTCATAAAGTGAAGTACTCACAATAAAAGTCATTTCACATTTTCTCATAAAATAATATTATTGTTATTTTCAAGTAAAGTACTCATAATTCACTTTCCCATAAAATAATATTATTGTCATTTTCAAGTAAAGTACTCATAATTCATAAAAATGTATTTTCACATTTTTTTATAAAATAATATATTGTCATTTTCATGTTTTTTAATTTTAAATTATATATTCACTCAATTGTATTTAATATCATAATGTCAAACTAATATATATATATATATATATATATATATAATTTTGTACTTTTAAAATAAATTAAATTCATGAATGATATTTACATGCAAAAAATATGTTAGTTATGCATATAAATTAAATTCATTTTTGTTTAATTTTATTTATAAGTTCAAGACAAATAAATGCTAAAGGACAATAAATTTTTGGGAATTTACAATGAATCTTAGTCACATCATTGTAGAGTTATTTTATTAATTTTATTTATAGTCAATTTAAAAAAGTAACTCAACCATGGTTATTTATATTATGCATAAAAAGTAGTGTAGGAGGTGAGTTGTCATATATACCTACCCCATAAAACCCATAACTCATAATATTTTAATATATCTTATATTTTTGTAGTACATCTCTTAGGAGGCCCATTTTTTACCTCAAATTCTCTCTAATGAAACCCTTAGTAATCTTGGCATAGTTAGACTTTCCTTGCAGGCTTTGAAGTTGCCTGATAGAATGAGGAGGAGGCATATTTACAATGGCCTCAATTTTTAATGGATCCACCTGGATGCCTCTATTAGAGACAATGAACCCGAGCAATCTTCCTGACTCGACACAGAATACACACTTGTGGGGATTCAAGTGGATTTTATAATGTCTGCATCTCTCAAATATCAACCGTAAGTGATCTGGATGTTGAATCCTCTTATGAGAATTTGCAGGAAGATCATCAAGGTATGGTTCGACAATGGCTTTAATATCATGGAAGGCAAAGTTCATAGCCCGTTGAAAGGTTGCCCCAGCATTTTTCAATCCAAAGGGCATTTTCTTATACACGAAGGTACCCCAAGGACAAATGAAAGTAGTTTTGTGTTGGTCTTCCGGTTTTATTTGAATTTGATTGTATCCGAAGAAACCATCCATAAACGAGAACACCTCACTTCCCGCACAAGCATCTATAATATGGTCTATAAATGGTGTGGGATAGTTATTCTTAGGACAGGCTTTATTCAAGTCTCTAAAGTTAGTACAAATGCGGATAGTCCCTTGCTTCTTATCAACATGAACCGGGTTGGATACACATTCTGTCAAAGCTATGGGATAGATAAAACCAGCCTTCAACATCTTTTGAACTTCAGCCTTCACAGCCGCCGCTTTGCTCGGGTTAACAGGTCTTAACTTTTGTCGAACCGGTTTGGCATCAGGATATGTTCAGATTTCGTGTTCAACAATCGATGGATCTATGCCTGGCATCTCCTCATATGACCAGGCAAAGACATCGCGAAATTCCTTAAACAGGACAGTATAGATAGCAATCTCTTCAGGAGAGTAGTTTGCACCTATGTATATGTTTTCCACGACATCAGGGTTTAAAGAGATGTTAATAGGTATAGAGGCAGAAATGTTTGCCATATTCCCCTCGGCAAACATTCCTTCCCTGGGAAAGGGATTGATGGGTGTATCAACATCTTCTGACAGTCTCAAATGAAACTATTGATTTTCTATTCTGCTTAGTTTCGGAAGAAAATAGGATCAATGGTGAAGATCCTCACAAATCTTACCATGTCCACCCATGGCTTCCAAGATGGCTTCATCAGAAGGTAAAACCATGTCTAAACAATCTATAGAGTGCAAAGAGTTTTGCACCCATGCGGGAAAATAGACTTCTTCCAGACCCTTCGAGACTGTGAGAGGATCCGGAATGGGGTCAACAGTGGTTTGAGTGATAGCTTGGTAAGCTACTTCCACTGCCAATAAGGGCACCTCTGGTTCATGGGGGGATGGGAGAACCCAAGGATCAGTCCTATCAACAACAGTAGCTATGGACCTCCCCACACTAGTAGAACCAATATAATTAACCGGGGCTGGAAGATCAAATGTGATCATCAGTGATGTGTACATTCTAGCCCCCAAGCTTTGTGCAGGAGGTTTGACTTGATCAACCAATGGCACAACGGACTCATTAGACTCTAAACGGCCTTTTCGAGTAAAATCAAGTTGATCAATAGTAACCAACTTTCCCTCATGTGGAAAAACCACTACACGAAAAACAGTCGATGCAATAGCGGACATTGCATAAGTCCAGTTTCTTCCCAGAATTAGATTATAGTCCAAAGGAGCATCAATCACTTCCACCTCAACATACACTGCTTTCCCTGCCAGCTTAATTTCAAAATCCGGTAGGATACCATGCGGACGGAAGGACCTTCCATCGAAAGCAGTAAGTAGAGTGTTTGACGGGACCAGCTTTGGGGATCCGAGATCTTTCCAACAGGTCAAGGAAATAACACATGTAGAAGCACCCTCATCAACAACTGCCCTTCCAATGGTCTTTCCACCATGGATGACATCTATTGATAAGGATACATGGTAAGGTAGGTGAATTTTAACATCAGACAAATGAAATTTTGCCATGAGACTCGATGATTCCATGCTGCCTAAAGCTGCTAAGAGGGAATCCCGTTGGGCGGGACAACTCTGTAACACCTCTAAAGCTGACATTGCACACGAGGTTTGGGCTAGATATTCAACCACGGAGTAGTTTGAACCAGCCCTAGCATTAGGGTTATGCAAGGTCTTCTTGAAGACACCTTTTGGTATCTTCGGCATAATTTCAGCAGGCTTCTCTATCATGAGAGGGTTAGAACTTTCACCTACAGCTTTACCCTTCTTAGAAGTCTCTTTCTCATAATTTTTATTCCTCGTCTGTAACAAAGTCTAAGATCGAACCATGTTGATATAGTTTGGGTCAGGGGCATTTTGAGTGCCCCCTGCTACGTTAGAAGCTGAAGCGGAGTTCTATCCTTGGGGAAAAGGATCCTTCAGGACAGCTGGTTGTTGAGATTTAAGCAGCTTCTGGGCTTGTTCCATAAGGGGACAAAGGTGAGTAAGGTGGTCCTCATGGCACAAATTGCACGAGAATTTAACCTTCTTCTTTTCTTTCTTTCCCCCATCAGCATTGTTCGCGGGTTTCTTCTTGTTTTGGTTTCCCTCTCCTTTCTTTCCTCTCTTTTTCTTCCCACCAGGCTGCTGATTGCCCTTCTGAGAGGTTTGTGCAAAAACATTTGCACTCTGGGGGGAGGGGGAATCCTTTGCTGCCTTTGTCGTAGACTTCTTGACAGACAACTGATGAAGTTGCTTAGCCAAAGACTCTATGGTGGGAGAATTGACAGACCCAACCACACCATCGGCATGGGGTCCAGGCTTAGGCTTCTCCACATCGTGCGTAGGCCTCGGTGCCTCAAGGATAATCTCATACAAGATCCCAGATTGTGAATAAATCAAATCCAATTGCTGGGCCCTGAGAATGGCTTCTTCTTCATTCATCACTCCTGAGGTCGATACGTCCTTAGATATGTAGGGCAACAGGAATTTAAGGAACCACTCTAGAAGAAACTCAGGAGGGATAGTGGCTTTTATAAGGCTCTTTCGCCTCCTCCACTCTTGGGTATGATCTGAGATGTGGGTAGCCTTGTTCTTCCTAAAGGTAGATAACAAGTCCGTTCTGAAATCATATCGGACCGGATTCTGAAAGTGGATAAGAAATGCACTAACCAAGTCCCAGAAACTACTGAAAGCAGCAGAAGGCAATTCAATATACCATATTGCCGCAGTATTTGTTAAGGTTCTCTGGAATAGCCTCAACCTAACTGAATCTTCATTCAGTGAATTCGAAGAACACCATAAATGAAATGTGGTGGCATGAGCCCCACGATATTCACCAACTTTGCCCTCGAATTTAGGGATGTCTAATGGCAATTTGGTGGGAACAGGTGGCCACTAGGGGTCATGCCTCACCGAGTCATTCATCAACTTTGACAAATCTGACAAGTTTAATGTTTCCAGGAACAAAATCTTGGGTCGAACCGGGGCACTAAATGTGCCAGCCTGGGGATTAGAGGGACCTGCCCATAAATGCCCATAGGTAAAGGTGGGGTTGCCCCCTGCCACCGGTTGTGAAGTGGGTATATTACTCTGAAATGGATTCCATCCGTAAGCCACATGATTTTGAGTGGGAGGTGCAGTATAAGAAATTCGGGTCGTCCCAATCGAAACTGGGGTCTGAAAGATAAGAGTCAATATCCCTCCGCTAAATAATGAAAAGGGAGAGCTCGTAAACGAGGCCGAAATTGGAGTTTGAAAACTTTGCCCATAAGAGTTATTGTTTCCAAATTGCACTCCTACATACAAAGGTGATGGGCCTATGTATGGAGTGGATGGGGGAATGTGCCCCCCATTCCAAGGAAATCCTTGGACGAAATTCGAGGATCCTACCGGACCACTCTGGGTAGTGTATGGAAAGGAAGAAGGAATAGTAGGTATATTAGGAATCCTAGTAACCATATCAGTAGAAGTACCTGCTAGGTTTGAGTGAACCGATGGTTGGACCACCTGGCTCGCTGGAGTCAAAGGTGTAGAAGGTATACTAGATCTAAGGGTACTTATCGAGGGAGGTAGCACCCCTTCAGCCGGAAGGACTGAGGTGAACACAAAAGAATTTTCTCCCGCAGAAGACATAATCCTACCCACAAGGACACCTAATACAGGTGAATCAAAATGTCTAACCTGAACGATCATAGGATCATTTAAATCAGTCAAGGGTGTGTTAAAATTCCTTGCAAACTCGTCAATATGCAAGTCTTCTATCTCAACTGTATCGAGATTAAAACGGTTAGCTACAAGTTTTGGTTCACCTAGAACTTCACTTACTCCTACCGGTTCAAATGAACTATCAGTGTCCAATCTCCACCTTCGGGGTGGAGGTGGAGGTTCCAATGTGACCAGAGGAGGAAGGTTTTGCAACCTTCTTGACCTTCTTATAGGTTGGTCCTCCACGATTGAAAATTTAACAAATAAAACCCTAAGGCCAACTAAACACAGGAAAAACCACAGAGCACAAACTATAAAAAATACTAAATCCTTAAACAATCAATCAAGGGTGAAAGATATGCTTTCCCAAAGAAAGCTGAATAACGATTACTTGGTGCCCTTGAAGTGGTTCTTAGGCACAAGCAGAGGAATCACCCACTTCCCTCCCACAATTACAACAAGGGTTACCTTCCAAGCCCGTCCAAGGTGAACCAGAACTAGCCTTCCATTTTACCTAGGTATGAACCGTAAATTTCAAGAGACTAAAGGCTACCTTAGCTATACGAACAGTCTGGGGGGACAGTCGCAAGCCTGACTCGTACACATGGGCAGGGTAGCTGAGCCCGAAACTCTATCTAGGATAGAATCCCCATATGCGTAAAAGTCTTGATTTATGTTTTGACAAGGAATCGGAGGGTTATCTCCTCATTCCAATGCCTCCACGTGCCCTCGTGCTTAACTCCCTTTTGAGAGGAGCTTCCCAGATACAATTGATAAAGACAAGGATTTACCTAAAGCAAGGTCCACTACGTCTGAATTTTAAAACTTATGGGAAGTTTACACTTCCTATCCCACAAGTCTAGCCTAAGCTAGTAGGTGAAAGGCCCCTAAAAATAAAAATTACTAGTAAATTTTAATTATTGCGTTCATTTTAAAGGGATTTTTCTTACTCAGAAGGAAGTGGAGTGATGAACTATGGTGTTTTTGACTCGATAAGAAATAAAAAAAGTAAAGGTGTATTTTTTTTCAAAGCAAATTTCCACTATTAAAGAAAACTTCTTTTTCTTTTTGTAAATATAGATTGATGAACAAATGCAAGCAATAAAGAGAAACTAAGACTATGTTTTTGTAGTTTTTGAGATTATATTTTAAAACTGAAATGAAAACTACTTATGCAAAAGCAAATGCAAAACCTTAAAAATATTTTTCTTTTCACTTTTTGAAATGCTCAACTACTACTATGCACCTAAAAAGCACTAAACTTGAGTATGCTTGGATCAAATCAACTGTATAAATAAGCAAACTGAAGTAAATAGGCCAATAAAACCAAGAATCAAACAACAAGGGAAGACCGGGAACCCTAGCTTGGGTGTGTACAATAATAATAAATCACTCTAAACTCACAAAGGTAAGTGACAAATCAACCACTATCAAAAGATAGACTGGAAAAACAATGCCCAAAACCCTGATCACTGATTCGGACAGAGACACTTCAACCTATAACCCAAATAGGCCAACCTACTTCAAAATGCATACAGAAAGCAATCCAAACAAAATAAAATCAAGGGCTTTACGAGAAAGCACAAAGTGTGGCAACCAAGGTCTTCATACTGACTGCACAGTATTCATAAAGAAATCCAACTAACAAACAGGAATTACAAAAAGACAGGGATAAGCAAAACCTAGCCCAAAAATCCCCATTTCCAGGCTTATACGCGACTGTGTACAAGGGAAACTCGCGTACTGTACGCGACTGTCCAATAGAGTAACCCGCGTATGCAGGCCTCTATACGCGAGTGTGTATGAGAGAAACCCACGTACAGGTACAAAAATTTTCTCAAAAAAAAAGAAAAATCCACAAGGCTTTCAAATACTATGGTAAGCATGAACCAGGATAAAATACCACACACAAACTTCAAGGCAAAGAGTGGTCAAGGGTGACAGAAATAACCTACAGCAGTCTGGGCTCCCCAGCGGAGTCGCTAGTTCTGTTGTACATGAATAAACACCTTATAACTGAAGGTCTGGGGTTACCAACATACTCATGAAACTTGCAGGCAATCGACTCTAGAGCACAGAAAGGAAACAAGAGGATAGAAAAGACTCACCTGATTCACGACAGTTGATCCTAGCTTTGTCCTCTTCCGCTCTGCTTCTCCTCCAAAGCCTTCAGGGATGCTTCTCCTTCACCTGTAAAGAGAAAATCCTCCAAGTGCAAGCTTATACATGTATATAGGATAGCTTAGATAAATCATATATAGAGTGCTTAATCATAAATATTCATCAAACCATGATACATGAAAGATATTTAAAACACATCTGGAAGAAGGATTATCTTTATTAACAATAGTGAATGAGTTAAGATTACAACCCAACGCCTGAGACAAGGACTCCTCTGCAACCAAAGGATTATGAGTTCCACTGCTCCAAAGACTTCTGGATAGACACCACCAGCATAACTTTGCTCTCCAAGTATGATTGATTAATACCCTCCCCAATGCCTTTATTCATACTTAGTGAAATAAGGCAGTTTCAAGGGTTGAGGAGGTTGAGAAAGTTAAGATAGTTATAGTTAAGGGCTTAACAAATCTCAAATAATCGTGATTTATTATTTTTAATGTAAAAGGAAGGTGTACACGGGTATTGATACTGGCAACCCACGTATGACGTGCAAGTTGCTCTAAGGGAAGCCCGCGTACAAATCTGTACGTGGGATGCAATAATAAATACTCGCGTACAACACGCGACATGCTGTAATAAAAGATGCATATGTACGCGAGCTGCATATAGGAAAAGGCGCGTACAGCACTTGACATATTCAAAGGTAAAAATAACCAGCTGGATGGATGATAAATGTAGTTCATAACATGCCCATATATAGTGTTTTAGGCAACCTTCAATCCATAAATGTCCTTTTGTGTGCCAACATAGGGAATGTCGACACTCGGATGGAGAAGTTCCATTTAGGTAGATAATAGCCATGAAAAACTGGCGCTAATTGAACTGAAATACATCTAACTGAATGTACTTGGAGATTGACTTAGCATAACTACCTACCTTCCACAACTAACTAATGGAGGTTGGTCATGGCACTCAGAGTGGTTCCTAAAATGTAGGGATTGGTATAAAAGTCACATCATCTCATGCATGCACTTGTATTAACTGGAATATAACCTATCTATGTGTTCCCCACACTCTAGTGGTTGGTATTGGTGGACTTAATGGCACTGGCGGACCCAAAGGCTCTAGTTGACCCAATGGCACCAAACTTAAGCAATTGAATCAGAAGTTAGCCATGATGATATAATAGATTATAAATAAAAAAGGAGACAAAGGGAGGATTAATAATAATCCTAACACCCCCCTTTAATCCTAAATTTGGATTACCTAGGCCCTGGTACTAAGACAAAAGGTCACCCATTACAATCTAAAAGTAAAATTTTATTTGTCCAGAAAAAATTGAGGGAAAAGGAAAAACCACATGGGGAAAATCCTTCCTCGGAAATGGACATGGAACATAATTTAAATGAATATATTCACTCCATATTTGTTCTTCACTTGAATAATATGGATGTATTGCTTCTTGGTAAAAAACTTTTGCAGGGTTGTTGTAGATGCCTTGATCATGTATCATATTTGCAATGTTGTGTAGACAAAAAGCATGAGGAGAAGCCCCTTGTAGCTCATCTTCTGGTTATGAAGGAGAATCATGTGAGTTCTCTTTTATGTGACAACATAAAATATCATATTTCAACATAAAATTAGAGATGTAAAATATATATGTGCAACATCTCCTAACCAAATAACATCAATGAAATCGACAGGCTCAATTTCTAGTGTAGTTGCATAATGGTGAACTTGATCATGAACATTTTTCCAAAAATGATGTAAAAAGTTTCTAATTATGTAAAATATATTATGATTCTCTGATATATCATAAATTAAGTCATATGTAGCAGCAAGCAACCAAGGTATAGTGGCTCCAAAATCTGGTTGAGTTACACTAGGAAAACTAGGCTTAACTAGTCTACATTCACAATTGGGAAAATCTGGTGAGCATAAGGATCTAAAATTAGACCTAATAAAATTTATATCATACCCAAAAAAAAATTTAATCATCCCACCTACATTCAATTATAATTAAAACCAACCAACGACCGAAAATAAACACACGATAACAACTTTCACTAATGATACAGTATAGGAAATCGTGAAATTGTCTAGTTTACCAACTGGGGAGTTTGGGAGTTGTAGGAGAGTATCAAATGGATGTTATATAGGTTTCATAACATTAATATCAGTGTTAAAATCATATTCTAAATTATATAAAGAATAATCTGAATGGATTTTCAACGATTTGGATGAATACAAGTCAAAAACTAGTGGTAAAAAACTAGTATTGAGAGGAGATGGATCCGAGAGACTGATAGGTATTTTTTCAAGGGGAGGAAAAGAGATTTATGATTATGATATATAATAATGAGTATAAAAATCAGATACATCATAAACATACTTTATTCTATCAACCAAATCATGAGCATAATTACCTTTGAATTCCACACTGTTACGGTGCCCCTAGGGATCAGCAGATGTTTTCCTTCTTGCAAAATCTGGAACATCAATGTTGTATCTTTCGAGAAACTGAGTCATGATGTCCATTTAATTTTTAAAGAAATAATTTTCATTGTGAGAATATTTGTTACAATAGGTACATTGTGATCTTCCTTTCTTGTTTCCCTTCTTCTTGAAATTCGAGCTTGCATCAGTAGAGTTAGAACCTCAATCTTCGGATTCTGACTTTGTATTTTTCTCCTTCACTTTTAGATTTCCTTTGCACTTGAGATTATTGATTCCAATATCATCAAGCACAAGATCCTTTTATTTTTTGAGATCCTCCATTTGAATAATCTTGTTCTTCTCTTGTGTGAGAAAATCTATGAATGCATCCAAGGATGGCATCCTCCAATTTTGAACTTCAACTTTAGTAGCATATAATATTGACACAAAAATTGAGTATTACAAACCCAACTTTGATATAATAGAGAGGATTGACTGATCTTATTCTTTTGTAATCCCACACTACTGTTGAGACTCAGAAATGTCACATTTTCATCCACTTTATCTTTCGTTATTCCTCACATTTCATTGTCCCATTAACCTTTTATCATACCATTCCCATACATATATGTGGGTTTCACCTTATTATTTCCACTTTATTTATTTTAGTATTATAAGTGAATTTATGATTAAATATTAGAAAATTAACATGTTTTTTCACTAATATCTCAAAGTATGGATGAGCTTTGTAATGTGTAGGAATATGTGAAGGATTAATTCAAAGAAAATACTTCACGTATATATCCTCCACCATTTCAAGGAGATAGTTATGCAAAGAATATTCCAAGGAGAAGATCATGGAGATTTGGTTGAGAGACATGTGGAGAATTTGTGAGAGATATGTGGAGGATTTGAAGGGATCATATCTTGTAATAATAGGAAATTAGTTGAGAGTGGTTGAGAGAATAATGGATCTCTCATTATGAGATGGTTATCTTCTTCTCAAAGAAGTTCATGTATAAAAGAGAGTGCTCTCTCTTCATTTGCTATCCTAGATTATCTTACAATATCTTAAATCTTAGATTATCTTAGAGAATAGTAGATTGTAGAAGTTAGTATTGACTTTGTAATATTGTAATATGGAGAAGGGAATTCTTAGATTTTGTTCATAATATTGGTTTTGATGCTTTCATGATTTGCCATTGATTCTTGTGATGTAAATTAAGATTGTTTGATTGTTAATGTGAGCTCACATGTGTTGTCTTGTTGCTCTTCATATGTTGTCTTTATTTTTATGCAATTTACTTTCAGTTGTGTGTTTCATCTTCCAGCATTAGATTAGCAATTGCGTGTTTCAGCTTAAGGGGGGTTAGATTAAATTAGTCTTAGTTTCACGGGGGCTTAGATTAGCTTGATTTCTCTTGAATCCTACATATACTTTGCATATGCTTCGTAAGCCTACGAACCTCGGATTGACAAATTAAATGGCAGGGAAATTACTACAACGGAATTAAAACGACATTAATTCGGCCCAACGACTACTTGAGAAAAAACACTAGTGAATTATGTTAGAATAATCAACCCATAGTATTTACCCACTTAGACATTATTTCATTTATTTTGTCTTATTTGCCTAGTCCATGAGTCCCACCATGTGCAAGTTGCTAATTGCCTATCCATAGAGGTCAAACTTGCCATTATTGACTCATGGAGCGCTTGGGAAAGCCTTAGGAATCAAATCTGCTTTATTCTTGTCCTCCTAGGCGCCCTTCTGCTTTTTCTGCTTTATTGCCTGCTTTTTCAGTGTTTTAAGGCACATAGGAAAGCAAGACTAGGTGAGGTGAATCAGCTTTGTTGCCTCTTCCTCCTCCACTCTTTCCTCCATGAAAAAGCATGTATGAGCTGCCATTTGACCACTCTTTATCTTGCCCATGCGCCCTTGCTAATTCGTGGGGTCCTTGATAGATTTGGGATCAGCTTTTTACACCTATGGGGGATTTGCCTATTTTGGGTAAGCCTGCTTTATGCTGGATTTGGATGCTTCCTTATGCATTATATTTTCTCATGTATTCTATATATTCAGCAGCCTATGTTATTACAAGGTTGGCTATTGTACACTCAGTTAATATAATTTTGTGTTACAGCTCCATATTCAGTCTCCATTGTTGATAATTTTTCATGATCAATTGTTAATTGTTGTGGGTGAAATTAATCTACTGCAGGCCTGAATTTCTACATGGTATAAGAGCCATTGTAGGTTTTTACTCTCCTTCAAAAATTGTTTTGTAGGTTCGACATCACGACTGGGAGCCTTCTACTGACAGCCGGGACAAATTTTCTAAAGCTATGGATTCACAGAAAACTATCCTCACTCCCTTCAACTATTTTGAATGGAAAGCTGAGATGGAGATCTTGTTGAGAGCGAAAGGCCTCT
>LPNX010887660.1:58288-100413 GCA_001517045.1 Pseudotsuga menziesii | reverse complement strand
GTTAGGGAATTAGAGAGAGAGAGAGAGAGAGAGAGAGAGAGAGAGAGAGAGAGAGATTGAGGGTTAGGGATCTTGGGAGATATTAGGAATTTATATAAATAAAGAGAAAGAATGGGGTTTAAGGGTTTAAATAGATATATAGATAGAAAAAGAGAGGGATTCAGGGTAGGGGTTGTAGCAAGGATTTCTCCCTGCTATAGGGGTAGGAATGGATCCCTTCTACCTATAGGGCAGAAGGGTAGGTTCCTGCTGGTTGGTAAATGTAGAAAAATAAATCAAAAATGTAAATAACAGCAAACTAAACTAAGGCTAACCTAATGATAGAAAGAAGGAGAATAAAATGGCAAGATTGAACCTCTCTGCACACAATGGGTTAGGGTTCCACCTCCAAAACCTGCAAATAAATCCTAAGCTACAATGGAAAAACATGCAAAACAATGTTAAGAAAAACCTACAAATAGAAACAATGGTTAGAAATCAAAGCAAACTAAATAAATAAGAAGCAAAACATGAAAGCACAAGTATACCTTCTGTAGTGGGAATGGGCCACCATGCCCTAGCTTGTGGAAGCACCTCTCTTGGTTGGGGAGGAATGGCTTAATGGAAATGGAGATGGAGGAGAGGGAGTGTGGGTGGTTTGAGAGGCAAAGGTCTCAAAGCATCCACGGGAAGCATAACAATAGGCAATGGGAGAAGTGTTTTGAGAGTGACCCCCCACCCTCCTTTTATAGCTTTTCCAAGGGGTTTTAGGGTTTTAAGCCCTTGGTCAGGGTTTTAGCCCCTTTTTTGGGCTTTTAGCCCCTTATGCCCTAACTTTAGCCCCTTTTAGGGTTTTAGGCCCCTTTTGAGGGCTTTAGCTCCTAGGAGTCTATTTTGGGCTCCTTTTTTGGGTTTTAGCCCTTTTTATTCATCCTTAGGCTATTTTGGAGGTGTGGGGGTCTAATGAAGGGTCTGTGGTACAAATATGTTGCATCAATCATAAAGGTATATCAAAGCACTACTAGGGCTTCTGAACACTATATCCAATGCAACCTAGAAACCACAAGGGACATAACCTGTTTAGGTCCCTCGAGTAGACTCACCAATGTGCTAGATTCGGGTGACATCTAGGGTATTCGACCAAGTACTGTGTAGAACAAACCCTGTACAAATATCAATGGTGCGATGATGGAGTTGAAGTCAAGCACATGAGAAACAACCATCCCAAGAGGCCCTAAGGACTCCTCTCAAGTGGTACAAGGAACTCATCGATGATGTTAATGAAACCAAGGTACAAGGACCTCTGGGTCTATCCTCTGGAATATGTGTGTTGGCATTGACAGAGGGAGACTTGCCCCAGTCAAGTTAATGTTGTTTCCTTGACCAAGAGTGCAAGGGAAATAACTGAAAGGTGTGAAGCAATCTACGGACTGACTCACTGAATTGCGGGGGAGGGAAGGGAAGGGAAAGAAATAAATAGGGGCAAGGGGGGAGTGGGAGACTAAAACATCATTTGTTCAAGTTATGACAATAGGGCGGACCATGTAGCAAACGAAACTGACTCATGGGAATGGGATCATAGCTGTAATACCAAGGATGTTGCTGGAGATGGGAAATACTTGGAGGAGGTATACTCTTTTGATATTGGTGGTGTTAACACTCAGAATCTACCTAGGTTGCAAAGGTAAATTCCAAAGGTAACAACAAAAACCACTTCAGAAAGAAACTGGCTTTTCTTTCCAGAGAGGGATCTCTCAAATATATATTTAACAAGGCCAGATTTAAATCAACACTTGAAAATTATACAGATGGTTGAAACAATACACATAATCATTGGGAAATGGAGTCACATATACATAAAGATATCACAAACACATATGTGTGATATTTTATCAAAGGCAAGATAAGCACTCAATAACAGTCGTTCATTTAGTTCAGGTGGAACAGAAGAAATAATGAATAGTCCATCAATACAGAGCATCAGAAGATGAGTTCTATTTTAAATTTAGTAGAAAAATTTATAGAATATTTGAAACAATGATTAGAGCATAACCAATATGAATTCCAACCATTCAATACTACGTTTCAGATACGAAGAAAACAAAATGGAGTGTAACACTGGAAAAAACAATTACAAAGAGGAAGAAATACAGACTGTAATGTAAATATCACAAGAATCTCTGATAACCCACACACATCCATATTTGTTATTCAAAAGTATATGTATTCAAAAAACATTCATCAACAAGATGGGTTCCAACCCCCATTACATAAAGTAAATGCAAATATATACATAAAATGATTTCTTCTTCCAAGAAGATTTATAACTGAATAACCTGCTTAATCAAAGTCTTTGTAACTAAATTCCTAACAACTAGGAATAAACTACTTGCTTTGATCCTGACAGATCATTTAATTTAAATTAACTTGGTAACAAGGCCCGAACAATCAGCTCCACAACGCACAACACCTGTCTTCATGGATGAAGAATATACTTTGTTTTTCCAAATCTTTCCACAGCTCTCCATTGTTCCATGCTTGGGATATTGTACTCAACCATTTCCCAAATAGACACCTCCAGATCCATGTAGGCTTCATAAGACACAATAGGAAACCCTCCTTTGACGATCAGAAATTTCTGCAATATCTCAAAATCTTCTGTTAGCTTATCTACGATGACTTTTCGTGTTAGCCCCTATACCAAATCATCAAATTTAGAGTGATCCATACAACTTTGCACCAGCAAGCTATGATAATGTTCTTGAGAAAACAGTCATCCCTCCTCATCCCAGAAGGAAGGAAGGCCATCTTCAAATAACTCTTTAAAAGCATGCCTGAAATCATTAATTCATGAGGTCATCTCATCAGCCTTATCTTGTACTGTCTTCACAAGATTATGTTTATGAATAAACCTTTCTTACCACAGTACCATCACCACTCAGTATTTGACTCCTATATCTTGTAATTTTTGATATTTTAATGAATTTAAGAAATTTAATGCATTCTAAGCTGTGCCAAGGAGCTTCCCCTCCATAGTCTCATTTACTAGTTTTAGTCATTGATTTGCTAAATTGACCAATGTATTTTGATCATCAATGAAGTTCAAATAATGCTTGAACTTAGTAATTTCCATAGACAACGTATCCCAGATTATGTGTTTAGCTCCCTAGAAAGGACCCTTTCTTGTGTTCCTTTCTTTCAATTCATTAAGCTTCTTCTGTAATTGACTTTTATCCTGTAATATCTTATTCTTGCTTTTAGTCATTTTGGTTAGCTCAGATTTGATTTTCTCATTTTCCTCTTTTAGCTCTCTTATCTCTTCATCTTTCAAACTGACTTGGGACATGGGCACTAATAAGTCATCAGTAGAAAAATCATTTAAGGGTATTTCAATATTTACAATAGTCAAATCTTCATCAGTGGGAATCTGGCTCATTAGTTCCTCCATAATTTATTTTTCTTCATTTTGGTCCTTTTTCAGCCATGAAATTTGTGCTATTAACTCATTCCATTCCACTTCCCACTTATCCTTTTCTTCTTGCAATTTCACAGTATTTCCTTTATAGTCCATCATCTCCTTATGAGTCTTGTTTTTCTCCTCCTACAATGCTAATAATTTCGATGACTGAACATGTTCTGTACTCGGGATTTTCAACCTCTTCTTTGGTACCTAGAGGGCATTGTCTTTTTCCTCTAAAAGTCTTTTGATGGCCTGGGTGTTACCTGCTTCATTTCCTAAGCTTACGATATCTACTTGTAATTTTTTTATTTGAATGGAATTAGACTTGTTCTCAACCTTCTCATGTTTTAATAGGACTTCTAATTTTTCAACCAAAACTTTTAACTTGTTAATTTTTACCATAACATGCAATAAATCTGAATAAATAATATCTCTTGTTTGTTTATGTAACTGTATTTTATCTGGTACACTGATTTTGTCTAATCTCACCTCCATTTTTGACACTTTCTTATCACTTACCATGGCCAATTTTAAAGTATTCATTTCTACGTCCCAAGTAGAAATCAAGGAAGCCTTTGGATTATTCAAACTTCTCACTCGTGGGAGCAGATTCCTGGTTTCCTCTAGGGACTGTCTTTGCTTTTCCATATAGCTAGTCATGAATTCTTCTTTAGATTTAAAAATTGGACCTGATTCCATATTATCTACACTTTCAAAGGAAAATTGATTCACCTGTACAGATTTCTTAGGAACCAAAGCAACTCTTTTCAATTCATCCAAAACTACGTCTCTTGAAATTTTATCATTTTGAGACAATTTGGCCTTCTTATGCAAACTGTCCTCATATATTTCCATACTTTTGATTTTAGAAAGACTTCTTTTAATCAAAATATTAGAACCATCTGGCATTTGCGATACTGCAACTGATTCACTATTTGTATCCTCACTAGATCTTGGAATTTCCACAAAGTAAAACAAATTGGCTACCTCATTCAGACCTTCAACAACTTGATGGTCAAATGGATTATTTTTATTTTCTTTCTTTCTCAGAGAAATTATATGATAGGGATCATAATTGACCCTTTGTTCCCTTTGAAAATCCATTATTTCCAATAATTTTTCTATAAACACCTGGGCACCCTTGTTTTTAAAAATAAAGGAACCAACTTTAAGAGGGAACTTGATATTGGAATATTTCTTGAAAGCCCCGAAATGTTCCTCTTCTGCATGTAACCTCTGTCTCATATATTCCAATGCAAAAATCCTAGGGGTAAGGAAAGCAGGCAACTTGTAAGGTTCTCCAGTGAAACCATATATTCTCAAAACTATAAAATATTTATACAAGAACCAATCTCCATTCCTATCCTCAGGTGAGGATTGCATCATACTCTTCATTTCTTCCAATACTCTGGGTAACACTTCATCAAACAAAAGCCTATATATTTCTGACATAATGGAGTTTACAAATTTGTACATATTGATTTGCTTAGGAAAATATGAAGAGATCAGAGTACTCAAGAATCCCAATTCAGTTACATTTGAACATAATAACATGTTCAGCAAATACTTTTGAAAATTGAAAAACCTGACTTTTGAAAACTCGACCAATTGGAGATGTATAGTTTCTGCTAGATATTCATCCAAACTGAAGACATGAACCGACTGAGACTTAGACTCAGGACTAATTGAACCCATTTTTAATAAAAAGCCCAAGATGACTTCACTAACATGACAGTCATCATCTAAACCTAAGACCTGATAGACCAAAGGCACCACCAATTGAACTTATTCCTTGAATATGTGAACATGATATTGCAAAAAGAGACCTTCCAGTGACTAACCTTCATTAAAAATGTTAGACAAGAATTTACATCAAACCTCATTTTCACAATTTCTGTACACTTCAGTTAAAACAGACTTGTTTACAGACTCACGACTATCGGGGTAATTACTGGGCAAATTCAGGATTTCACGTATAGTTGTTGCATCAATTTGGCATAGTGTCCTGGATGTAGAATGGCTTACAATAATTCTCTCAGATGACGAATAATTGACTGCACACCACTCGACAAACTCAGGAAAGTGTAGGGTCTGTTGTATAGTAAAATGATACAAAAACGACTTACAAACATTTAAAATGTCATTTCCCTACGAATTATATCACCATAACTTTTCTTTAGTAATAGATACACTTCCCACAGACAGGAATGGATCATATACTCCTTTATCTCTATCAACCAGGCATTCTTCCCTTTCATCCAGAATTTGGTTAAACCCTTGTAAACCTTTCTCTTTATCCATAATATAGAAAAACAATGGTAATTCCGCGGATAAATCTTGAGTATTTAAGACTTACCTGTTACTGTAATCGCATATACTCGAGGTTGACTGTGAAAGGTGGTAAACAGTCCTTTTCATTCGTCCTGGTACAATAAAAATGATTCCTCAAGCAAGTCAACCCCACTTGTATAGAATCTCATTCCGGAGGCTCCCTTTAGCGGTTTCCCTCAAACCGCTTTTCCCCGCGGAATGTACCACAAACTACCACGTGTACCGCGGTTTCAGTTATGCTACCACTTTTCTTCTCCAACCATCATGCAACTCTATCCTCCAGATCCAATGACGACCATCGATGCATTTTCACTTTATTTTCTAGCCGTTGGATAAGCCTACACGTACACATTCTGCTGAGCCTTTTCATTTTAATGAACGTGCAAGTTTACAGAGCGGAATTTCTATTGATCGTAGATTTTGCCGACCTAGCTTTGTGACCATTGATCTCTAGATCTTGTTAACTATCTCTGTATGTCTTTATCTTACACACATCTTTATAGAGTAGGTATATCATAATCCATCAATCTTCACTTCCTCATTCTACACCATTGGATCATGTGATAATTTTATTGCTTATGCGCCCTTTATCATACTTTCACACCATCATATATTAACCAAATTTTCAAGCAACCATTATTTCTCTTTACCATGGTCTCTTTGACCCTCTGCTAGTTAGAGGTGTTAACAACTGGCTCCATCTGGGGATGATATCCTCCCTGTGAGGTATCAAATAACTCGTAGACTAGGTGCCTATTTTTAATCTTTCATAATAACTTCCAGAATTTTTTTTTTTTGTTGATATATGTAATAAAAAGGAATGGCATGCCTCCTGAATCTTAGGGATCTCACTGCGAGCTTCAAAAAAATTTGGCTTACCATCTGTACTGATTTCTAAAGAAAAATAAATATTTACAATCTATAATACAGGTTTTACCTCCCTCCTTGGGATAAGTAATGTTTTAGAAATCTCCCATTAACAGGGTTACTATCCAAAGAAACCCCATTCAGATATTCCAAAAGAAATGCATTTTATCCTCTATATCTAGCAATAACATAAGGACCCACCCACATATGATCAAATTTTCCATGTTTATCTTCTTTAGGAGCATCCCACTTCAGGACCAAGTCATCAATATGAAACTGTTCTTATTTCACCTTTCGGTCAAAAGTATTTTTTATTTTTTCTTATTGTGATTGCACCTTGTCATAAGCCTTATTCCTTCGCTCTTCCAACTCAATAATCTGATTTATTCTCCTTTGCATGTGATTTTTTTCTTCTTGCTTCTCTTGGAAATATCTCATAACTGGAACACCTAATGATGCTGGAAAAACAACTTCAGTTCCATATACCAATTGGAATGGAGACATGCCAATTTCCCTTTTGGTACTAATCCTGTCAGCCCATAGAGCATATTTGAGCTTGCTGTGCCATGACCTTTTATTATCTTCCAACAGCTTCCTGATGATCCTTACTAAGCTTTTATTTGAAGATTCGGCTAACCCATTTCCTTGCAGATAATAGGCAGTCGAATGATTAAGATTTATATGATATTTGTGACAGAAATCAATCATTTTCTTGGATTTAAAAGCATCCACATTGTCTATTACTATTCTTTTGGGGCATCCAAATCTAGCCAATATATTTTCCTCAAGAAAATATGTGATTACAGTTTCAGTGGCCTTCCTGGTGGGAATCGCTTCAATCCATTTTGTAAAATAATATGTGGCTGTCAAAATCCATTTATGTTGTCCTGACGAATTGGGGTTTATTTTGCCAATGAAATCCAAACCTCATTGTTGAAAAGGAGCTTCTATTGTTATCGGGTTTAGAGGAAGAGGAAGCACCTTTCTTTTACCATAAAAAATTTGACACTAATGACACATGTTGGTTTCTTTATAAACATCTGAAAATAATGTTGGACAATAATAGCCTGCTCTTAGAATCTTATTTGCAATCACCTTCCAAGAATGATGGCCTCCACAATCTCCTTTATGAAATTCTTTGACTGTATGCTGAGCTTCATTCTCCAAAAGACAGTTTAATAACACACCTACAGGGTCCTTCCAATAAAGATATTGATTTATAATACAAAATTTAGCAGCCTTCAATTTTATTGATCTTGCTCTTGACTTACTCAATCCTACTAGTGCTTGCAAATTTCGAAGGACGTAAACAATATCAGAATACCATGGAGATGCCACGAAATCAATCATTACTTCCACTTCTGTATCCAACTGATTAAACTGGTGAGATAAGAAATTAATTTGTAAAGACTCACAATTTGAATTGGTCATCATTTTTGCTAGTCCTTGTCCCTTAACCAGTTTAGTAGGCTTTATCTCTATGTCGTACTCCAGTAATGTAGCTATCCATTTTTCCCTTCTTCCTTTTGGATCAGGTTGTGTCAAAATTCCTTTCATTGCAGCAGTTGGAACATGCATGATTACATGTGAGTGTAGAACATATACTCTGAAATATTTCAATGCTTTGACTAAAGCATATGCCTGTTTCTCCATGATGTCATATTTCAATTCTCCATCCCTCAACATTTTACTGAAAAATGCTATGGGCTGATCCAAGTTCTCATCATTCTTCTGTAATAAAACCGCTGCAATAGTATACTCTGAAGGATACGAAAATATTAAAAAATATTTGGTAAAATTAGGACTTACCAACATAGGAGCATCTAAAATGGCTTGCTTGATTTCTCGAAATGACTTCCTAGCTTCTACATTCCATTTTATTTCATGACCCTTTTTCAGCATATTTGTAATATTCATTAGGATTTCAGCAAAGCTAGGCACAAATCTCCTTAAAAAATTCACCTGTCCCAAAAATGATTGTATCTCCTTTTTACTCTTGGGTTCTCCTACCTTCAAAATCGCACTTACCCTTTCAGGATCAATTTTTATTCCATCTTTAGATATTATATGGCCCAACAATTTTCCCTCTTCGAATGCAAAATTGGACTTCTTTGGATTCAATGATGTACCAAACTTCCTACACTTCATGAAAACCTTTTCTAGATGATGAATATGTTCTCTGTTAGATTTTGAATAGACCATAATGTCATCCATATAAATGACCACAAAATTCCCAATTTCTCCCGCAAAAGCAATGTCCATGGCTCGCTGAAAATTAGCTCCTACATTCATTAAGCCAAAAGGCATCTTTGCATACATAAAAGTGCCCCAAGGTGTAGTAAATGCAGTCTTTTCTTGATCTTCAGGTAATACTTTGATCTGATTGTAACCAGAAAAACCATCTAACATTGAAATTCTCTCAGCCCCAACCACCTTCTGCAATATATGATCCATCTTTGGCAAGGGGTAATTGTCTTTGATAGAAACTTTATTTAGATTCTGGAAATCTATACACAGTCTTATTTCTCTGTTCTTCTTTCTAACAGGAACTAGATTTGCAACCCACTTTGAAAACCTTAGAGTTACAATGATCTTGGCATCAAATAATTTTTTAATTTTCTTCTCAATAATGGGAAGCAATTTAGGGTTTATCCTTCTGAGTTTGTGCTTGAAAGGTTTCTCTCCAGGCTTTATAGGAATAGTATGCTGTATTATAGATGTTTCATACTCCTTAAGATCTTCATAACTCCAAGCAAATACATCTGTATATTTCTTCATTAAATTCACATATTCTTCTTTTTCTTTTTCAGGAAAATTTTTGGAGAACTTTATAAACTTAGGATTCTCTTCAGTGCCAATATTCCTATCTTCAACAGCATTCTCAATGGGCTTTACTTTAGGATTATTAGCAACATCATTCTGATCATAAAATTTTTCCAAAGGAATCAAACCTCTTGGTATAAAATTATTTTTTAATTGAATAATATCTTTTCCTCCTAAGGTTCCCTTTAACTTTTCAGTGCCATCCTTTCCTTTTTCAAGTTCTTCATCATCTTGAAAGCTCTCACCATTGTCATTTTCGGTGTCAATATGAGTATTTACAAATTCTCTTGATAGCTATAAGAATCTTTTGATCTGCATGTCATCTTCAAATACCTGCCAATATTTAGAATTATATGGAATAGATGGTCTGTTCACAATGTCTACTTGATATTCTTTCTGACCAGCAATAGGGGTTTTGAATTTTCCAGCAGCTACTGCCAAATAATCTGCCACAGTGTTTTCATGTCTGGAAACCACTTGAATCATGTGCTCTATAAAAAAGTTACCAATCATATCCCAAACTTCATTCCTATAAGCCCTCATCTGGGGATGCCTGGTTTGATAGCTATCATTCACTTGGTTTATCACCAATTCTGAATCTCCTAAAACTTTTATCCTCTGGGCTCCCAGATCTTTCAAGGCATGGAACCCTAGTAATAAGGCTTCATATTCAGCTACATTGTTCATGCATTCAAATGTTAATTTATATGATAAAGATTTGAAATATTAGATAGGAGAAATTATATACACACAAGATCCAACACCTATTTTTGCAACAGATCCATCAAAGTACATAGTCCACAAACCTTCTTTTTTTTGTTTTTCCTCCAAAGCATCCTGTTCCATCACCTCTTCTTTCTTATTTTCCTCAGAATTCTTCTGCAATGTAGCTCCTAAATCATTTGGGACAATATCATTAAAGAAAATAGAAGACCCCAATTCAGTATCAACGTCATATATATGATGAACTTTAGGTTTATCTTGACTGCTCACTACATAAGGAGTTCTTTTTTCACTATATAACCTTATGCTCCCGTCTTGGACAGGAATCGTAGCATACGACATATCCATTTCTAAACTACCTTTCAACTTTGAAGTCCAATATCTTGACAACAATACCCCAAATTTGGGTGGGACATCTGCTACTACCACATCCATGACTATAGTTTTAGATGGTAATTTATTCAGAGTTACCACCATATCTTTAATCAAACCAAGACATTTTACTCTTCTGGAATCAAAAGAACACAAATCTTTATAGGGTCTCGTCACTTCCAATCCCAGGCTTTCAACTACTCCCTTTGGCATTAAATTATGTGATGAACCTGAGTCTAGCATAGCATTATGGACCACCATATCATGCACATTCAAACTCAAATAAAAAGGAGGGACTGAGTCTTCATTTTCTAAATTTTAAACCTTTGACCCAAATGAAATAGTAGGATTATCATCGTTCAATTCCAAAATATCAAATTGCAATTCTCCTTGACCTTTGACCATTTTTGTTATAGTATTTCTATATTCATTATTTCTCAACAACTCGTTAAATGGAACATAAATTTTTAACTTTGAAAGCTCATTTTGCAAATTAAAACCAGAACCAACTCTTTCTACCTCGATTGGGGTCATTTGCTTCATTATTTTGGCTCTTTGTATCTCATTTTCAACTTCTTTATTTACAAAAGACTCGTTTTGCACTTCTTTTCCCTTTTCTATATTTAGAGAACTAGTGGAAGGTTGATTTGGATTCGCCTTCCCCTTATTTATAAAAACTTCCCTATTTCTCAATCTAATTTTCCTCTGCACATCATCCATAGCATGTAGATAACCCATTTGATATTGTTCTGTCTCCCTTTCAAACTCCTCATTTCCACCTTCCTGCTCAAACATGTTATGTTCTTCTTCGGTGAGATATATCTCCGAATCTAATTCTCCAAAAAGATGAATTTCATTTTCAGTAGGGTCTTCTTCATCAGCAACATAATTCTTAGGAAACGGAGGTTGAACTTGTTGTTCTTCTTGATTTCTTGGGTTTCTCATGTCTCTCTGCCTATTTTGTGGAAGAACATGAGGATTTGGTCTTCTAAAATTAGGGTTCCTGATTTGAGGATTGACTTGTTCTCTGTTGAACACCCTATTATCCATAGTTAATCTGTCCATCAACTTTTCCATCGTCTTCAACATCATTTCAAATTTGATATCATTAGTAGAAGAAGAAGCAGAAGGCAAAATTTCTTCCTTTTTCCTCCTATCAATATCTCTATGTTTCATTTTTCCACTTGCCATCATATTTGCTTCCACTTCTAAAGCATCCGTAAACATTGCAGCAAGAGTTACTGATTTTCTCTCTCTCAATGAGAATGTGAAATCATTATCAAAGGCTCCAACATGATGTAGTTTAGTAGTGGTTGTAGAAGGTTTTATGTTTTCCGGAATAGAATTATAAACCCTCATGAACCTGCTTGAAAATTCATGAACAAATTCGAAACCCCCTTTTTTGAGACTGTTATACTAAGACAAGAGTTGTAAAGGATTCTATTTATCATCCCATATATCTATAAATGCATTCTGGAAAGCCTGAAAATTCAATATAGACCCATCTAGCAAATCTTTAAACCATTTCTTTGCCTCGCCTGATAAACTTTGAGCAAATAACCGCATTTTAACATCTGCATAATCAACTTCCTCCAAGTCAACGAAATCTTCAAACTTAGCCACATGTTGCTTTGCGGTTATGTCACCTTCTCCATCAAATAAAGAAATTCTTTGGGAATAATTCTGAGGAAGGTCATGCAATAAAGTAGGCAAACGCAAGGGAGCAATTATGGCTGCCATTGGTCTAGGTGGGTTCAAAGGAACTAAAGAATTTTGAATGTGTTGAACGGTAAGATTTTCAACTTTCGTAGCCTGTTGTAAATCTCTCCAGAGGGAGTCCATGAAATAAGATTCTAATCTACAGGAATTAAATTTAGTATTCTTAATATCAAACTTAGATTTAGTTTTCAACAATTTCCTTCCAACATTAACTTCCCATTCTGGATCAAAAATATTAGGAGAATCTTGAGAAGAAGATGCACCAAACAAAGGAAAATCTAATTTTTCTTTATCCTTTTTCTTAAATAACCTTTATATATCTTCCAAACTTTTTAATACTTCAGTGTCAGAGTTACCTTGTGTGTTTCTTCTCAAAACCAGAATGACTTCTTAAGATTTGAAAATTTTTACAATGGAATCGCCAGGGAAAATATACAACCTTCTCTACTGACAAAAATTTCTGTTTGCCCTTAGAAATTTTTATTGATCTTCAAACTCTGTCATTCTCCCCAGGGCAGATTTGCACTTTCGTCCTCGGCAACGACGCCAATTTGTTAACACTCAAAATGTACCCAAGTTGCAAAGGTAAATTCCAAAGGTAACAGCAAAAACCACTTCAGAAAGAAACTGGCTTTTCTTTCTAGAGAGGGATCTCTCAAATATAGATTTAACAAGGCCAGATATAAATCAAGACTCAAAAATTATATAGATGGTTGAAACAATACACATAATCATTCGGCAATGGAGTCACATATACATAAAGATATCACAAACACATATGTGTGAGATTTAATCAAAGGAAAGATAACCACTCAATCATAGTCGTTCATTTAGTTCAGGTGGAACAGAAGAAATAATGAACAGTCCATCAATACAGAGCATCAGAAGATGAGTTCTATATTCACTTTAGTAGAAATATTTATAGAATATCTGAAACAATGATCAGAGCATAACCAATATGAATTCCAACCATTCAATACTACGTTTCAGATACGAAGAAAACAAAATGGAGTGTAACATTGGAAAAAACAATTACAAAGAGGAAGAAATACAGACTGTAATGTAAATAGCACAAGAACCTCTGATAACCCACACACATGCAGCTTTGTTATTCAAAAATATATGTCTTCAAAAAACATTCATCAACAAGATGGGTTCCAACACCCATTACATAAAGTAAATGCAAATATATACATAAAATGATTTCTTCTTCCAAGAAGATTTATAATTGAATAACCTGCTTAATCAAAGTCTTTGTAACTAAATTCCTAACAACTAGGAATAAACTACTTTCTTTGATCCTGACAGATCATTTAATTTAAATAAACTTGGTAATAAGGCCCAAACAATCAGCTCCATAGCGTGCAACACCTGTCTTCATGGATGAAGAATATACTTTGTTTTTCCAAATCTTTCCACGGCTCTTCATTGTTCCATGCTTGGGATATTGCACTCAACCATTTCCCGAATAGACACCTCCAGATCCATGTAGGCTTCATAAGACACAGTAGGCAACCCTCCTCTTACGATCAGAAATTTCTGCAATATCTCAAAATCTTCTGTTAGCTTATCTATGATGACTTTTCCCATTAGCCCCTTTACCAAATTATCAAATTTAGAGTGATCCATATGACTTTGCACCAGTGGGCTGTGATAATGTTCTTGAGAAAACAATCGTCCCTCCTCGTCCCAGAAGGAAGGAAGGCCATCTTCAAATAACTCTTTAAAAGCATGCTTGAAATCATTAATTTGTGAGGTCATCTCATCAGCCTTATCTTGTACTATCTTCATAAGATGATGTTTGTGAATAAACCTTTTTGACCACAGTACCATCGCCACTCTATATTTGACTCCTATATCTTGTAATTTTTGATATGTTAATGAATTTAAGAAATTTAATGCATTCTAAACTATGCTAAGGGGCTTCCTCTCCATAGTCTCATTTACTAGTTTCAGTCTTTGATTGGCTAAATTGACCAATGTATTTTGATCATCAATGAAGTTCAAGTAATGCCTAAACTTAGTAATTTCCACAGACAACGTATCCCATATTATGTGTTTAGCTCCCTAGAGAGGACCCTTTCCTGTGTTCCTTTCTTTCAATTCATTAAGCTTCTTCTATAATTGGCTTTTATCATGTAATATCTTATTCTTGCTTTCAGTCATTTTGGTTAGCTCAGATTTGATTTTCTCATTTTCCTCTTTTAGCTCTCTTATCTCTTCATCTTTCAAACTGACTTGGGACATGGGCACTAATAAGCCATCAGCAGAAAAATCATTTAAGGGTTTTTCAATATTTACAATAGTCAAATATTCATTAGTGGGAGTCTGGCTCAATCGTTCCTCCATAATTTCTTTTTCTTCATTTGGGTACTTTTTCAGCCGTGAAATTTGTGCTATTAACTCATTCTGTTCTGCTTCCCACTTATCCTTTTCTTCTTGCAATTTCACAGTCTTTCCTTATACTCCATCATCTCCTGATGAGTCTTGTTTTTCTCCTCCTGCAATGCTAATAATTCTGATGACTGAACATGTTCTGTACTCGGTATTTTCAACCTCTTCTTTAGTACCTGGAGAGCGTTGTCTTTTTCCTCTAAAAGTATTTTGATGGCCTACGTGTTACCTGCTTCATTTCCTGAGCTTACGATATCTGCTTGTAATTTTTTTATTTGAATAGAATTAGCCTTGTTCTCAACCTTGTCATGTTTTAATTGGACTTACAATTTGTCAACCAAAACTTGTAACTTGTTAATTTTTTACCATAGCATGCAATAAATCTGAATAAATAATATCTCCCCTTTGTTTATGTAACTGTATTTTATCTGGTACACTGATTTTGTCTAATCTCACTTCCATTTCTGACACTTTCTTATCACTTACCATGGCCAATTTTAAAGTATTCCTTTCTACGTCCCGAATAGAAATCAAGGAAGTCTTTGGATTATTCAATCTTCTCACCCGTGGGAGTAGATTCTTGGTTTCCTCTAGGGACTGTCTTTGCTTTTCCATATAGCTAGTCATGAATTCTTCTTTAGATTTAAAAAATGGACCTTATTCTGTATTATCTACACTTTCAAAGAAAAATTGATTCACCTGTACATATTTCTTAGGAACCAAAGCAACTCTTTTCACTTCATCCAAAACTACTTCTCTTGAAATTTTATCATTTTGAGACAATTTGGCCTTCTTATGCGAACTGTCCTCATCTATTTCCATACTTTCGATTTTAGAAAGACTTATTTTAATCAAAATATTAGAACCATCTGGAATTTTCAATACTGCAATTGATTCACTGTTTGTATCCTCACTGGATCCTAGAATTTCCATAAAGTAAAACAAATTGGCTACCTCATTCATACCTTCAACAACTTGATGGTCAAATGGCTTATTTTTATTTGCTTTCTTTCTCAGAGAAATTATATGACAGGGATCATAATTGACCCTTTGTTCCCTTTTAAAATCCATGCTTTCCAATAATTTCTCTATAAACACCAGGGCACCCTTGTTTTTAAAAATAAAGGAACCAACTTTAAGAGGGAACTTGATATTGGAAGATTTCTTGAAATCCCTGAAATGTTCATCTTCTGCATGTAACCTCTATCTCATATATTCCAATGCAAAAATCCTAAGGGTAAGGAAAGCAGGCAACCTGTAAGCTTCTCCAGTGAAACCATATATTCTCAAAACTGTAAAATATTTATACAAGAACCAATCTCCAATCCTATCCTCGGGTGAGGATTGCATCATACTCTTCATTTCTTCCAATACTCTGGGTGACACTTCATCGAACAACAGCCTATATATTTATAACATAATGGAGTTTACAAATTCATACATATTGATTTGCTTAGGCAAATCTGAAGAGAACAGAGTACTCAAGAATCCCAATTCAATTACATTTGAACATAATAACATGTTCAGCAAATACGTTTGAAACTTGAAAAACCTGACTTTTGAAAACTCAACCAATTGGAGATGTATAGTTTCTGCTAGATATTTGTCCAAACTGAAGACATGAACCGACTGAGACTCAGAATCAGGACTAATTGAACCCATTTTTAAAAAAAAACTCAAGATGACTTAACTGACATGACAATCATCATCTAGACCTAAGACCTGACAGACCAAAGGCACCACCAATTTAACTTCTTCCTTGAAGATGTGAACATGATATGGAAAAAAGAGACCTTCCAGTGACTGAACTTCATTAAGAATGTTAGACAAGAATTTACATCAAACCTCAGTTTCACAATTTCTGTACACTTCAGTTAAAACAAACTCGTTTACGGACTCACAACTATCGGGGTAATTACTGGGCAAATTCAGGATTTCAAGTATATCTATTGCATCAATTTGGCACAGTGTCCTGGACGTAGAACGACTTACAATAATTCTCTCAGACGACGAATAATTGAATGCACACCACTCGACAAACTCAGGAAAGTGTAGGGTCTGCTCTAAAGTAAAATTATACAGAAACGAATTACAAACATTTAAAATGTCATTTCCCTGCGAATTATATCGCCATAACTTTTATTTAGTAACATATACACTTCCCACGGACAGGAATGGATCATATACGCCTTTATCTCTATCAACTAGGCACTCTTCCCTTTCATCCAGAATTTGGTTAAACCCTTGTAAACCTTTCTCTTTATCCATAATATAGAAAAAGAATGGTAATTCTGTGGATAAATCTTGAGTATTTAAGACTGGCCTATTATTGTAACCGCATATACTCAAGGTTGACTGTGAAAGGTGGTAATCAGTCCTCTTCATTCGTCCCGGTACAATAAAACTGATTCCTCAAGCAAGTCAACCCCAATTATATAGAAGCCCATTCCAGAGGCTCCCTTTAATGGTTTCCCTCAAACCACTTTTCCCCACGGAATGTACCACAAACTGCCACGTGTACCGCGGTTTCAATTCCGCTACCACTTTTCTTCTCCAACCATCGTGCAAATCTATCCTCCAGATCCAATGATGACCATTGATGCATTTTCACTTTATTTTCCAGCCATTGGATAAGCCTACACGTACCCATTCCGCTGAGCCTTTTCATTTTAATGAACGTGCAAGTTTACGGAGCGGAATTCCTATTGATCGTAGATTTTTCCGACCTAGATTTATGACCATTGATATCTGCATCTTGTTAACTATCTCCGTATGTCTTTATCTTACGCACATCTTTATAGAGCAGGTATATTATAAGCCATCGATCTTCACTTCCTTCTTCTACACCATTGGATCATGTGATAATTTTATTGCTTATGCACCCTTTATCATACTTTCACACCATCATATATTAACCAAAGTTTCAAGCAACCATTATTTCTCTTTTCCATTGTCTCTTCGACCCTCTGCTAGTTAGAGGTGTTAACAGGTGGGATCCAAGGAAGACACATTGCAGAGTACTCTGAACAAAGGTGACCCAGTGGGGGAACACTGCCAAACTATTTGCTGTGGAGAGGTGTCTAGGGACACCATTATGGTATGATCTCATGGATTTTTGGCGAGCCTGAGAAGGTAAATGCTCGATGGTGCTTTCAATTTTAGAGAGTCTGAAAGCACGAAGAAGACTCCAATGGGGACTCTTTTTCGTTGGTAGTCTCCTATGCCCGAAAAAGGATAAAAGTATACATAGGAGAGCTTTCCCATCCTATAAGGGATGAGAGACTTATTTATCATTGGTAGTCCAATCAGGCTTGAAAAGGTTAAACCTGTACTGACTGGATGGTCATTCAAATACTTTTACAAGAATGAACGAAATGAAGTTTGCTTGGTAATCTTTTCTTGTTGAGAAGGCTGGAAAATAGCTTAATGACAACATGTGGTGGGATTTTTCGTAAAGTGCAGCCCCTTTTCCCGAGAAAGCATAAAAGTATGTAGAGGGGAATGGTCTTGGCTTGAGTGTGCCAAGGATGTCCTTTTCCATTGATGGTCTACATGGTTCGCAAAAGGAGGTAAATGAGACGATGTAGATGCCCTTTCCTATAATTTAGTGAGTAGGAAAGGAAGCAGCTGCACTCGATGATCTTTTCATTGTTTTAAGGAGTCAGAAAAGAGCTTAAAGGAAGCTCCAATGTGGTCAATCGATTGCGATGGCACAGGCGGGACCCCATGTTAGGATGGTGGACAAAGGTCCAAAGGTCATCTGCATAGTATGGATGGAGCAAAAGGTTCTCAAACATACCAATACATGCATGGGATAGATCACGGAAGAGGCTCATGAGTTGGTGTGGTAGAGGCACACAAACCGAGGTGGCTCTCGGACAAAGGTCAAGAGAGTGTGTGTGTGTGTTGCGGTGGACGGACTTGACTACATGCGATGTGAGTGCAATTCTGGGGGAACTTCAATGCCAAATACATGCAAGAAAAATAAAAGGTTTTGTCGACGATGGTCCAGATGTCCATGTAAGGTGTGGTGAAAAAGACAATTATAAACACAAAAATAAAAGTAAAATTACATTCCTTAACAGGCGGTGGCCCGAGAACTCGCATGAGTAGCAGTCGGGAAGTGTGATACAAGTACAGTTCTATAGACACTTGCATCATCATGTCATGGCTCATAAGTTGAGGTGACTAGTGGGAAATGGTCCTGAAATTGATCTACTAAACATGAGACGATGGTCTCATCAGGAAATAAAAATTTGAGCCTGGAGGTGTGAGAGGTGTCTTGAACTGGTTCCAAGTGACTTTGGGTTAGCAGCTGATGGTGCTGCCATGATTTGTGCTGCAAAACATTGGAAAACAAGAAAAGAAAATGAAATGACTCATTGGTGATGTTAAGGGTAAAATCTATTGAGGTAGATCCCATTGCGGGGGTTCTCCAAGAGTTGTCCATTTGAGTCAGCGAAGAGGTATGCCCCCTTGCCGAGACAAAGGTCATTGGCAAGGCAAGGTGACAAAATCTGGTCTTTTATGGGAAGAACTGATTCCACACTATGGTTTGAAGGGAATGGGGTAAGACCAGAGATGGTCTTACAAATCCCTCCATCATCACGTAAGTGGTGCTAGGATAGATCAGGTGGATCTTCCACGATCGATGAGATAGAAAGAAAACTAGTGCTAGCAATCATGTAAATGCTGTTGGTTGTGGTTTTTGTGGCCTTGCCCCCAGTCTCTGTTGGAGGAAGAGGGGAACANAACATAATATCAATTGGATGGACATGAGTCAACACATCCTGGGGCCTTAGAGGTAGGGTAGGTGGTTCAAGGTACCACACAAGATCTCCTAGTGTGAAATCCTGTAGATTGCAAGTTGCCAAGACATACTTGCTCATGATCCCAGATGGTAGGAAAAGGAAAAGGAAAAGGATCATGTTGATCGGGAATGAACCCCACTATTTCCCTAGTAACTGTGGTTGAGGTTACAACTGAGGTTGTGGCTATGGCTGGGGAAACAATGGAAGAGACAGGTCTGATGGACCATCAGTGATGGTAGAGACAAGAGGGTCTATAGAAGTGGACATCATGTAAATGGACATCATGTCTGAAGAAGGAGGTGGTGGGTGAAATTATTCAATCACGATGATCTCAGACTCAAGGGAATGTTGATGGAGGTCAGCTAGAGCCATTCGAAATTCGGGCAAGTCTTTGCAATGGTGGGAGTAATGGCCATACAAGTTGCTAAGGGTGCAAGCATAGTTTGTCCTTAATTCCTTGTTCCTAAATATCGATGCGGTTGGGAGTTCAACCACGAGGATTTTTTCATTTGTATCCATGGCATCTAAATGCACACAGATCATCAGGATTTTAGGGCAGTTCTGAGTTGGATGGACCTATTGTTCGTAGATGATGCAAGGTGGGACTTGTTGGCTTTAGCATTCTTGCCCCTGGATCTTTTGGGTTGGGGTGGTGTGGGTGTAGGTGCAGTGGTTGGCTTGTGTAGACCGGGTGGAGGGTTAGACTAGACCATGATAGGTTGCACTGAGGTTAAAACAACCTGGTGCATTGTTGGTTGAGCTAGTGGATCAAGATACCACACCAGGATGCCCAACGTAAAGTTGGATAGGCTTAAGGTGGCCATGACCGGCTTGCTCATGACACCAGGTGGGGGAAAGAAGAAGGGAATAATATGGACTGGAGATGAGCCTAGATAACTCCCTGTTGGCTGCATGTGGGGGTGAGGTTGTGGTTGCGGCTACACGTAATGCTGCTCCTGCGGGTGACGTTGCGGCTACTGTTAATGTTGTAGCTGCGGATGATGTTGTGGTTATGGTTGGGGCTGCAGCTGCGGTTGTTGTTTGGGTGCAGCGGTGATTGATGAGACCATGCACAAGCCTGAAGTTTCATTTTGTGTTAGTGGTGGCAACACTAATGGGAAAGGAGCCATCATGGTGGGATCGGTAAACAACCTAGGGCCCACATTCAACAGTGGGGAGGCTGGTGTGTTTTCAACCATGGTGTTGATTACAGGGATGACATTGGCGTGTGTAGTTTCCCCTTGTTTCTCAATGGTGGTGATGTTCAGGATAGCATTGGCTGGTGCCGTTAACCCTTGGGGATCATGGTAAGTGAGCTGTTCAACCATCACAATCTTCCCTTCATGGGGGAACATCATGAGATGGAAGATACTTGATGCGATTGCTTTCCTGGCATACATGTAAATCCTTCCAAGGAGGAGGTTGTAGTCCAGTTGAGCATTGACGACTTCTATGTCGATCAACGTTGTCTTCCCGACTAACATGATGGGGACATGGGGGAGGATTCCTTGGGATTTAGTGGGATGTCCATCATAAGATCGCGGAGTCATGGAGGACAGTTGTAGAATTGGTCAACCAAGTTTCTGCCAAACCAAGGTAGACATAACGCATGTGGATGCCCCCTCATCCACTATGCACTGATGCACAACCAAATTTCGGATGGACACCAGGATTTGGAAGGCGACGGTCGATGGCATGTGCAGTTCTCCGTTCTTTGTGTCAAAGGTGATTAACTTGGAGTTAGAGTGGTATACTACCCCTAGGGTGGCTAGAAAGGCTTTCCACTGTGTTGGGCATGTTTTGAGTACCTGAAGAGCAGATATGGCAGTTGGCGTTTGGGCCAAATCATCCACAATGTTATAGCTGTGGCATTGTTGGCCACTCTGCATATGGGGGGGCGTGGGAAGGGGGGTAACTGAAGAGGCAGGTTGACTATCTTAGATGTGGATGCTGTTGATGATTCAATAGGTTTGGTGGTGGTACCGTACTAATTCCATCTAGTTTACAAGTTGACCTCTTCAGTCATCATGGCTAGCAGGTGGTGAATGCCTGTTTCAGCCATGGGAGGTGCCCCCGGAGTGTTGGGGTTGGGTTGGGGAGGGGGTGTGGTTTCCACCAATCCTTGGACTAGCAGTGGGTTTTGAAGCACCATGGGGGGAGGTCCTTAAGGTGCAGGGTTGGGTTGTGCTTGGTTTGTAGCGTTGGTATCCTGTTGGGCCTCGTTTCGAATGGCCTGCTTCGCCCAACCCATGAAGGGACACTCAAATGTGTAGTTCCCATAGACCTCATAAAGTGTACATGGTTGGTTTCTATGCAACAGGGCATTGTGTATTGGTGCATTTGGTCGTGGGGGGTTCTGGGCTGGCTGGTTTGTCATGGCATTGTTGGGAGGGTTCGGTTGTTGACCGCCTCCATATGGTTGGTTGTTGCCTTGGTTGCAGGGCCAGTTATTTCTAGCTTGCCCTTATTGATTGTTGGGGGTAGGCTGGTTGGGATGGTTTTATTGTGTGAAAACTTGTCCCAATGGAGTGGGTGGAGTGGGGGAAGGGGATTGAACCGGTTGTACTGGTGGTGCATAGTATATTTGTGGGGGTGGTGGTGCCACAAATGTGGTCATTTTCCCCACATACTACTGTGTTGGCCAAGCCATGGCCTGAGCCTACTACGGTGGCGCAGGTTGTGCATAGGAAGTTGTTGCTCTAGACTGGGACATCATTATTGCATAGTCTAGAGCTTGGTTTTGGTAAGAAACACTAGCAGTGTTGCTTGGTTGTGGTGTAACAGTAGGTGGTGTCGGTCGAGGCTGTGGCTGTTGGGAGACCGATCCTATGATGTCGTCTGTAGAATGGGATTCCCCCGGTGCATCGCGGTATGAGGTACTTGGTGATGATGATGATGGTGGTGATGGTGATGGTGATGGTGATGATGGTGGTCATGGTGGTGATGAGGGTGATGTGGATGATGATGGTGGTTATGGTGGTGATGATGGTGATGGTGACAGTGAATATGGTAATGATATTCATCATCACCATCCTCACCATCATCACCATAATCTTCATCATCATCATGACCCTCTTCACCATAATCGTCATTGTTATCATCGTCTCCATCATCATCATATTCATCATATTGATCATCATTGTCTTCATCATCATCATCATCATCATCATCATCATCACCATCATCTCCATCATCACCATCATCATTGTATTCATTTTCAAATTTAACATTTTATATTTTTTTTATGCATTCTCATTTTATTTTTTTAAATAAAGAAAATAAATATTCAAAATGAGAAATATAATGTTAAGTATTATTTAATGTAATTTATTTTTTTTAAATACCATTTTTATATAAAAGACTTAGAATGTAATTTATTTTTTTTTATTTCATTTTTGTATAAAAAACTCGGAATTATATTTTTAATGGAATTTAATTTTTTTTTATTTGATTTTCATTTTTAAATTTTTTTTATTTGCTTTTATATGAAAATTTTCTTGATTTTTGGTTTAGTTCATTCTGACCCAGCCTAGTTCATCTTTACTGCAGGGACAAACATTAGCGCTGCCAGCTGGAAGGGTCGCTACATCGATGGACAACCGGGAAGAAGAGCAGGAAAAAAACCCCCTAACCACTATCTTTCCATTATCCCCATCAACAGGATTTTTCATAGAAGCTTCAGCCGAAAACCCTACATGCTTCCTATCACCAGATTCTATCGAGGGTTTCTTCAACTTAGGCCCAATTTTCTCCCAGTCTAGAGCGGCACACACTGATTTTATCCTCCATGGCCTAGTTTTCTCACCATCTGGAGTGGCACATACTTATTTTATCCTCCATCTAGACTCGAATGTCTCAATGCTCGATCAAACCATTACAGAATTGGGGGATTTTTTTAACTGGCTAGTAGGAACCACCTCCACAAAAAACTATCACAGCTAGAGAAGCCATTGATGCAGAGGGTTTTGTCAACTCGGTGGTAGCAGCAGCTGGCATTGAAGAAGCTCTACCTAGCCCAAGCTCAAAATCTAGTCATAGCCCATCTGTAGGAACCACACCAGAGGAGGAAAAAGAAAATGAAAACCCTAGGCAAAAGAGGCAGAACAAGTGCCTAGCACCAACCTGTGGAAACCTAGATATGGTATGTGGTGTCATTGTGGCCATTGAGGAAGTGAAAGATATGGCTGATAGGGTAATTGTCAGGAAAATTCAAGTCAAAAAACCTACCCTTGATGAGATGAAGGGATGGGTTCAAACAAATTGGGTAGACTTCTTATCATCTATGGCCAAGGTAGGTGAATTATCAAAGGGTTGGTATACTCCCACCCTCGGTAGCAAGCATGACACCGAAAAAATATTGAACTGAAACTGGTTCTATGGGATGATACCCATTTTGTTGAAGAGATGGATGCCCCTGTTCGATGTCGATAGTGAACAAATGGATACAATGGCCATATGGGTATGATTACCATGCCTACCACAAGAATTATGGAACCTGTCCTCACTAAAGGACCTTGGTAATTCCATAGGGACATACCTGGAAGCAGATTTATCATACCTGCAAACCCAAAGGAGGGATGTGGCGTTAATTTTGGTTTCTATGGACATAAGAACAGAGTTGAAGGAGTTCCTCAACCTCATCAGACGAAATGTAACTTGGCAACAACCATTGGAATATGATGGTCTACCATTTAGATGTCATCGATGCCACAAAGTAGGACATCTAGTATGAAAATTCCCTGTTGCAACATCTACAACCACAGCATGTAAAAGAAGGTACCCTAGGGATATCGATCCATAGGAAAAAGGGAAGAAATTTTCAGCACCAAGCGTAAGAAGCTCTGAGACTATTTTTCTACAGCACCCCCCTAAAGGCCAGATAGAACTTCATACCGAAGGAAGCACGCAACACCTCACGAGTGTGTCCTCTATTGTTTATATAAAGGAACAGTTAAATAATTTGATTATAAATGATGTTGCACCTACACACAACTACACTTTTGTGATAGTTCATCCCCCTCCCACCTAGGAAAAACCCCCATCCTCTCCTGCTTCCCTACCTTCTCCCCCCTCCCTCTCAAAAGAGAAACCTATTTCCCCCACACAGTCTTGTGTTCCCCAACCCCTGATCAACTCATCCCCTAATTCTAACTCCATTTCCCCAATTAGATTTCAACTCCATTCAAGGGACATACCAACTCAGGAAAACCCTTTATTCTGCTTAGAGGTGAACCCAATTATCCCAACCTGGGGAAAGGAAGAGGAAGACCCTCTTTCTGATCCTTTGCCCAACAAAAATCACTCCAGGATCAATCAAATGGTAAGTAGAAAACTCTTTTTGTGGCACTTAAAGCAGTGCAAACCCCTTAAGGGGATCCCAAATTAAATTGTTATCTCTCAACTGCAAGGGTCTGGAAAGTACCCAGAAAAAACTTGCACTAAAAAGAGTGATACATGTGCAGAAACCTGATATCATTGTATTACAGGAAATCCTAGGCACTGAAGAGGAGGTATCTAGTGTTTTTTCCTCTATTTCAAATAGTTTCACCTTTTCGGCCCAGAGTGCAAAAGGTCACTCGAGAGGTTTAGTAATTTTATGGAACCCTAGCATGTTGCACTGTTAAAAATCATGGGGAGCCTCCTTTTGAATGGGGTTGTAACTTTTCTAGGTAGAAGCAAACCTACACCTCAACCTTATAAACATCTATGGGCCTTATAATGGTTGAGTGTTTTTTTTGGAGTCAATACAAGACTCTCAGTTTCAAGAAAAGGAGAATGTGATTATCAGGGGGGGATTAATTTCACCATTGCAAACCATGATATCTGGGGTCCAAATGCAAGAGTGGACCCCTGGAAGCTTTCTTCCAAAACCTGTTATAGAGCCTTAAGTTGGTGGGCCTTGTTATATTTTTATCATTCAAGCTAGCATTATGATATTAGGATCTTTAATTGAGAGAATAACATGCACATCAATAAACACAAGAGATAAGAGACACAAAGAATTTTCCTCGGGGAAACCATAAAGGAGAAAACCCTGAAACTTCCTCAGAGATAGAATCAACACCAAAATTAAAAGCCAAAAACATAAAGATGATCTCTTGATAGCAGTAGTCTCTCTCTTGTCCCAGCAAATTCTCTCTCACTCATGCGCCCCAGTGAGTGAGTGTGTGTGTAATAAATAGAGAGGCTCACACTCTACTTATATTCTTTTGTTCACTTGATGTCCACTTTAACATGTCAGCCCGACTTGAAAATTACTTACTAGAGCCGACATCTCTAGGAGAGTCTAATAAACCTAGTTCCCCACAACTATGGGGAATTTTTCCTCCAATCAACAAGGAGGGTTAACCTTGACACAACTGTGGGGACTATTGCCCCGACTTACAATGGAGGGTTAACCTCAATGACTTTACATGACTTGTTACATTATTGAATCTCTCGATCGGAACATTGGGGCATGACATGACTCAATTACATTATAGATACTTCCAAAAATAAACATTAGGGTACAATACATAAGATCTACAAGTGAATACATTCTGAAGTTACAAATACATCAACACTCCCTCTTAACTAGGAAGGTATTCTCTCGACACAATTTATTAGCACAAGTCTTCTTCTCTGTATCATCTGGATCATCATCAAGTCATCTTCATCTTCAATTCATATTCATTGTCAAGTCATCTTCATCATCAAGCCATATTCATTGTCAAGTCATCTTCATCAAGTCTGGATCATCACTGGATCTGGATCATCACTGGATCATCATCAAGTCTGGATCATCACTTGATCTAGATCATCACTGCTGGATCATCATCAAGTTTGGATAATCACTTGATATGGATCATCACTGATGGATCATCATCAAGTCTGGATCATCACTTGATCCAGATCATCACTGTTGGATCATCACTTGATCTAGACTGTCACTGTTGGATCATTAAGTCTGGATCATCACTTAATCTGGATCGTCACTGCTGGATCATCATCAAGTCTAGATCATCACTTGATCTAGATCATCATCAAAGCTGGATCATCACTGAATCATCATCATCATTACTTCTTATGTTATCTCAATCAAATGGTACTATCTCTTGATTCTTCTCATCATAGGAAGTTCTACAAAGCTAGCCCTTTTTCATGCTGGTTGTAGGCCTACCCTTCATGTAGGTCTTCATCATCTTCAGCACTTATATCTGACCATGGAGTGAATCATGTCAAAAAGTCTTGCCTAGAACTTACATCTGACCATGGGAGGAACACATCCAAGAACCATGTCAAAAAGGAACGCCCAACATTCACATCTGACCATGGGAGGAACACATCCAAAAACCCATGTCAAAAAGGCCCAACACTCACATTCGAACTCATCTTGTCAGAAAGGCTCTGCACTTACATCTGACCTCATCTTTTCAGAAAGGATCTGCACTTAAATCCGACCTCATCTTGTCAGAAAGGCTCTGCACTTACATTCGACCATGTTTGAAAACATCGCATCGAAAGGGCTCTCAGTCCCAGACTGAGGATTCCTGGTAACTGACCAGGTGCCTCCATTCTCCCAGAGAATGGCATCAGCCTTTATATCTAATCAAGTGGGAACATATCTCTCAATAACATAAGAATTTCCATGCACTCACATCTAATCATGTAAGAATACATCCCACATTCATATCAGAATGGCCCTCAGTCTTGGACTGATTATTCCTGGTAACTAACTAGGTGACTCCATTCCAAGAATGGAATTCAACACTTATATCTGATCATGTAGGAACCAATCCTACAATCACATCAGAATGGCTTAGCACTCACAACTGACATGGAAGGAACCAAATACTCTCACCATGAGAGAATGGCTCATCCCTTACATCTGACCATGGAAGGAACCTAATCCTCTCACCATGTCAGAATGTATCTAGGTCTCATCATTTCCCCTTGGAGGGAACCTTGATCTAGAGAACACCAAGCTTCTCGCTGAAGTACTCAAACTTCACTTTGGCCATTTCTAGCATAGAATCACATCAGGGCTGATTCAACTCCAAGGATAACCTGCAAGCTTTGCCAGGACCGATTACATCTGAGGACAACCTACAAGACCATTTACATATGAGCAACCTACGAGCTTCACCAATATTTATGCTCAGACAACCTATCTCATCAGCTGTGTTAGAAATCCCTCTTTTGAGAGATCTCAATTTGGATCACTGCTCCTCTCTGCATCATACAAAAATGCAAGTCAGATAAACCAAATCAAATAGTATTTTTCAAAAGAAACATACTACCTCCCAAATAGCAAGTGGCAACATCTTTTGCCTCAACTATACTCAATGCCATGCAGGACTCCATCCTACCAAACCAAGAGATCACACTTGATCCCATACTGAAGTATCACCTCGAAGTGCTCTTCCTATCAATGGCACTTGCTGCCCAATACAAATCCACATAACCTTCTGGGTTAATCTTTTGATTCACCTCATACTTGAGCCCATAATCAAATGTACCCTTTAGGTACCTCACTGCATGCTTTGCAACCATTAGGGGAACATGTCTCAATGTGTTCATAGAAAAGAAAATATCTGGTCTCGTATTTTTTAAGTACATCAACTGACAATACATCATGGCATCAATTGAATCTGATGAAGCAACACTCAATAGCTTCTGGTTCGATGCCATAGGTGTGGTCATGGCCTTGCAGTCCATCATCCTGAACCTCTCTACTGCATACTTCCCTTGTGTACACCTCCATTCCTAGAATGTAGTGCATCATCCCCAATTCCTTTATCTCGAACTCAATAGCAAGTCTTCTTCTTTCAAATTTTATGAGTTCCTATTTTCTGTCAGGAACAAGTCATCGACATATAATAGGAGCATCACTGGTATTCTACCTTCAACCTTGAAGAAAATGTTGGAATCTTCTTTACTCTTAGTAAATCCTAGAGTCATCAGTAATCTATCCATCCTGTCGTACCATGTCAAACCTTGGGATCTTCTGTAGTCACTCCCTTTGAAGTGAAGCATCATGCTCCCTATGTCTTTCATACTCTATGCACTATTTTCATGAGAAGCCTCATGCTACAAATCTTTCCTTGTATCCCAGAATGTTTCCATCTACTGCATGATGGAATTAAAAAATTCCCTTCATGTATCGATGCTACATCTTAGACATCATTCTTCTTGAACTGGTCTTCCCTTTCTTCTTGGTTACTTCTTCATAGCTGGAAGGTTTTGCATCAATGATGTCGTTACATTCATCATATTATTCTTCATCTTGAACTGTCGTCACTTGTTCTTTGGAACAAGTCTCATCCTTATTTGCTTGTAGGTGATTGTACATGATCTTTCTGTATAAATAATAGATCAATGCTATGAGCAATGATGCTAAGAAGAAGCACAGGAAATAGATCTTGCTACTAAGAATTCTCACAAGCACACATAAGAAAAATAGAGAGAAGAAAAGAGACTGAATCACATGAATGAAGAGATGAATATTGGTGTGTATCCTTCCATTGAATAATGATGAATAATAGTGTACATAAATAGTACATCCCTCATAGAAAAATTGAATTATATGGAAACAACTCATAAATCTCAAAAAGGCTGACTTACTAAAATATAGCAAACCCCCATACATGGCTAAAGCATCTCCCAAATCTTTCAAGGACCTCACAAGTTGAAAAAAGCATGAGTGAGTTGTCAAGGAGATGGAAAAGACATTCTAATCCTAGAAAATGGAGAAAACTAATGGAGGATGGGTTGGAAACAAAAAAAAAAGCAGGAAAAGAAAAAAAAAACAGAATAAAATAGAATATGTTGTAAAGTCCTGTATACTAATTCTGGATGGTCAAAAGGTGGTCAAGATCAACCCAGAATTAGGAATAAATCATTCCTAGGATATAGATGGCATGTATTGACTTTAAGGTGCAAGTGGATGCCAACTAATTAAGCTAGTGGGTGAATAATTAATCAAATAATGATTAATTATTTTATCCTAAGTTATGAGTGGGTTTAATATATTCCAACACCCCATATAAGTCTGAATTTATGATGGTATGACAAAAAAATATCAATGCATATGGATGCATATAGGGCCCAACAACAAGGATATGGTCACCCTTTAACAATTATTATGTCCAGAAAAGTGAGGAAAGAGGCGAAACCACATGGGGAAAATCCTCCCTCAAGATAGGACAAGGCACAAAATTTGAAATATGTCTTTAAAATATCTTCATCTTCACTTTAATGAGCTGAATGAACTGCTTCTAGATGAAGGAATTTTTGAAGAAATCATGAACTCCATGATCATGCGCTAGAGTGTAGAACCTGTAAGAAGGAAGAGGAGAGACTCCTTGTATCTCATCAACTGATGAAGTAGGAGCATTATCTAAATTCTTCTTTCTACTGTCAAAATATGTTCTACAAACATAATCTAAAATGGAAAAGAGATCTATGCATACTCCTTTCCAAAGAGTACAAAAAATAAGGCAATTTACTTCACACCCAATTCCCTGAATAGATGCAAAATTGTGATGTGAATCACATGTCAATCTTCCAATCTGATGTAGCACCTGTATATATCTGATATGAGGTTGAAAAAAATCTTATATATCATAAATATTAGCATATGGAATAGAAAGGACAAAGGCTTTAGTGGCTCCATGAGGATATAGGGCTAGACTAGGAAAATTATGAGCAACTGGGGAAAATTGATAGGTGTAAAAATCTGAATGATGGATGGGCATAAGATCTGAACCATAAGTGTTTATAACAGATCCAAAAATGTTTAATATCATTCCAAATATTACTAAGGACATGGATAACCAACCACTGAAAGATACGAAAGAATTCAAACCATGTAAGATAAATATCACTGCATAAGAGACCAATGAGGAATCAACTAGTGAGATTGGGATTTGTATAGTATTTGGATTATTCATAGGTATGGTATATGGTATGGATGGTGGTATTATATGTGTATCAACCTAAAAATATGCTTCTAAATCATAATCCAAAGGATCACATATAAGCATATCAATAGACTCATGGGAATACACTGGTAATGAATCCTCTGTATGAAAGGAGGAAATAAGGAGATGTTCAAAATCTTCAAGAAGGCTCTGAGTATTGATGCCAAGAAAAAAGGATGATATCCTGAAGCACATGATATCAAGTAAGTTAAGTGGTATGACACAAAGAAGGCTTGATGTGGCTAAGCAAACATCCTAGAAGTCACCGGGTTGCACGCCATTAATGAGAGAGGTATGCAAAAGGTGTGAAGAATCTAGCACATAGATCTCAGAATCTAAGATAGGAGATTTAGAGAACAATAAATGGGTTATAGGATCATAATCAATATCAGCAGCAGCTCCATATGTTACTTCTTTTTCATCAATAGTATCACAAGAAGAAAAATCACCTTCAAGAGACACAGAAAAATATGGCTCTTCAATATTTGCTTCTTCATTGAAGGAGGAAGCATTCGAATCAAAGAGGGAAGTAACAACATGAACTATATGAGAAAATTATTCATCATTATCAACTTCATCAGAGAATGTAGAGGCCAATAAATCTTGAGAGAGATAACAAGAGGAGATGCTAGGTTCGCTCCATGCTTCATCTTCAATTTCCTGCAAACCAAAAGCTTTGTCCAAAATTTTCCAAAGCTCAAATGGAAATTCAGTAGAATATATGAGATGATATATATTTGGAGACATTCCCAAACACATAATTCCATAATCTCTATCACAATTATTTAGCCAATCAATCTTCTCTTCATAAGAATCAGGTTCACTCAATGCACCAATGGAGACATCAAAGAGACATTGCCTCTTCAAGTATGCACTCATATTTGGCTTCCAATCAGCATAGTTGAAATAAAATAGTAGAGGAACTTTTGAATCCATATAGAAGTTGTTGATATGCTCTAGTAGATACTCTCTGCAACCTACAAAACAAACTGGGAGAAAATCTTGTAAGCTAGACAAGCTCTTCTTCAGAGAGGGATAGGAGACTAGAAGTGCACCTCAACTCTGTAGAACTTGATCAACCTTGTAGCTCTGATACCATGTAGAAATAATAGATCAATTCTATGAGCAATGATTCTAAGAAGAAGCATAGAAAATAGATCTTTCTACTAAGAATTCTCACAAGAATACACAGGAAAAATAGAGAGAAGAAAAGAGAATGAATCACATGAATGAAGAGATGAATATTTGGGTGTATCCTTCCATTGAATAAAGATGAATAATATTGTACATAAATGGTACATCCCTCATAGGAAAATATAATTGTATGGAAACAACTCATAAAGCTCAAAAATGTTGACTTACCAAAATATAGCGAACCCCCATTGAAGGCTAAAGCACTTCCCAAATCTATCAAGGACCTCACGAGTTGGAAAAAGCATGAGTGAGTTGTCAAGGAGATGGAAAAAACATGCTAATCCTATAAAATTGAGAAAAACTAATGGACGATGGGTTTGAAACAAAAGCTCCTAGTTTCCTAGTTGACTAGCATTTATCTTATCCATAGAAAAGCAGGAAAAGCAGAAAAAGCAGAATAAAGCAGAATCTATTGTAAAGTCCTGTATACTAATTCTGGATGGTCAAAAGGTGGTCAAGATAAACCTTAGGAATAAATAATTCCTAGGATATAGATGGCATATATTGACTTGAAGGTGCAAGTGGATTCCAAATAATTAAGGTAGTGGGTGAATAATTAATCAAATAATGATTAATTATTTTATCCTAAGTTATGAGTGGGTTTAATATATTCCAACACTTTCCTACAAGTCAAATGCATTAGTTGTATGGTTAGAAACATTTCATAAGGAATATTCATAATGGAAAATTCTTATGCATAAATATATGATCATGCAACTATTTTAGCCAATACAACATTCATCCATATCTCACATAAACTTTCTAGATGCCTTCCATCTCTACCAGGACAACATTGAGATTGTGCACTAATCCAATATGTCAGCAAAGAGGTTTCATTCTAGATAAGTAGCAATGGAGAGTTGTATAGCACCATGAGATACTTACCCATCACATGCATATTAGTAGTGTACTATCATTAATGCAAACATTCTATCATGCATAACACATCCACTGAATATAAGCAAATGCATAACAAAACAATGTCATGAAATGACAATTGAATACTTATCTTTATTTGTTTTGTGGGTAGATTCCTTCTTGAGACTTTAGCTTCATCATCTTTTTCATTCATAACAACATTGTTTCTTATCTAAATGCTAAGATGAATAAGAGGTTCTTCAAGAGTTGAGTTCTTCATATTCCTCATCACTTGAGGGATCTTCTTTAGATGGTGAGAGCTTGATCTTTAGTTGTTCCCATCTTCTATTCTCTTATTATGAGTCGAGCTTCTTCTTCTTCCAAGAGTCTACTGAAAGTAATCACTTCCTTCTGGCACACATTCCTTGAATTAATGAATCCCATGATCCTAGGAGGCCATTCAAGGTGGTTATCACAACTTCTGCATTCTCCTCTTCTTCTTCTACCATTTCAATTTGTTCTTTGATTTGAGAGACCCTTGTAAAGTATGACTATATGGTCTTTGCATTTTGGATCTTCACATTCTTCAACTGGTTTCTTAAGTTCATATTCTGATTTATGTTCCTCCCTTCAAATATCTTGGTCAAGGAATCAAACATCTTCGGTGTCTTTAGGGAAGACACTTGTGGTACAAGTTGATCGATGATTGAATCAGTAATGATCTTCTTGGCCTTGATCAAGTTCTTCTTGTGTAAGGCTTTGAGCCTCATCTCCCTCTAGAACTAGAACCTCTCTACTCATGTAGGTGTCCAATTTATTTTCTTCAGAGAGATCATATACTTCCATGCTTGGAATTTGTTAACTTCACCAATATTATCATCAAGATGATGTGATAGATCACTTTGAAATGAGAACCTCAAATGAAAATAGCAAAATATTAGATCTTACCGATTTGAGGTGTCTGTCCTGGTTCTAGAGCTGGCTAATCTAGGGTTTGTTAGAGAAACCCTAATTTTCAAAACCTGGAATATTTTAGATATGATTTGATGGAAATCTATATATATTCAATTTGAGCTGTCCAATGTACTCCTTTCCTGAAAATAGTGGAGGGAAGCTCCAGGAACAGGAATCTCTAGTTTTCCAATTTCTTCTATAGAAATGCCTGATACTGTTTCTAGAATACATTCGAAATTACTGCTCCTCTATGTCTCAAACTTCTCACTAAGGTATCCTCACCTGTTCCTAATCCAAAACCATAGGTTTCATCAGAATTGGTTTCACCAATTGGTACTTATGAGTGTTTTCCCATGGTGACCTGTTTCAGGATTGTTCAGCATAGTGAAGTTGTACGGACTACCATGTGTCATTGTTTCATATTCAGGGTCTGAAACTTGGAACAAAGAAAGTACATTCTGTTTCCCTTTTGGAACAGCTACATAAATTTCATTTAAACCTTTGTAACATGAGATATAGAAATTATCCCCAGGTGTCCTGTTTGGGGATGAATCCTGGGAGACGTTGTAATCCTAACTTGGAGGAATCATATCTCATAGAATATAGTGAATATGAGGCTGAATTTTGGAAAAATTGTGAATTAGGACATCATATTAGGCCTATGAAAGTTTCAGCTCTTGATCCTTCTCCAATCACAATATATAGTGAATGTACCAAAACTTAGTAGTTTTATTAGTTAGGGTTTTTCCAGCTCGGGGTCAAACTAGGGTTTGACTTTCCTAGAGTTATACCCAACCAAAAATATCAAACTAGGACTCTAAACTTCAATTTTGATGAGGAGATCAATCCTATGCTGGGCTCACTCAAAAATTCCTCTTCTGCAAGAAGTCCTAATTTCCCGCACCAAAAAATGAAAATGTCTGGAATCAAATTCTCCTTCGACAGAAAGATGCACCCTTCAATGGAGAGTCATCCTAGCATACTTTTGCTAATGGATTGTAGAGAGAGACCCACAAATTAAGAATCCCTAGCTTCTACAACTGCACAATTTCTTCTTCTCAGGTTAGCCCTGATACCATGTTATATTTTTATCATTCAAGCTAGCATTATGATCTTAGGATATTTAACTGAGAGAATAACATGCACAGCAATAAAAACAAGAGACAAGAGACACAAATAATTTTCCTCGGGGAAACCATAAAGGAGAAAACCCCGCAACTTCCTCAGATATAGAATCACCACCAAAAGTAAAACCCAAAAAAATAAATATGATCTCCCAACAACAGTAGTCTCTCTCTTGTCCCAACAATGTCTCTCTCACTCATGCACCCTAGTGAGTGAGTGTGTGTGTAATAAATAGAGAGGCTCCCTCTCTATTTATATTCTTTCATTCACTTGATGTCCACTTTAACATTTCGACCCCACTTAACAATTACTTACTAGAGCCAACATCTCTAGGAGAGTCTAATAACCCTAGTACCCCACAACTGTGGGGACTTTTCCCTCTGATTAACAAGGAGGGTTAACCTTGACACAACATGGGGACTATTTCCCTGACTTACAATGGAGGGTTAACCTCAATGAATTTACATGACTTATTAAATTATTGAATCTCGTGATCAGAACATCGGGGCATGACATGACTCAATTACATTATATATACTTCATGGAATAAACATCGAGGTACAATACATAAGATATACAAGTGAATATATTCCGAAGTTACAAATACATCAACAGGCCTAGATCCTCAAAAGCCCAAGTCAAGTTGGACAAACAAAAGAACAGGGAAAGACCGAATTGAAAAAAGACTATATATATTTCTAGTGGGGGAAATTTTACTGGAGTATGATCTATAGTTCAAGGAATGGGTAGACTCATAAGGGGACTCAAATCATCAACCCATCTTCTTGGAAGTATAAAGAAACCCTCAAAAAATAGTCTGTCCTTTTAAATTTGGTGCATCCTGGCTTAAGCATGAGGAGGTACCTAAGCTCATAAAATAAAACTACACCCCTTATGGAGTAGAAGCTGGATCAAATGCTGCAACACATTTTGTACAAAATTTTTCTCAAGTTTAGAAGCTGCTGAAGGAATGGGAAAAAAAAAGACACGGGATGACCAAGCCCTGTTAATTTTTTGAACACAAAGATGAGGAAGTCTGTGAGTTTTACCATAGAACTTTTACAGAAGCCTTTCCTGTAAGGCGAATTGTTTGACTATTTTGGACACACATATCTATAGACCTCTCTTAAACTCTGCTTTTTTCAGCTCTATTCTCCACTCAACAAAAGGAGCATAGGCTACATGCCTAGCTCATTTTTGGAACTATTAAAAGGCTCAGGGGTAATATAAACATCAACATCATAGCACTTATATCTTGCTCTTTTTTGGCATAATCTCTTAGGATAGAGATTATTAGATGGTAAATTGTTTCCTTGTGGAATATTGGTTGTTACATCATGCTGGTTGCATAAGCAGTGGTATGCATCTGCACACAATTTTGTACAGACTTATCTAGATTTTAATAAAAAAATCAGCTTTTTTCCTATGGAGAAAAAAAAGACTTGGAACACAAATCAATCAAAATAAAAGGAAAGAATAAAATTAAAATGCTCAAATTAGAAATAATATTTTAATTTTTTTTCAATCATTGTAATAAAATTGAAATGTCAATTTTAAGCTAGCATCTGGAAAATGTTTATTTATTTATTTATTTATTTTATTATAATTGAATATATAAGCCTTATTTATTTAATCGTTATCAATTGGATTAAAGGGACACATCAATGCAGAATTCTATGACATGGCGGGCTTGTTATTGCAATGGGTCAATGGCAGATCAGAGAACACCATGGGGAGCTCATTCATGAATATTATCATTGTCCCTTGAAGGAATGATCAAGGAAGCTCATATTATATTTTTTTGCTCTGTTTTTTCTAAACTGTTTATTATATAATAGGTTATATCAGCATTCTATACTACTTGAGTGGGCTCTGATAGCAGTTACCTTTTTCTGATATTTATTTTTGGACATATTTCAGTATGTGGCTAGAACTTGATATATCAGTTTTTTTGATATATGTGGGTAGAAGGGACTGTATTTGTCCTTTATTTTGTACTCATTGTATGGACCTTTCTGGTACTTTCCGAATACACAAGCAGTGTATCTACAAAATGTAATTTTGTTTTGAAAGATGTAATGAAATTATGATTTTTTGCCCAAGAAGAAAACAAATAAGCATATATTGAATTTAAAAGTATAAGCAATATTTGTTTAATTTATATTTCTACATTGTATATAAAAAATAGAAATATTTTAATGGAAATAACCTTGATTTAAATAATAAAATAAATAATTAAAATTATTTCCAAATTCTATTGTATAGTTGAGCTTCTATAAAATGGATTTTATCAAGAGAACATCAAACAAATATGGACAATCTGCAACAATTGTTAACATTGAATAATTCCACTATTTTTACTCATCAAAATAGCATTTGAATAATTCCACTAGTTTTATTCATCAAAAATACATTCAACAAAGATGAACACTTTGTCCTACATTTGTTCAATGAGAGTAATTTGATTGGTTTTTATAATGTCCCAAATAGTTAAAACAACATAACATACCAAAGAGTATACATAATGTGCAACAGATGTAAACTTATGGTACAACTTTAAGATAGATCATTCAAATAAGTTATACAACAACACTTGAAGAATAAAATATTCAAATACTCCAATAAATTCCTATATCCAAATAACATGTTTCCCTCAAGAGTAATTATATGAGATATAAGCATGTATTCATTGTTTCCCAAGAGATTAATTATATGACTTGCATGAATATGTGTTCATTCATTACACATGTAGGTCCTTAATTTGGTCCAACAATGTTACATATACATTTTATTGCATAAATGTGCATGTTGGGGTGATATAATATATATTAGCTCTATGTGTGCCCCTCTTGGGTCATAACAAAGTACTTTTCCCTTGAAGCTTTTCCCTTGATGTATTTGGACCATTAAGTGAATCAATGAAACATATGTAGATCACCTGATAAAACATGGATAACCAAAAACACTATGTATATAAGGCCATCTATCACATAAAAACACCATTTCTTTCCTCTTAAATATGAACATGTATCTCAACGCTATCTGTAACATGTTCCATTGGAGGAGTCAAATATCAATAGTGAAAATTAAACACTAAAATTATAGAAATAACTGTTGTTAATGTATTCTTCCTTACCATTCATTGAGCTCCTCTCTGTTTTTAAGAATAATTTAATATTCTCTACTAAACAGGACCAACCACGTGAATGTGGAAGCTCTTATGGCCCCTCCCCCCCCTCACATCACTCTCAATTCCCAAACCCAATGCATGCACTTGCAAATAACAATTTAATGCAAATTATTTCACTCAATAACTAAAAGAAGATTTCATTAAATCATTCATTAAACCATTGAATCATTCAACAGCTGAAAAAAACATTCAAAGAATATGTTAGTGATGATGATGATGATGATGATGATGATAGTGATAGTGACGATGATGATCAACATGATGGTGATTATGATGATGTTAGTAACTCTTTTTAAAAAAAATAAGATAAATGAATAGGTCTAATTAAATATTTACCTTTCAATATATTTCATCATCTTCTTCATCCACGTCATCGTCTTCTTATTCCAAGTCATCATCTATATCATTAGATCTAGAGCCAACATTATCATCATCTAACTCATGTTGATCATGCTCTTCATCATCATCTTCTTCTTACAGAGAACCCTCTTCATTACCATTGTCTAGGTTATACTTTACCAGCCTTCCCTTTGGATCGTGTCTCACAACAAATGACCAGCTTGCTTTACCTATAACCTCCGAATAAAGTATCTGTTCACATTGGCTTCGAAGAACATAGGGATATGTTCCTGGCTCAAACAACCTTGTATTTACCATGGTAAATCAATTATCGTGTTCAACAATAGTTCTATCATGATCATGTTGATTCAATCATAACATGTACCATTTGACAACGAATAGAACCACCTTGAATTATTTAAAGTCACACTACAAAATATCTTCCAAATACCCATAGTATCAATTTTTTGAGAGTTCTAGATATTTGTCACTTCTAGATGAAACATTGGTGACCTCAAAGACTGCAGAGATCCCACAATCTAATGTTTTCTTTGTTTCATCCAATTTTTTGATGCGATATCTACAACCATTGCAAACCATAGCCTTATGGTGTTTTACCTGCAACAAGCAATACATGAAAATATTACACAATGATTCAATAGTTATGCAACAATACATGGAAAAGAACAACATGTATGTCAAAATGTAATTTGTAACATAAAAGATTTAGAGTGATTGATTAATATGCTTGCCATTTTATCTTTTAAACCATATGCTAAATCGATTTCTCTTTCTGTAATATTTCTATCTCCATTGCGATGTGCTGCTTTTACCAATGAAGCCACACCTTCACATGATATTCCATGACCTAATTGTTGACATCATTCAATCCATACCTTCATCCAGTTAATATTGTTTGCAATGTATAAATGAATTGCATCCCATTCTCGACCAACTACTTGATGACAGTAAACATTAAAATGAAAGACAGGTGTAAATTTCCTGAACAAAGTATTATATGCTTTTAATTGATGCGATAACTAGAAAATGAAACTATAATATGAACAATATTATAAACATCCACTAGCTAATAATTACCTTTCACCTTCCTCGATCTACCTTTCCCCTTCAGTTGCTCCCCTTCAAATTTGTGATTGGAGTCCGGATCACAAATGCAACATAAATTGATCTTTGATGCTAGCAAAAAAAGATATTCATTGGCATACAACATGTTTTGGTATACCATATATCCTTCCAGCATAGAACCCTCAGGATGTGCTCGTTGTCTCACCAAACCCTTCATAAATTTCAAGTGCCTCTCAACCATCCACATGGACCTTGAGTGCACAGGCCCACACATCTCAATATCCTCAACTTGGTGTATGCGGTAGTGTTCCTGTGCATTAAAAAATGTGGAAGGTAGATGCTTCTACATTTCACACATGAGACAAGGAATTTCTCTCCTCCAATACTTTATATCATCTTTATAGATTTCTTTAGATGTCAACAATATACAAGTGACGAAAACCAATAATGATATTCAACAAAAGAAAACATTTAATTACATATCATGAAACAGTGTACAAAAAAAAAAATATAAATTATATGGAGAATTAAACAAACACTAATCAGAAGCAACTAATCGCTAGTTACCTCAAGTATTTACCAAGATTATATATAACTTGTTTGACATTGTTGTCGAAGTTTTCCGGGAGAGAGAGAGGTAGAACATACTGTATCAATATGCAACCCATGCTATTTATTAAACAAAGAGTATACAATCAAGAAAAAAAAAGTATGCAATAAAATGAAATAAAAAAATTTATATGGACATAACAATAATAATTACCTTGATGAATATGTGCCAATCATGTGTTTTGACCGCTACAAAATCACCTTTTTTTGTTATTATATTCTTCAAGTTCACACAAAATCCAGTGGGAAATTTAACTTTTCGCATTAATTCTTTGACAACGTTGCTTTGCTACTCCGTAAACATCCATGGAATTAAGTTTATATTAACTTGGTCTCCATTGCTATCAAATTGGATGACGTCTTTGATTTCATGGTTGCTTTCTTGAATGTCTTTTCAAGATTTCACAACTTTATCTTTCTCCCTCCTTAGTTCCAGTAGTCACCATAATGTTTCAGTCACATTCTTTCTAATATGCATTGTATCAAACAAATGAGCAATTTGTAGGTGCTCATAGTAGGGCAACCTGATGAATTGTATAGAATAACTTTTCATTTCTCATGGAAGCCCATTAATGCCTTCATGATCAAGATGGACATCATGAATATTAGTTTATAAATAAATTACATCATAAATAAAATATGGCCACTACAGTAAAAAAACTCACAACAAAAATTAAAATACATAACAATTAATATATGATGATCCATACATACCATGATGACGGTTTCTATTGTATTACATCTTCCAAAGGTGAGGTGTCATTCTCTGTGGTTTTAATGCAGTCTCTTGCTTCCCATTGAAAAAAAAAATCGGTCGTTCTATACCTGTGATTCTTAGAGACGAAATGCCTATACTCATCAAATACCTCTTTTCTTAAGCTTTTCGAGCGACGAGATTTGATCTTAGGTCCACAAACTGGACATGCAAATCTACCCTTTGGCTGAAGACCTACAATATATAGATATGGAATCTCTATGTTAATTATAATTATATATGAGCTATATTAACTACTTCATATACTTAAACGCAATTAAAGTGGAACTAAAAAAATACAAACCACAAAATTGGGTTAACCCAAGGGCATCGTGTATTGTACATACAATCATTGCATGGAATTGAAATTTCCTTTGCCGTATTGGTCTAGATACATCATACATAGTGATTCCATTGCATAAATTTAGTAGCTCATCTATATGAGGCTCGATATATACATTCATATCTTTGACTTGGAACTTACCTATTTTATTTGAAGTACATATAAAATATATAATTATGAGAACCATTAAGATATATAAACCATGCAAACGAGTAATTAAAATACATAAATATACAAATGAAATTATCAAACCTAATATGACAAATGAGATGCCACAACTACATTAGAAATAAATCAGTTGTAGACACAAAACACCTGGAATGATCATTGACAACATTATGTCCTCCCTCTTTATTGACAACCATGGAGGAATGTTGTTGTTGATAAAAAAATGGGCCACACAGTGTAAATGGGTTTCATATGTGCAAATGGATTAACACCATCTGCTACCAAATAAATCCTAAGATTACATGGTTCTTCTTTAAAGTGAGGCCATTTTTCCTCCATATCTCTAAAAGAAGAACCATCTGTAGGCATTTGATTAACAACATCTTGAATTTTGTTCCTTGCATGGTAATCCATAAATTGCGCTATGTTCTTGCACCTGAACATTCGTTGCAAACGTGGAATCATGGGAATATAATGAATAACCTTCTGAGGTACATTTTTTGTTACTTGATTAGTTTGATATCTACTTATATGACATTCCGGACATTCTATTGCAAATTCATGTTGATTATAATATATAACATAGTCATTAGGGCATGCATGAATTGCTTCATAATGCATTCCAATCTTTTCATGATGGTAGATAAATATCGATGTGTGTGAGGTAAGATATTTGATGGTGGTAACAAAAATTCAGCTATCAAGCTACAAAAAAAATATATAGTTGAAGTAATAAATAAATAATTTTAATGAAACACACTTCATCCGTACGATTATCAATAATTAGTTAACAATATAATTATTAGAGGAATAAAGACAAACTTTATGACAATCCTATATATGTGATTGATTATTTTACATACCTTAGCATCCATGTGATTGATATGTTTGAAATACAATTCAAAAACTTCAAGTTCATTATCAACAATATAGCAGAGAGAAGATTTGTTTTGGAGCCTTCATAAAGGGGTTCATGTGCCTTATCAAGAAGAGGTATATCGTGAACATCATCAAATTCATCATCATTTTCATTATCATCATCATCGCCATCGTCACCATCCATTC